>CM053612.1:56736895-56764993 GCA_028646535.1 Procyon lotor | reverse complement strand
GACATGACACTATATATAGAAAACTCAGAAGGCTCATCCAATAACCTACTAGAACTGATAAATGAATTCAGTAAATTTGCAGGATACAAAATCAATGTATAGAAATCTATTGCATTTCTATACACCAATAATGAAGCACCAAAAAGAGAAAATAAGAAAACAATCCCATCTACAATTCCACCCAAAATAATAAGGTACCTAGGAATAAACTTACCAAAGAGCTGAAAGTCATGTATTCTGGGGGACCTGTGAGGCTCACGTGGTTAAGTGTCTGCCTTCAGCTCAGGTCATGATCCCATGGTCCTGGGATCAATCTCCCTGCTCAGTGTGGAGTCTGCTTCTCCCTCTACCCCTTTCTCCTGTTTGTGCTCTCTCTCACTCTTTCACACACTCTCTCTGTCAAATAAGTAAAATCTTAAAAAAAAAAAACTAAACAAATGGAAAGACATTCCCTCTTCTTGACTTGGAAGAACAAATATTGTTAAAATATCTATACTACCCAAGCAATATACAGATTTAATGCAATCCATATCAAAAAACAATGGGATTTTAAAAGATCTAGAAGAAAAAGCCCTGAAGTTTGTTTGGAACCCCAAAAGACTCTGTATATCCAAAGTAATTTTGAAAAAGAAAAACACAACTGGAGGTATCACAATTCCAGACTTCAAGGTATACTACAAAGCTATAGTGATCAAAATAGTAGGGTACTGGTGCAAAAATAGACACATAGATCAGTGGAGCAGAGTAAAAAACCCAGGAATGAACACACAATTATATGGTTAATTAATCTTCAGCAGTGGGAAAACTACAGTGTATTCAACAAATAGTATTGGGAAAACTGGTCATCTAAATGCAGAAGAATGAATCTGGAGCAATTTCTCACACCTTGCACAAAAATAAACTCAAAATGGATTAAGAACCTAAATGTGGGACCCGAAGGTATAAAAGTCCTAGGAGAGAGCAAAGGCAGTAATTTTGTACTTGAAACACTGTATGTTAAGTACACTGAAATTAAAATTAATATTATATCTGCAAGCTCAATTTAATAGCCCATTAAAAGAATCATACTCTGTCTTCAAGTAAGATTTATCATTTGAATGACGAGATGATTCAATATACCTACGTCAGTTAAGAAGTCACCCCACACTAACAGAACGGAGGATAAAAATCAAAGAGCATCTGAATAGATGCAGAAAAAGCATTTGACAAAATTCAACACTTTCATGATAAAAACTCCCAACAGAGTGGTTTTAGAAAAAAATTACCTCAACATAATGAAGGACATATATTACAGTGTTTTTTAACAGCATATTCATTTTATTCTTTGTTATACTTCCCATCCCTTTGCCAAAACTAGCCATGTGTCTTTGCATTCTATCTTTTCTACTAAAGTCTTTAACTTATTAATCATAGTTGTTTTAAATTCTCTATAATTTCCCACATCTGCACTTGATTCTTTTAATTGATTTGTCACTTGACAACGAATTGGTTTCTTCCATGTGTGTACCTCATAATGTTTGATTTCAGATCTCTCTCTCTCTCTCTAGTGTCTGGACCAGTGCCTTTTATTTATTTATTTGTTTATCTGTCTGTTTGTTTGTTTGTTTATTTATTTATTTATTTATTTATTTATTTATAGTTTCAGATACCTCATGTGTAGAACAATAGAGATTGACGTAAACAATCATCATCTTAAAAGGGGACAGTTATCTCTTTGTTCACTGTTGCACTTAGCAATCAATGGTTTAAATTTTTGTACAGGTATTGCTAGATCATACAGAACTGTTTCTCTTGAGGTATGGTATTTCTGTGCTCTGCTTGGCTAATCTTAAAGAATGATGACCTTTTCATATTCATTTTATATCAATGTAAGTTGACCATAACTTACAGCATCATATTAAATCTTTTAGATACGATGATAAAGACAATGGTAGCTATAGTGAGGAGTAACTAAATGCAAAGAGATCTTTGCTGGGATAGTTGCTCGGACTTAGCTGTTTAACTTAATCCGTGAAACAAATCATGTAAGAAAATACTGAGATAAGAGACACATATATGAAACATTTCTACTTTCTCTTCTTTGCTCTTTTAGAATTATAAAGTAATTCACTTATCATATAATTTAAATTGTGCAGTTCATTGGGTTTTAGTATATTTGCTCAGTTATGCAACCATCACCACAATTCAATTTAAAACATTTTCATTTCCCCAACAAGAAACTCTGTGTCTATTAGCCCTCATTCCACATTCCCTCCTCTCCCTCCTTCCAGCCCTAGGCAACTGTTAATCTACTTTTTATCTTTATAAATTTGTCTATTCTGGATATTTTATATAAATGGAATCATATAAAATGATGTCTTTTGTGATTGGCTTCTTTCACTTAGCATATTTTCAAAGTTTCTCCAGGTCATATCATGTATCTGTCTGTATTTAATTCATTCATTTAGCTATTTGAATAGTGCTGTTATGAACGTTTGTATACAAGTTTTTGTTTGAATACCTGTTTTCATTTTTTCTCAGTATATATATAGCCATAGAATTTCTAGGTCATATGGTTACTCTATGTTTAACTTTTTGAGGTACTGTCAGCTGTTTTCCAAAGTGGCTTCAATGTCTTTCCCACCAGCAATGTCTGAGGATTCCAACTGCTCCATCATCAAGATTTTTTTTTTAAAAGATTTTATTTATTTATTAGGGAGAGAGAGCATCCATGTGTGCATGAGTGGGGGCAGGGGCGGAGAGGCAGAGGGAAAGGGAGAAACAGACTACCCCCTGAGCACAGAGGCTGATGTGGGTCTGAATCCCAGGACCCTGAGATCATGAACTGCGCTGAAGGCAGACTATTAAACCACTGAGCTCCCCAGGCACCCCCATCTTCACCAAGATTTATTGTTGTCCATCTTTTCTATTATAGCTGTTCTAGTGTGTGTGAAGTGGTATCTTTGTGGGTTTGAATCACATTTTCCTAATGACTAATGACGTTAGCATCTTTTCATGTGTTTATTGACTACTTATATATCTTCTTTGGAGAAATATCTGCTTAAATCCTTTGCCCGATTTTTAATTGGTTTACTTGTCCTTTTTTTTTTTAAGATTATTTATTTATTTATTTATTTATTTGTGAGAGAGAGAGAGAGAGATTGAGAGAGAACATGAGAAGGGAGAAGTTCAGAGGGAGAAGCAGACTCCCCGCAGAGCTGGGAGCCCGATATGGGACTCAATCCCAGGACTCCCGGGATCATGACCTGAGCTGAAGGCAGTCGCTTAACCAACTGAGCCACCCAGGTGCCTTACTTGTCCTTTTTATTGTGGTAAAATACGTATAACAAAATTTACCATTTTAACCATTTTCTAGTATCGAGTTCTGGGGCATCAGGTACAATAAGTACATTCACATCGTTGTGCAACCATCACCATTATCCATCTCCAGAACTTTTGCACCTTCCCAAACTAAAACTCTGTACCCACTAAACACTAATTCCCTTTCCCCTTTCCCCTCAGCCCTTGACAATCACCATTCTACTTTCTATCTATATATGATTGACTCTCTTGGTTTCTCATGTAAATGGAATCTTACAATATTTGTCCTTTTGTGATTGGGTTATTTACTTAGCATAACGTCTTTAAGGTTCACCAACATAGCATGTACCAGAATATCCTTCCATCTTAAGGCTGAATAATATTTCACTATATATGCATATAACATTTTGTTTATCCACTTGGGTTGCTTTTACCTTTTGGCTAATAATTATGAATAATATTGATACAAACATGAGTACAGTAATATCTGATCAAGCTTCTGCTTTCAGTACTTTTGGATTTATACCCAAAAGTGGGAATGCAAAATTGTATAATTCTTTTTTTTTTAATTTTTTTTAGATTTATTTATTTATTTATTTGACAGAGGGAGGGAGAGATCACAAGTAGGCAGAGAGGCAGGCAGAGAGAGAAGGGGAAGCAGGCTCCCCGCTGAGCAGAGAGCCCGATGTGAGGCTCAATCCCAGGACCCTGAGATCATGACCTGAGCCAAAGGCAGAGGCTTTAACCCACTGAGCTACCCAGGCGCCCAAAATTGTATAATTCTGTATATAACATTTTCCACAGAAGCTGCACTATTTTACATCCCCGCCAGTAATATGCAAAGGTTCCAATTTCTCCACATCTTTACCAACATTTATTTTTTGTCTTGTTTTGTTTTATTTATTTTTAAAATATTTTTATTTATTTATTTGACAGAGAGAGAGACACAGTGAAAGAGGGAACACAAGCAGGGGGAGTGGAAGAGGGAGAAGCAGGCTTCCTACTGAGCAGGGAGCCTGATGCAAGGCTTGATCCCAGTTCCCTGGGATCATGACCTGAGTTGAAGGCAGAGGCCTAACAACTGAGCCACCCAGGCACCTGGCCCTGTTTTGTCTAACTATAATAGTCATCCTAATGGGTGTGAAGTGGAATCTCGCTTAGTTTTGATTTGCACTTATCTCGTGACTAATGATGTTCAGCATCTTTTCATGTGCTTTTATTGGCTATTTATATATATTTCTTGGGGAAACATCTACTCAAATCCTTTGCCCAATTTTTAATTTTTTGTATTTTTATTATTGATTTTTAAGAATTATTTATGTATTTTGGAAATGAGTCTCTTTTCAAATATATGACTATAAGTATTTTTTTCCATTCTGTGGATATTCATTTTACTGCCTTATGTTGCTTTTTTTTTTTTAAGATTTTTATTTATTTATTTGAGAGAGGGAGAGCGAGAGAGAGTATGAGATGGGGGAAGGTCTGAGGAAGAAGCAGACTCCCCATGGAGCTGGGAGCCTGATGTGGGAATCGATTCCAGGACTCCGGGATCATGACCTGAGCCAGAGGCAGTTGCTTAACCAACTGAGCCACCCAGGCGCCCCCTTATGTTGCTTTTAAAGACAAAAAATCTCCTTCTGATGAAGTTGAATTTATCTATCTTTGTTGTCGTTGCCTGTACTTTTGGTATTGTATCTAAAAATCAATTGCCTAGCCCAAGGGTATGAAGATTTATTTCTGTTTTCTGCTAGCAGTTTTATGCTTTAGCTTTTTCATTTAGGTCTCTATGATCTTCTTTGATTTAGTTTTTGTTTATGGTATGACACAGCAGTCCAACTTCATTCTTTTGCATGTGGATATTCATTTGTCCCAGTACCTTTTGTTGAAAAGGCTATCATTTTTTCATTGACTTGTCTTGGCATCCTCTTCACTTTTTTTTAATTCAAAGTGAATGCACAAGGTGTACGGGTTGTTAGAAAAAAAACAGAGGAGAAAAATTCTTATGTGGTGGTCTTTAGAAGCTCAGCTTTAAGCTGGTTAAATCTTCATATTTCTAATAATATGATAATGAACTTAGTAAGATACTGTTTCACTACAAAGTATTGGAGGGTACATATAGCATTTTCAGAAAGTGTTTAACTTCACCACTTACAAATATAAGCCACATATATGCTTCTTGGATTAATACTTGCAGATAATAATATAAAGAAAGTTTTTGAATGCCTTTTCTGCTAAATAGGATAGGTTCAAGTGTAAATGTCTTTTGCCAGTTGTAAACTAACACTACATTGTCTTTCAGTTTCTTTTCCACACACAATAAATGGAAATGATACAGATAGAAACCACACTTCTTGGGATTTATTTTAATAGGAAAAGTTTCTGGGGCACCTGGGTGGCTCAGTCGCTAAGCATTTGCCTTCAGCTCAGGTCATGATCCCAGGGTTCTGGGATAGATCCCCCCATCGGGCTCCCTGATCAGCCAGAAGCCTGCTTCTCCCTCTCCCACTCCCCATGCTTGTGTTCCCTCTCTAGATCGCTCTCTCTCTGTCAAATAAATAAAGTCTTTTAAAAAAATAGGAAGTTTCTGACCTCTCAATTTTAAATAATCCTAGAAAAAAATTGTTTGCCATGCTTCTTCTTTAGACATGAACTAAAAAAAAAAATGTCACACTTATGCTGTGACCACTGCTAATATTATCCCCACAATACTAGGGACCAAAACAATAATTTTCCAGTTCTAATAACATATTACAATGCTAAGATGAACCAGCTGAAACATAGGCAACTAGAGCACTAAGAACATTAGAGGTTATCTAATATTTAGTCCTCAAATTTAGTTTTTTTGACATATAGTGTTTTAAAAATTAAAATTACTTTTCCTCATTTTTAATGGAGAAGTTTCAAAGAAAAGAGTGAACTTTAAACTTTTCTTGAAGTCTAGAACCTCTGGCAGTACTGGGCTTATATTCCCAAAAGGCGATGATAGGCCAGACCCAAACAGTCATTCACTTTATTTTCTCTGACACCAAGATACTTATTACATTTTTATTAAGCATTACACTTACACTTGTGTTTCATGTAGCAACCCATTTCATTCATTTATATTCCCTGCCTGGACTCTCATACCTGATCCCATATTCGCTCACTGTGTTAGTTTTTTCAGACTGTTATTACAAATTACCATAATTTTGGTTACTTAAAACAATAAAAGTTTATTCTCTTATACTTTAGGAGGCCAGAATTCTGAAATCAAGATGTTGGAAGGTTTAGTTCCTTCTGGAAGCTCTGAGTTCCATGCCTTTCTCCTAGCTTCTAGTTGATGTAGGCAATTCTTGACATTCTTTGATTTATAGATCCACCAATCAGGTTACTGCCTCTGCATTCACGTCCCCTTCTTATCTGTATCTGTCTCAAATCTCTCTCCACCTTTTTCTTGAAGGATATCTGTCATTGGATTTGAGGGCCACCCTAAATCCAAGATTATCTGTAAAGACCCTTTTTCCAAATAAGGGCACATTAATTTGTTCCAGGAGTTAGGACTTGGGCATACCTTTTTGGTGGTCACTATTCAAATCACCACATCCTTGTTTTACAGGTAGGAAAACTGAATCTAGGATAGATTAGGTTACTTGTCCAAAACCATACAACTAGTTTGTGACACAGAATCGAATCAAGAACCGAGTTGTCGACATCCAAATGAGTCTCCTTTCAAAGCACCATCTTACGCAACTTTTTCACTTCTGATCAGTTTATGTTCCAAATAAAATAAATAAACCTAAATAATAAGTTTCCTCCAGCTCTATTGCTTTGCAGTTTTGTATGTTATTTTGGCCAATGGAGACCTTTAAAAGTCACAGTCACTTTGGAAGTTTCTGTTACTTTATATAAAAGCAGTAAAAATTAGTAAAAGAAAGAGATAAGAAGGAAACCAGTTACATGTTAATTTAAAACTGTTTGAAGAAAATAATTTTTTAGGTTCAAATTCCAGCTCTGCTACTAACTTGTTATATGACCTTGGGCTGTTCTCTTCTCCCTAGGCTTCAATTTGCCATTGTAAAATAAGGGAAATGGACCAGATGATTTCTGTCTGTCCTGTCCTGACCTGACCTGACACAGGTCACCTTTAGTTTCATCTTTGTGGGATTCTGTTTTTGCAGAATTATTCTGAATGTGGTTAGTCAACTACTTTGAGATCCAATTGTCCAGATAAGCAGTCAATAAAAAATTTTGTCAGTAAAAATAGCTTCCAGCAGAGAACACCTATTCCACTACCACCCCTATTTTGCTGGGGCTACTTTAACGTTTAGTTTTCAGTGGTGAGGATGGACTTGTACTGAACTATGCATAGCCATCCTCCCCCGGCCCCTGACTCTTTCTTTGTAGCCTTCCCTGACCTAAACAATACACACTGATTCACACACCCTATTATCATTTTCCTGTTCCAGTCTGTAGACATTGAAGAACAAGCCTACTGGCAGATCAAGATATCGAACCCTGATTTTAGACACATTAAAACCATTTTGAAACCAAAAACTAAGCCATTTTGATTATAAATTAGGTAAAAGTAAAAATAAGAGATCTTACCTTATATAAATTTTGTTCTGATAAACTGTTCTTAACCTGGTTTCTCTTTATGATGTTCTAAGGTTTCAACTCCCTTGACATTTAACTTTATAGGCTACAATTTTCCACAATGGCAATTATTTGTTCTGTGGCTAGTTTGAGAAGCCTATAAGTTCTGAAATTAGGAGCCAGGATTTATTAGCTTAGATGTAAAAACTTACACCCTCTGGAATAAATTATTTGAGTTTTCACTCAAATGATGCACTGTAGTAGTTTGCTATGGCTGCCTACAAGAAACAACAAACTGAATTGTTTAAACAACAGGTTGCTTTTCTCATAATTTTAGAGGCTAGAAGTCTGAGATCAAGTTATTGTTTGAGTTGGCTTTGTTTCAGATCTCTTGCCTTGGATTAGAAATGGCCTCTTCTTGCTGCCATTTCACACAATCTTTTTCTGTGTGGATGTATTCCAGGTATCTCTGTGTGTTTTAATGTCCTCTTTTTATAAGGACAGCAGTCGTATTGAATTATGACCTCATTTTAACTTAATTACCACTTGAAAGTCTCTGTCTCCAAATAGAGTCACATTAGGGCTTCAACATAGGAATTCAGGGGGGCGAGAGGAACATAGCATAACATGTACCATATTATTTCACACATTTTGAAATATTAGAGTTAGAAGGAACTTTACAAACTAGTGCAAGCCCCTCATTTTGCAGGGAATAGAGACAGGCACAGGGAGGTCAGGACACTTGCCTAAGGCAAGCCATGTGAAGTTAGTGGCTGAAACAAGATTAGAAATCAGGTCTCCTGGCTCCAAGTTCTATGCTCTTTCCACCATACCGTGTTGTTACTTTTGTTCATTTAATTTATTCATACCTTTAATCTCTCCCTTTCTCTCTCTCCCCTCCACCTCTGACTATTCAAGATAGATTTGGCAGGGGAAAAAACCTATGTTTAAAACTATATTTGATTTTATTTTCCTATATCTACTCCTCTCTACAATTCACACTTTGAAAAAAATTTAAGGGACTTTTTGCTTAATTTCTTACCACTTTCCATTTTGCACATACATTTTTCATTTTTTTTTAAAGATTTTATTTATTTGACAGAGAGAAACACAGCGAGAGAGGGAACACAAGCAGAGGGAATGGTAGCGGGAGAAGCAGGCTTCCTGCCAAGCAGGGAGCCCGATGTGGGGCTCGATCCCAGGACCCTGGGATCATGACCTGAACCAAAGGCAGACGCTTAACAACTGAGCCACCCAGGCGCCCCTACATTTTTCATTCTTGCTTTAAGATAACAGGAGTTTTTCTAAGGTAAATGAACTTTTCCTTGCCTGAATAGACACAGGACTAAAATCAAAGGAACCTCAGCCTTTTTTTTTTTTTTTTTTACCTTCTTGGGGTCTGATATGGAGAAAGAAAGTTAGCACAAGCCTATGCTCTCTCCTTCTTTTTGCTCATCTTCTTTCCTTACAATAGGAAGTCAAGCCTTCTATGAACCTTGATATACACCTGTCCTCTCTATCCTCTCTCCCATCCATTCATCCCAAAACCATAAATGCCAATATTGAACTGGTATTGTAAAAACTGCCTGATTGTTCTTCTTTAGCCAGAAGTATTTAAGCTCAAACCTTGCAGCCTGAAAGGAAAGAAAATTCTGAATGCAAATGTACCTTTTCTTCACGTGTAAATCATCACTCCTTTTTATGATGATTTAGACCATCGTGCCTTTTTAGAGTGATATACAACAAGAAAAATACAAGAAATTTCGAGTTATAAAGTGCAGGAACTGAACATTTAAAAGATTTATTAAACTTAGGTGTACTCTTCCCTTTAATCCTTGAGTGTTTTGCTTAAACTACTGGCTGAAGCTGTTTGTTCTCAACAGTCTAGCTAGTTACCTCAGTAGACCAGGGAACACATTCTCTAACTCTCCAGTCCTTTGCTTCTTGAGAGATAGGTGTTTAATAACAGTAAGTCGTTCTTCAAATGAGCCTATTCGGGTAACATAGCCCCCATGCTGCCCCTCTCTTACCATCCTGATTAAGGGATCCATATGGTTAAGTCATCCTCTGTGGAGACATGAGAGGGGCAGGGATTCTTTCCATACTGCCTTTAGTGCAATATGTCAGAGGTTCATCCTGTTGCCCACTTAATTTATACAGACCAAAACATTGGGAACAACTAAAACATTATAGGTGCCTTTGCCAGTGAAGTATAAAAGGCAATTAAATCTGTATTTGTCAAGCAGATCTGTATGGTACCACAGTCTTAATGATGTTGACTCTCCAGGCGATAGGGACATAGATTGAATTTGACTGGCATGATCTCAGACTAGATGTGAATATGAAGGTGATATATAAATATATATATATATAAATACAGAATCATATTATCATATGATTATCATATGATAATCATATGATATCATTATCATAATAAATCATATTATTTAATAAACAGTATGGACTACATGAGATAATAAAGCAGTGATTTCTTTTTCAAACTGTATTCTAGAAATTCCTGATTCGGTAGGCAAGGTTTGGCTACATGCCTCTAGTTCTCCCCTACTCAAGTTGTTTCAAATGGAAGTTCCAATATATTATTATAGTTCATATATATCTAGTTCATATATATATATAGTTCATGTATATATAAAACTTTAAAACATGAGCTGTATATATATAGTTCATATATATATAATTTTAAAATGTGAGCACTGGGTGTTATACACAACTAATGAAACATTGAACATTACATCAAAAACTAATGATGTACTCTATGTTGGCTAATTGAATTTAAATTAAAAAAACAAAACCAAAAAAACATATAAAGTTCTACTTTTTTGTGTTTTAAAAATTTTTGTTCTGCTTAATATTTCTCTTTTTAAAGATTTATTTAGGGGCGCCTGCATGGCTCAGTGAGTTAAAGCCTCTGCATTCAGCTCAGGTCATTATCTCAAGGTCCTGGGATCAAGCCCCGCATCGGGCTCTCTGCTCAGCTGGGAGCCTGCTTCCCCCCCCCCCCCCGCCTCTCTGCCTACTTGTGATCTCTTTCTCTGTCTCTCTCTCTTTCTCTCAAATAGATAAATAAATAAATAAAATATTTAAATATTTGTTTGTTTGTTTATTTATTTATTTATTTAAGAGAGGGAGAGAGCATGAAGAGAAGCAGGCAGGGAGCCAAATACAGGGCTTGAACCCAGGACTCTGGGATCATGACCTGAGCTCAAGGCAGACGATTAACTGACTGAGCCACTAAGGCGCCCCATTGAATATTTCATTTGAACAAGAATTTCCCACCTTCTAAAAAATGTTCTAATATACTATGAAAGAATTTCTTTCTGATTTGTGAATATATTTATATAAAAATTCTTGAATATATAAAATATAAATAAGTATTGATAACAATACTTAAGGATATAATCCTTAAATATTTTTTTACTGAAAAGAATAAAATTAGAATTGCTCTGGTTGCTGTACCTACTGAATAATTTTCCTTCACATAGTGATGATTCATGTGAGCCATCAGCTTTTCCCCATTCTTGTTCTCAGCAGTCAGAATAGCAAGTGCCACTATATTGTGTGATGTGTCTGGAGCCAGGCTATGGTAGAGACAGAGTTGAACTGATTTCTTCTTTTGCAGTTGCTAAGGCTTTAGTAGTCATTTGCACCCCTGTAATTTGGTGGCTGCCACTCTTACTGTGATTTTTAAGTGTTTTCCTCTGTTGTAAAGTACAGTCCTAAAGAAGAGCTATGGTTCTAGTGGATGGTTCTTTTATGAGATCATGCCATCCAATAAGCCACAGAAGAATGTTTTGAAAGGAGATATTTGAGAACCACTTCTATCTGTTTCCAGCACTACTGATCATCACAAGGGATAGAACTAGTTCTGTGAGAGACACACAATGCAAGTATATGTAGTGAGCTAGATTTGCTGTAGTGCCTTGTCAAATGGTCCATGTTAATCATAGCAACCAGTAATTGCTTTACCATAGGTACAGGTTGCCATCTGTAGCAGTCTTTGATGGTTTAGTAACAAACTGTACTTAACCTAACTGCAGACCTCAGGTCTACTTTGCAGACCTGAGACATTATCAGAAATACACTATTCCTAGTAGCATAATCTAAATTCTAAGACTATGTTGCAAATAGGGTGGAAGTCATAATTCCTGAGTACTGTATATTCCAATTATTACACATAAAATTTCTTAACTGTTTTTACCCACTCTCTTCATTAATTCCTTATAATTATATAGTACTTTACATTCTCCAAAGTACTTTCACATATACACTCTTGTTCAATCCTTATACTCATCCTTATGAGTTTAAAATTGCTATCTGTTTTATAGATAAAGAAAGTGAGTAAGTGAGTCTAAGAGATAACATATCATTTTGGGGAATGTAACTTGGTGCAGCCACTGTGGGAAACAGTATGGAGGTTCCTCAAAAAATTAAAAAAAGAAATACAAATCCCAAAATTCCACTACTGGGTATTTACCCAAAGAAAATGAAAACACTAATTCAAAAGGATATATGCACCCCTCTGTTTATTGCAACATTATTTATAGTGGCCGAGATATAGAAGCAACCTAAGTGTCCATCAATAGATGAATGATAAGGAAAATGTGGTGTGTGTGTGTGTGTGTGTGTATGTGTGTATAATATGGAATATTACACAGCCATAAAAAGGATGAGATCATGCCATTTGAGACAACATGGACGAACCCAGAGGGAATTATGCTAAATGAACTGTCAGACTGACAAAGACAAATACTGTAGAATCTACTCAGAAGTGGAAGCTTTACAAAAATGAATAAGCAAACAAAAAGCAGAATCAGGCCATAAATATAGAAAACAAACTGATGGTTGCCAGAGAAAAGGGTGAGCGGCTGAGCAAAATGGGTGAAGAGGAGAGGGAGATACATGCTTCTAGTTATTAAATGAGTAAGTCATGGGAATCAAAGGCAAAGCATAAGGAGTACAGTCAATGATACTGTAATAGTGATGTAATGGGACGAACGCTATGTTGTGGTGAACACAGCATAACATATAAATTTGTCGAGTCACTAAGTTGTACACCTAAAACTAATGTAACATGTATCAACTATACTCAAATTTAAAAATAAAGAAAAAAATAACTGTGAAGAAAAAAAGAGAGAGGTAACATCTTGCAAGATTTCAGAGCTAGGAGATAATTGGGCCTGAATAATTTTTCTGATCTCCTAGCCTACACACTAGCCTGTTACACCCACGTGTCTTTGTTACAGAGGCACTGTGTTATAATGGAGCCAGACTACCTGGATCACTTCATTCCTAGTGGTGTGACCACAAGTTATTAAGCCTCTCTGTGCCAAAATTTCCACATTTGAAAAATGAGAATAATTATATCTATCTCATAGAGTAGTTGTGAGGATTAATTGAGTTGTCATATGGAAGGTACTTGGAGCAGTGTCTTGTATAGTCAATGTTATATCAGTGTGTGTTGCCATTATTACTTTTATTATTTTTATCCTTGTCATAATCAGCAGCAGCATTATCATATAACACGGTACTTAAGATTTCAGTCATTGAATGCAGACTGCCTAGCTTCAAATCCAGACTCCATCCCTGACTGTGTGACCTTGGGCAAGTTACTTTGGTACTCTCTGCTTCCATTTCCTCGTATATAAAATGCTAATCACACAAGAAAAGTTGCTATGACTGTTAAATGAGTTAATCCATGTAACATGCTTAGTCCAATGCTCGATGCATAGGACTCCCACTTCCCTTATTCCTAACATCTTGGCTGCAAACTCAAACCCATGAACTATGGCAGTTGTGTATTGTATGTGGCATATGTAATTCATCAGTCCTCTAGAGTCTAATCACACAAGCCAGTGGTTTGGTTGTCATGGTAGTTCTTCAGTAGGAATGTATTTGTCATATAAAAGCTATTTTGGGTCAATCAGTGTGGTGTGGTAAAATAAGCATTCACTGGAGATCTGGTCCTATTGCTGAGTAGTCTTCCAAGTGAGATTATGAAAGCTAGAAAAACTATTTTAATAAGAGTAAGAAATAAGAATTTCCCCGTCATCCTCTTTTCTCTGCTGCTTAAGCTGCGATGCTATAGTTCCACTATAGTGCAGTAGGCCTATACTGTGTGATATCGTTACACTTAGGGACAAAAAAAAAATGTTTCTAGCTTGAAATTTTTTCTAGTATTATACTATAAGTCAATTGGACAATGAGATTCACTTAACAGTTACTTTAGCAGTAACCTTTAGATCTCATTCATTAGGCACTAAAGGGAATTCTATGTACAGTTTCATAGGCAAACCCTCAGTTTATGAGATGATTTCATTCCAAAAGATCATGTTTGGCAAGTTGGTTGTTTGGCAATTGTATGTTTTCTTGTAGAAACAATGTTACTATGGTGGGTAGGATCCCAGGCTAGCCCACAGACTTGGATTTAACCTGTGATAGGACTGAAGTACCGTACATGCAGTTCATAAATCATGTGCAAGAATGCTGTCTCAGTACCAGTAATTAAAGCAAAAATATAATTGAATAAGAAGTAGCACCTTGAATGCTAAAGCATGAGAATAGCAGATTTAATTACAGGTTGAGAAAGATGGAAGCTTTGGGAGATTGTTTCTGAAGAGCACTTCTGGTTGCTTTCAGGGGACATTAGAAGTTGATGGCACCGGTTTTACGCCTAATTTCACTTCAAAAAGGACAGCTTTCCTTTTCCTTAATATATAGGTATCTCGCTAACAGTGCCCTTACAGCTTCCAGCCATGATTATGGTTATTTGGGGTTCACAAAATAGAACAAAGGGACTGGGAGAAAGGTTATCTTGAAGTAACTGGGCAAGAGAAAGGGGAAGCCAGAATGACTTAAAGGGGAAATATGAGTCCATGCGAGAACATATGATTGCTTAAGTGGAGCAAACTAACCATAGTGAATGATACAAGAAGGGAATGGGACCCCAGGTTGTGTACATGATCGCAGGAGAAGGAAAGAAGGAAGTTTTCTGTGATACTACAGCATCTTTTTAACTTGTATTCACACATTCTCCCTATACTGCAGTTCTTTGTATGTGTCCTCTCTCTCCTTCTGGACTACCTCTTGGAGGGCAGAAGTGCTTCCATCTATACCTAGCACACAGTAGGTATAGAACACCATGTGTATTGCAATAAAATCAGATATGCTTTTTATTTGATTGGAGCATTAAAGAGCTCTGAAAGTGTGCACTTAGCCACCGTGCGGCACATGATACTGGTATTTGCCAGAGTTGAATTCAGAATTGGGAAATCACAAATAGAGAATTGAGTATCCATGCATGCGTTATCTGGTTATAGACAGATTCTCTTCTCACCATTCATGGTTGTCATGTCTTACTCAGCTCTTCTTTCTCAATCTGCCTACTTTGGAGCAGGGTCTGGCTAAATGAGATCAGCAAACACTCTGTTCTTGGAGTTTTGGGGGTTCCCTGATTGACAAAGCTCTCTGCTGATACAGACTTAATAGCTTCCCTCGGGAACATACAACATGCTTGTTCTGAGGAGGTAGTATGGAGTTTGACCGTTGATTCTTTGTCTTCCTCTTTGCTTTTGTTCTGTTTGACCCCTTCCTTGATTCATTCCTGCTAGAGACAAAGCCACATGCTGAACCACAGGGGAACAGTCTGTAATGAAACAACAAGCTGCTCTCAATTTTAAATATTACATGTTGGGGCAAAGGCAGAGTTCCTTTTCCTCTAAAGCTATAACATTAAAAAAAATTCTGTTTGATATTCAGAGTTATTTGATCTGGCAGTTTAACAACTGTTGATGTTTTAATTGCTTCTTTAAAGGATTTCATCTACATTTCTGGTTTATTTTTATTTTACACCGAAGGAATGTCAATATTGGCCATCACTTTGCCCAGTAAGTTACCATCGTAGGAACTTGGAGTAAAATCCAGTAATTACTGAAGCTGGTAACTTAAGACCCTGCTGAGAAACTTGGCAATTTCCCTTTTCCTGAGGAGGCATCTCTTCCTTGGGAGCTAGCAATCATTTGTTGTTCTGAATCAGTCTTAAGCAGGTGTTGTACCTTCAAGATCAGCTTTCTATGTTCCTTTGGAAGAGGCTGAGGTCATTCTATTCTGGGTGAAAGAATGATTTGAAGTCACTCTTAACTCAGACAAATGTACAATTGGGATGTGCTACCAAGAAAGACTTAGCGAGCTTCTAACCTCTCACGGTCTTACTTCATTTTTATTTGTCTGTTTGTATTCTTCCAGGACCAAATAGAGTAATTTGTTGGCATACTACTTACATGTGTGGAACTAGCCATTTAAATTCTCTGAACAAAGCTACTTACATTCAAAACTCTTTAGAGATAAAAAGGTCTTCTGAGATCATCTAGTCTAGTTCCCTATAAATGCTTTAAGTTGTATTTATTAATAAAAGGAGGGCTGGTTGAGCTTACATCTTTGTTCTTTTGTTATATAGCTTTTGAGTTATTCCCATCAAAAAATATTTAAGTGCTTACACACTGAAACCAGTCTGAAGCAATTTGGTTCAGATGACACGATTCCTGGAATTTTGTATCTCACATGCTAAAGCCAACAGCACTGACATACTACATATTGACTTTCACATATTCTCTTCTGAAATTTTTTTATACTCCCTCCCTCACCACTACCACCTCCAATACACATACATTTTGAGGTGATGAAAACAAATAGCCTAAACATTTATTTTTCTGCTTTGAAGCAGAACTGCCAGAAGAGGCTTCCTTTTGCAGGACATGCTTTAGCCTTGTCAGGGATAATCAAAGGTTAAATGAAAGGACCAGCCAACTGATTGATGAGGGGGGCACTGGCAAGGATGTTTGGGGAGAAGTGGGCTTAGGCACCAGGTATATTCTTCAGCTGTCCATTATCTTTTCCTGCTTTTACTCTCTCTCCCAAATACTAGGAATATAAGACTTAAAACTACTTACAGGGGGTGCCTGGGTGGCTCAGTGGTTAAACGTCCACAAGTGGTTAAACTTGATTTCAGCTCAGGTCATGATCTCAGGGTCGTGAGATCGAACTCCATGCTGCGGGGAGAGCCTGCTTACTATTCTCTCTCTCTCTCCCCCTCCCACCCCCCCAAAGAAAGACTATACTTATACAATACTATGAACAACTTTTTTGGGGAAATGGAACCAATTATCAGTTCAGCTGTCTGGTTCCTCCTCTGAAATACTTTTTTTTAAGTACTTAGAACTAGAAACTTTCGTATAAAGCTCCGAACTTTTTCTACTTGTCATTTTTTATGCTACTTCACTAGGCCTAAGGTCATCCTCTTTTCTGGGCTATGACTTTATGATTGTAACTCTGGACTGTTTTTTTCTTGCAGTCCCTTTTCAATAGATAGCACTTAGTCATTGAAAATTTAAGAGACTGCTAACATGTGAGGAATTCCAGATTATAAACCTTGGTAGTTAGAAAATTATATATACAAATGTTAAAACTTGTTTTTGCCTTTATCAGTTTTACTGAGTCTGCCTCTTTCTGCCAATGTTAATGCATTCTAACTCCTCAGTCCAAGTGTTTTTTATTTTTTTCCCCTAGACTTCACTAGACTATAAACTTCATGAGGGAGGAGACTACCCTGTCTGTTCTATTCACTGCTATAGGTCTGTATATCTCATATGCCTAACACGATCCTTTGTACATAGAAGGTACTCAATAAATACTTATTGGCTGAATTAAGCAGGCAATAGTCTTATCCTAGCCCCTGTGTTTGTTTCTATCACAAGCCTAAATAGAGTCCTCTAGCTGAAATCTAGCTGGTTATTGGTGAAGAACCTCTATTGTTCTCTGTTTATCTTTGAATAGAGACTCCACTCCAGCACCCCTCTGCTACCTTCCTATTTCTAATGGCAATATTTTTCTGGTTACCCACTCTTGAAACTTTTCAGGTGCCTTCTTCTCACACCAGATGTTTCTCCTAACCATCCTCTTTTTCATTTCTGACTTATTCTTTCCTTTATTTATCGTACACTGTTTTTTTCAAAATTACCCGATTTCAAAACATTTCGTGTGGTGACCATCCTCGCAGTCAGTCTTCAGCTTCAGCTTCTACAGAGCACAGACTTACATTTATACTTTTATTTGCAAGGGCCAACTTATTTCTAGCCCCCCCCAAAGGGCTACCCCAAGTTACAGTGGGAAGGATCTTTTGAGCACAAGGACACAAGGAAGCAGGGTAACTCAATTTTTTAAAGCAATTTTTAAAATATCACATTGAGGTGATGGTGTGAAAGTACTTCCTAAAGTTAAATTTGCAAGTGTCTGCCTTCTTCTTCTCTCCTCTGGATATCACACTGACACATCTGCCATTCGAATTGGATTTTGCGAAGCTATTGAATTGGGAGTGGTGACACAGAATACTGTGGCTTTTGGAATGTCTTTCTATTATTCCCTCCTGAGAGCCAGGATGATGGGATTTATTACATTGATACTGTCTGTATTCCCAATAATCAGTGCAAATTGACAGTAGTACCATAAAGTTAGGCTTATTGGCATTAAAAAAATACCCCCACAGATTCTTAGAGTAACAATTCTACACTATTTATGTAAAGGAAAAAGGAAATACTTTTAGCTGAAGATAATGTCTTGTCTTCCCTGTATTGCCACACAGAGCTGGGAACATAGAAGACATTCAGTGAGTATATGACAAAGATTAAATTGTTGCTTTGATGACAGTTTCATTTCTCAGGATGTAGAAAAATTCAAGCAAAGAATTGCTACTTTGGTCATAATTCGGAACAGGAAAGAAGAACTGGTTGGTGAGATAGTGGTGATAGGAACCTTGGGAGGTGAATGTATCATTTTAGAGTTTGTAGTAATGAAGGAAGGAAGTGCTGTTTATCGTCCACATCTATTAGAGGCTTTAGAAAAGCGTATTTCAGAAATTAGGGAAATGAAAGGTAAGCATGACCTGCTTGTCCTGACGTAGTACATTTTTTAAAGGATGGGAGATTCTCAAAATCAAATACTCCTAATTTCCGAGTGATAGAAAAGGGAAGGAAGTATCTGAAACAGTCATACTCAACCTTTCTTATGCCCCAACACACCAGAAGGGACATACACTAGAAGGGACGTGACAGATACCTAGTAATCGTGCTCACTTCAGAAACCACACAAACACATATCACAATTTGTAGAGAAGAATGTGTAGTTTGAAACCCCACCCAGAATAACATTCATCCTTCCCTAGCCCAAACAGTATCCTTGATCTGAGAGACTGCACAGGAAATTCTTTGATAAATCATATTTGACATAATAACTGGAAGAGCATAGAATCAAGCACACACTGTAGAGAAGGACATAATTTTTTAAATCACGTTATGAAGGCCAGAGCCTTGTAAAAACAGTGCTAGGAACCATTAAATATATGTATATATTTAGTTCAATTTAGAGCTGAGAACAAGGAAGAGTTAAACCTGCTTGGTCATGCTATTAAAAGTGACAGCTGACAGAGCAATTTGCCCAGATTTTTTTACCAGTGGGAATAACATTCTAACAGAAAAGAGTGGATGGAACATGGTTAAGAAGGAATTTGAAGCTCAAGAGAGATGAAAAAATTAGAGGAGATATATCTATTCCCTTTGGATGGTCTAAATCTATAGGCCCAGGAAAATTGTATCTTAAAACCACTGAAAAAAATGCAGTGCTGCAGAAGTAATCACGAAACTACCATTACCAGGTTCTGAGACATCATAAAGCACAAGTTCCATAAAACTAAAAATGAACAAATGCCCTGATTTTCTTAAAAATGTGAGTGTCAGGAAAAATGATTTGCTAAGACTATGGATCTGTAAATTTAACAATTACTCCCAGCATAATTCTAAAATAAATTTTCTACCAAATAGTTCATAGGTATTCATTTTTTAAAAAATAAGGCACTGGGAGATATACGCAACTAATAAATTGTTGAACACTACATCAAAAACTAATGTGCTATATGTTGGCTAACTGAATATAATTTAAAGCATAAATTAAAAAGAAAAGAATGGTCATCAAGATCTCCAAGGTTCTCTAAGAATGAGCCACTAAGAAAATATTTGTGTCATTTTTGATAGGATTACTAAATTAGACTTTAAGGGAAAGACATCATAAAATTGGGATCTAGTAGACAATTAAACCTGTATCTTGTGTTACCCTTGTGGAAAAGAGGAAATAAGAAGTTTTATAGCAATTAGGGGGATTTATAGTTAACTGAACTCTGTATATTTATTTCAGCCTTGAGAAAATTATGTAATGGTTTACCATGGAGCTCTACCCTATTCAACATTTTTATCAATAACTTGGAAAAGATATTGAAGATATTTTTTTTATCGTACAAAGCTAGAAACAATAGCTAATATGTGCATGACAAAATCAAAGCTCAGAAGATTAAGAAAAGTTTGAAATACAGCCAATAAAATGAAAACCAAAGTTGCCGTATTTTTTTCACTGGCTTGTCTAGTAATAACCAAGACTGGGTACCATACTTCAAGAATATAGCCAAACTGTGGAAGGAGCCAAGATGTCCTTCAACAGATGAATGGATAAAGCCAAACTGTGGAAGGAGCCAAGATGTCCTTCAACAGATGAATGAATGAGCCTGGGTGGCTCAGTTGGTTAAGTGTTTACCTTTGGCTCAGGTCATGATCCCAGGGTCCTGGGATTGAGCCCCACATCAGGCTCCCTGCAGGGAGCCTGCTTCTCCCTCTCCCACTCCCCCTGATTGTGCTCTCTCTGTAACAATAAATATTATAATAAATAATATATAATAAATAAATAAAAATATTTTTAAAAAGATGAATGGATAAAGAAGATGTGGTTCATATATACTATGGAATATTACTTAGCCATCAGAAAGGATGAATACCTACCATTTACATCAACATGGATGGAACTGGAGAGTATTAGGCTAAGTGAAATAAGTAAATCAAAGAAAGACAATTATCATATGGTTTCATTCATGTGGAATATAAGGAATAGTGCAGGGGATCCTCGGGACAGGGAGGGAAAAATTGAATGGGAAGAAATCAGAGAGGGAGACAAACCATGAGAAACTCCAGGAAACAAACAGCGTTGTGGATAGGGAGGTGCATGGGGGGATGGGGTAACTGGGTGATGGGCATTAAAGAGGGCACATGATGTGATGAGCACTGGGTGTTATATGCAACTAATGAATCATTGAACATTACATCAAAAAATAATGATGCACTATATGTTGGCTAATTGAATTTAAATAAAAAATAATTTTTTTAAAAATGTACTTCAGGGCATAACCACCATACAATAAAACATTAACACAAATCGTTAAAATAGAACCATACCTTGTCAAGATAAAAAATATATATTGCATCTGAACAAAGGTTTATTTAGAGGCTGGAAACGTCTAATGACATAGAAATGTCTAATGACAGAAGGGAATTTTTAGCCTGGAGAATAAGAGACTTTAGCGGAGCATGATAGTGGTCTTTAGATACTTGAAAAACTGGCATATATAGAAGTCAGAAGGATGAGGGAAGAATTGAGACCAGGTGGAGGAAATATAGGAGGGAATATTTTAGTTTTGTTCAAGACAAATTTTCTAACATTTTTAGCTGTTAACATTGCAGTGGTCTGTGTAGTAAGGTAGTAAATTCCCTATCAATAGAGGAATTCAAGCAGAAAGTAGATGACCATCTTTTGGACTTTTAAGATACTTCTTTCAATTAGAAGAAAACTTAGACAAGATGAGTTCTAAAGTCCCTTCAACTCTGAACTTCTATGATATTTTCTATATTGGCAGTTTCCTTTGTCAACAATAGTTTCTATCATAATTTTCAAAGGAAAACTTGTAATTCTGAAAGCTTCCTCACAGATATCTATAAAGCTTTAATCCCCAAATGTTTATTTTCCCTTTTCTTATGCCTTTTCTCCTTTCTTTCCTTCCCATGTACCCATTTAAAGATATTCTGTATTATTAATTTACCCATAGTGATAAACAGAGCTCTACTTGTTTATACTTTGCACAAAAGACTATTTGTGCCATCAGAATAAACTATAAATATTTTTGTTCTTTAAATGTACAGGCATACTTTGTCTTATTGCACTTCATTGTGCCTCAGAGATACTGCATTTTTTTTTTTTACAAATTGAAGGTTTGTGGCAACCCTGCATCAAGCATGTCTATTGGTGCCATTTTTTCCAATGGCATTTGCTCACTTCACGTCTTTGTGTCACATTTTGATAATTCTCACAATATTCCAAACTTTATTATTATTATTAGTTGTGATGATCTATGATCAGGATTATAGCTTATAAAAAGCCTAAATGATGGTTAGCATTTTTTAGCAATTATATATTTTTAAATTATGGTATATACAATGTTTTTTAGATGTACTACTATTGCACACTTAATAGACTACAGTGTAGTATAAACATAACTTTTATACAACTGGAAAGCCAAAAATTCATTTGACTCACTTTATTGTGATACTTGCTTTATTGCAGTAATCCGGAACCAAACCCACAGTATTTCCAAGGTATGCCTATATGTGTCTGAGGAAAAAAGAAACTCTCACAACCACATTTTTAAAGAACTAAATCAATAATTACTTTGTAGAAGTAGTATATTGCTCTGTCTCTACCATATATTCAATGAAATATTCTGTTTTATATATGTATCAAGGACTGTTCTGTAACTGGGGAAGTCCCCTGAAAGGATTAAGGCTATAGTCCAAGCGTTCCAGTATCCCCTATTAAGCCACTGTGGGTTTCTCTTTTACCTACAAATGTATATAAACTTCTCTGAAACCTTTTCTTAAGCATTTCTGTCTCCAGTCTAGATAATTTCTTAGTATAATGATAATGAATTTGCAAACCTTGGGTAAAGTAGTATGCTTTTTCTTTGGCACAGATGTTTAATATTGTTGTATATCTCCTTTAAGTGAATAATTTAACAATTATTGAGCTGTATTCTAGTTTTTAACTATGTTCTAGGAAGTTTTATACCCATTATATTTGTTCCTTTTAAAAAATGCTTGTTGAAGGGTGCCTGGGTGGCTCATTGGGTTAAAGCCTCTGCCTTCGGCTCAGGTCATGATCTCAGGGTCCTGGGATTGAGCCCCGCATCGGGCTCTTTGCTTAGCAGGGAGCCTGCTTTCCCCTCTCTCTCTGCCTGCCTCTGTGCCTAATTGTGATCTCTCTGTCTCTGTCAAATAAATAAATAAAATCTTTAAAAAAAATAAATAAAATGAAAAATGCTTGTTGAAATAAGTCAGAGAAATAAAAATATATGATTTTACTCAAAGGGAATTTAAGAAACAAAACTGATGAACCTAGAGGAAGGAAAGGAAAAATAAAATAAGAGAGGGAGAAGAACCATAAGGGAGTCTTAACTGTAGGAAACAAACTGAGGGGAGGTGGGCTGGAGGGATGGGATAATTGGGTGACAGTCCTTAAGGAGGGCACTCGATGGAATGAGTACTGGGTGTTATATGCAACTGATGAATCACTAAATTCTACCCTGAAACTAATAATATACTATATGTTAATTAAATTGATTTAAGTAAAAAAAATTTTAAAAAATAAGAAATAACAAGGGAAGTAGATGACATTACTCATGGGCTTTAACTCTGGTTTTCAGCATATTGTCTGTGAAGTGCCTAGGTAGGGTGTGTGTGTGTGTGTGTGTGTGTGTGAATCTTGCTAGGAGTTTACTGTACTTCCTTAATATTTGAATCTATAAATTTGTATCTTTAGCCAAATTTAGGGAAATTTTGACCATTTCTTCAAATATTTTTCTACCTCAAATTCTCTCTCCTCCTAGGATTTTAATTACATATATATTAGATCATTTGATGTCTCACAGGTCTCTGAGGTTCTGCTTATTTTCTCCAACCTTTTTTTCTCTGTGTTTTTCAGATTAGACCATTTATATGAGTCTATTATCAAGTTCACTTACTATTTTGTCATTTCCATAGATTGCTACTTATAAGTCCAGAGAGTGAATTTTTATTTCAGATATTGGCTATTTCTGTTTTGGAATTTTCATCTGTTTTTTTTTTTTTATAGTTACTATTTCTTTGTTGAGATTTCTTATATTTCATTCATAACAATTGTATCTACCTTTATATCCCAGAGCATAGTTATAATACTTGCTTTAAAATCTTATCTGATTTCCATTTTTCTAAAGAAGACGTACAAATGGCTAACAAGCACATGAAAAGATGCTCAACATCATTCATCAAGAGGGAAACCCAAATCAAAACCACAATGTGAAACCACCTCACACCTGTTAGGGTGACTAAAATTAACAACACAGGAAACAACAGATGTTGGTGAGGATGTGGAGAAAGGGGAACCCTCTTACACCATTGGTGGGAATGCAAAGTGGTGCAGCCCAATCTGGAAAGAGGTATGGAAGTTCCTCAAAAAGTTAAAAATAGAACTACCCTATGACCCAGTAATTACACTACTAGGTATTTACCCAAAAGATACAGAAAAACAGATTTGAAGGTATACATGCACCCCAATGTTTATAACAGCATTATCAACAATAGTCAAACTATGGAAAGAGTCCACATGTCCATGAACTGATGAATGGATAAAGAAGCTGTGGTATATATTCAATGAAATATTACTCAGCCATCAAAAAGAATGGAATCTTGGGGTGCCTGGGTGGCTCAGTCATTCAGTGTCTGCCTTCAGCTCAGGTCATGATCCCAGGGTCCTGGGATCGAGTCATGCATTGGGCTCCTTGCTCAGCAGAGAGCCTGCTTCTTCTTCTGAGTGTCTTGTCTCTCTCTCTCTCACAAATAAAATTAGAAAGAGAGGAAGGAAGGAAGAAAAAATAGATGAACATATGGGAAGGGGAAAAAGAGAGAGAGAAGAAAGCAAATCATAAGAGACTCTTAACAATAGAGAACAAACTGAGGGTTGATCAAGTGAGTTGGGTGAAGGATGGGTTAAATGGGTGATGGGTATTAAGGAGGGTACTTGTTATGATGAGCAGTGGGTATTATATATAAATGATGAATCACTAAATAAAATCTTGTCTGATTTCAAACACATGTATTATTTTAGAGTTGGTCTCTGTTGATTGTCTTTCTTTTGAGAATGGATCACCTTTTCCAGTTTTTTAAATATATTAAATAATTTTAGATTGTATACTGGATATTATAGAACATTATGTTATAGATATTCCGGATTCTGTTCTTTTCCTCCAAAGAGTGTTATTTTTTTTAAGTAAGCATTTAATTGTGCTAAACTTAAACTGTAAATCCTATCTTCTCTGCAGTAGGAGGCAGCTCAATTGTAACTTCAGTACTTTTAGGTTTAGCTGGGCTTCCTGTAGTCTGCCCTGCACATGTTCAACTCAGGGGTCAGCCAGAGATTTAGAAAGGAGTTGTACATATTCCCTGGCTTTCTCTATTCCAGGGTTTCCTCTCACTTTCCAATACCTGTGGTTGCCCTTGAACTCTGTCCTCTAGTTCTTCAAGCCAATGAGATTATAGATCTCTGAGTTTAAGTCATCCCATGAGGTGCTTAAAGCCATTTTTAAAAATGGGAAATTCACTGTTTCACTCCTTTTAAATGTCAGTCTTTCCATAAATGCCATTTGCCTGCTTTTGTTTATTTTCCAGTATCTTCAGGTAGTTTTTTTTTTCTCCCTATTTTATCCAGACTGTACAGTTGCTATCTGCAGAGGGTTTGGTTTGACGGGAGTTTACTTGGTCATTACTAGAAGTGGAACCATCTTGCAATGTATCTACTCAGACATTTTAGAAGAGGAGTCTGAGACTCAGAAAGCTACAGCTTAAATGTAGATTTTCTGGATCCAAATCCAGAGCATCTCTATATGTTTGGTTTTTTTTTAAATATTAGTAATCCTCTTCCTCAGGCATTATTCTCCTAGATGGGTGATTCCTGACTCTGCTGTCTCTCCTCATGTAATACCATTCCTTGCATCACCTTAATTCATTTTTCTTATAGATGTCCTTTAAACATTTCCAATTTCCTGCTAATCTTGTGTAGGTTCCCACCATATTCCTGCAGTGGGTTTCACATTTCACAAGAGGAAGAAACTTGATTTTGCCTTTCTTTCTAATGATCTTTCTGAATAATGCCCCAGTAATGTTTTCATGGAATAGTTTGTGGTGCTTTTAGACATAATTTCTTTGTTAAAAGTAGAAGCTCAGAGACTATAATCTTACATAATTCAAATTATTCTCTTTCCTCCTAAATATGTTCTGTTCACCCTCATAGGAAATTTTCATGGGTCTCATTACACCTTTTCATGGGTCTCATTACACCTTTCTTGTTGTAATATTTCCCTGTTGTTATATCATCTTATATGGGGAGAACTTTGTTTCATCTAAAAATCTTAAACCCATACTCTTCCAGAGCATAAGCAAAAGTCTTAACATCAACTCAGGTATAATGAATAAAAAGAGCATCACTTACAGGTATACATCATGAAAAGACTATTTTCTGAGTGACTACTCTGTACTCATCACTTTGCTGAGTGCTGGAGATCCAATAATGAGCAAAGCAGACATAATGCTTGCTTAGAGCTTTTACAGTCTAACAGAGAAGTCAGACAACTAAATAAGCAATTATAGAAAAAGAATAAGTACAGACATGAGGGGGAGTGCAGGGCACTACTTTCACAGAAAAATTTGAGAAGCACTGTGTGAAAATACCTAGGGTGTACCTATGCCTGGTACATAACAGGAGCTCAATAAATGATAGTCATATCAACACAGATCTGGTGAGTGTTCATCATTTACATTTTTTCATCTAAAACAATCTCCTTTGTTTATTATCTTTAAAATTGTTTTCCTGGTCTTACAGCTGCTGTGTCAACTCATTTTTAAGTAACCTTTGATATGTGATCTTAAAATAAAAAACTTATTGAAAACTCAGGTGAATTGCATCCATCGGTTTTGTGTTGGCCATATCCTTGTTTACCTCCCCAAAGAACTCATAAATGAATTAAGCCATGATTTCTTTTTTTTAATATTTATTTATTTATTTGAGAAAGAGAGCGAGGGGAAGGAAGAGGGAGAGAGAATCTCCAGCAGACTACCCGCTGAGCACAGAGCCCAATGAGGGGCTCAATCCTATGTCCCCGAGACCATGACCTGAGCCAAATCACTGACTAAGCCACCCAGTTGCCCCAAGACATGATTTCTATTTATAGAAAATGTGTTCCTTTTTCCCCAACAGGTTATAGTTCCATTTGTATATTTGACCTCATATAGATTAAGGTGTTTGAACTGAAAACTAAGAGAATATTTCAGAACCCAACTCTTAGTGTCTGTGCTAATAGGCAAAAGAATATACCATGGATAAACATGATCCACAGATAACCCTCAAACTTTCCTTTTAGCTATTGTTTGAATACATTTTCTCACCAGAAACTACATGCCATAAGAGAAATATTGACTAATTTCATTTTTTATTTTCTCCACCAAGTCATCCCAGATTAACTCTATCTTATGCTAATGACTCCTTTACACCTAATTCCCCTGCCACTTAGGTTTCCTATTTTTTAATAATAGCATTTTTAATGTAATATGTTTTAAGTCAGTCTCAGGTTTTTATATGCCTTGTATTTTACTACCCTGAAAATATCACCAACCCCTATATAATTATGAAATGTATTTGGGGGTAGCCTATTCTGTAATGTCTAGTAATTAACAAACTTAGCACAATGTTAACTAACTGCATACCTTCTTTTGGGTGTAACTACCCTGAAAAAGGCAAAGGAATATCAGGAGGAAGGCAATAAAAAGGAATTAATGATGGTAAGTAATTGTGGGGATGAATTACCCCTAAACTGAATTATTTTCCAAAATCAAGAGTAGACTAACCCATCATTTCTGCTAAAGGAAGCTGAATACCTATTGAAAGTGAAAGGTAAGTTGAACTCTCTGGAAAGAAATCATTATTCTGAAATAATCTGCCTTACTATGAAGTGACAGATCTCTAAAAATGTATTATCTTTTTTCCTAACAAAAACAACCTTCACTCCTTTAGGAATCAAGTGAGTTAATTTCCTTTCAGTTTTTTCAAAACCATTTCTAAACTTCATCTTAGTTTCTCCAATGAAGGCAGTCAACTTTGGTGGTATTAGTATACACAGACTGGTTTTAAAAACTAAAGACAAGTATCACATGATCTCTCTGATATGAAGAACTTGATAGGCAAGGCAGGAGTTTGGGGGGG
>CM053612.1:56708408-56736795 GCA_028646535.1 Procyon lotor | reverse complement strand
ATTACCCAAAGGAATAACAGAATAAATATTTCAGGGAAACTCAGAACCATAAGACCGCCAACTTGTTTCTCAAGGAGACAGTTACAGACATTTATAACCCTAGTCTCATCCAGATCAATAAGTATAAGTAATATATGCAGATCAATAAGTATATATATATATATCAATAAATAATCATCTGATTCCACTGATCTCCCTCCTGTCCCCACCCTCTCCAAAGGTCTTGCCTTTAACATTGCTATGGCATATTTCAAGTCCAGCCTAGCATACAGGTCTACATAATTTTGTCTTTATTGGTACCAGTGAGTCTTTCAAAGTTTAATTCCAATAATGGCCATAGAAGATCCCTTGCTTTTGGATTTACTGTGGATTCCATTGTAGAGCATGAAAATAAGGAATTAAAAACTGGAGGTGAAAAAATCTTGGATTCTACTTGAGATTGTAAACAAATCAAAAGTCATAGTGTTTGAGTTTGGAATCTCCATGAATGAAGTTTCTTTTTTTTTTTTTAAGATTTTATTTATTTATTTATTTGACAGAGAGAGATCACAAGCAGGCAGGGAGGCAGGCAGAGAGAGAGGGGGAAGCAGGCTCCCTGATGAGCAGAGAGCCCGATGTGGGGCTCGATCCCAGGACCCTGAGATCATGACCTGAGCCGAGCCGAAGGCAGAGGCTTTAACCCACTGAGCCACCCGGGTGCCCCTCCACTAATAAAGTTTCAAATTGTATTCCATGTCCCCAAAAGTTCGATTTTAGCATTATCCAAAGAAAAAAATAGGCACCAAAAAAAAAATCTTTGTAGGCTTCATGATTTGTGTAAACTTTGGAATGTGGTTCTTCAGAAAACAAATTAGTCTGTGGGTAACTGCAGGCTAAGTTATTTGGCTAATTCCTATTGTGCTATCAAGACATTCCAGAGCATTGCTATTTAACCTTGCCAGATAAGATTTTGCATGTCACTGCAGTGAAAGCTGCTTCTTTTGTATGCATACTTTTCTCCTTTTCCTTTGTGTTCAGAATCTTCTTAGGGTGATCCCACCTTTTTCTACACCATTGCTTTGACAAGTTTTTCTGGTTTTTATCTTAGATTATATACTTGAGAATTTTTTTCTAGGTAAATAATATCTCAATGCAATATTTTAAATAAACTCCTTATTTTGGAGTGGTTTTAGATTTACAGAAAAGTTGTAAAACTAGTACAAATTTTTCATATACTCCATCCCTAATATCCCAGTATCACTTATTACGTTAGCATTGTACATTTGTCACAACCAATGAACTAATACTGATATAATATTATTAACTAAAATTCATATTTTTATTCACATTTCCTTAGTTTTTACCTAATGTCCTTTTTCTCTTACAGGGTCCCATCTAAGATGCCATAGTAGTCATCATGTCTCCTCAGTCACCTCTTAATAACTATGGCAATTTCTCAGACTTTCCTTGTTTTCAGTGACCTTAACAGTTTTAAGGAGTACTAGTCAGCTATTTTGCAGAATGTCCATTGAATGGAATCTGGCTGATGTTTTTCTCATTATTAGACTAGGGTTATTTATAGGTTTTGGGGAGGAAGACCAAAAAGGTAAAACATCATTCTTCAACACATTATGTCAAAGGTAAATACCGTTAACATGGCTTATCACCTTTATCACCTGGCTGAGGTAGTGTTTGCCACTCTAAAATTATTAATTTCCCCTTTTTTATGCTGTATTCTTTATAAGTCATGATGTACAGCCCATGCTTGAGGAGCGGAAAGTTAATATCCACCTTCCTGAGGGTGAAATATCCACATAAATTATTTGGGATTCTTCTGCATTGTTGGTTTGTCTATTCTTGTTTGCCTAATCATTTATATAAGTATAGACATAAGGATATTTATTTTATACTTTGAATTATAATCCAACACTACTTTATCTTGTTGTTCAAATTGTTCTGCCTTGGCCATTGGGAGCTCTTTCATTTGGTTCCTGTGTCCCTTTGACATACAACTGTCCATGTGGACTTTTACCGAATACTTCTTTACTTTATGGCAATACAAGATGGTACTATAAGATGCTATGAGCTCATATGTATATTTCTTGCCCCATTCAGTCCTATCATCAACCAGTTCTCCATGGATTCCACTTTCTATTGAAGAATGGTATTATAAAGCAAGATCTGAATGCTAGATGTGCTTGTTGCTGCTACAGTGTTATTACATCTAGGCCTTCCAGGCTGACAGAAGAAGGAAATATATGAGTGTATCCTAGCCTGCACTTATAGACATATGTATAAACATTTCTAAATGCAGCTATTTGTATCTCTATTAAGCTAAATATGAGTTCATACTAATTTCCCCAACTCTAATCCTTTACCATGTGGATCATTCTAGAAAGAACAGTCCCACTCCCATCCACCATCCATTTACTTAATCATCCAATTCCAATGCATATATATAGTAGTTTCACAATTGTCACCCACACCTGTCTGGGAACAACTTTATCAAATAGAGTCATGCTTATTTACAGTTTCTTTTGTCTTCAGTCTGAGAAACCACTCATGTCCAAAGTAACTATTGAGGAGGGCACGTATTTCATGGAGCACTGGGTGTGGTGCGTGAACAATTAATCTTGTAACACTGAAAAAATAAAATAAACATATTTGGGAAAAAAATAAATATGATCAGATTAGAGAGTAAATTCCAAAAAAAAAAAAAATCCACAGATATTTCAGAAAAACAAAAGTTACTTTTTCTCCCTACCTCCAATTAGGTTGTTTCATACATATGTAATATAATTAGGGACGCCTGGGTGGCTCAGTGGGTTCAAGCCTCTGCCTTCAGCTCAGGTCATGATCTCAGGGTCCTGGGATCAAGCTCCGCATCAGCCTCTCTGCTCAGCAGGGAGCCTGCTTCCCCCTCTCTCTCTGCCTGCCTCTCTGCCTACTTGTGATCTCTCTCTCTCTGTCAAATAAATAAATAAAATCTTTAAAAAATATATGTAATATAATTAGAATCTTAAGTCACATGCTGCAACTCCATCCTGACATCAGTCCCCTGACTTTTAAATTTCTGCATTCATTGAGATTTACTCTTAAAGCTCTTTTTTTTTTAAAGATTTTATTTATTTGACAGAGAGAAACACAGCGAGAGAGGGAACACAAGCCAAGGGAATGATAGCGGGAGAAGCAGGCTTCCTGCAGAGCAAGGAGCCCGATGTGGGGCTCGATCCCAGGACTCTGGGATCATGACCTGAGCCGAAGGCAGACACTTAACGACTGAGCCACCCAGGCGCCCCGAGATTTACTCTTTATGCTAAAAGTTTCTGTGGGTTTTGAAAAATGTAGGATCATATATCCACCATTACAGTATCATACAAAATAGTTTTACCACCCTAAAAACCCCTGTGCTTTACCTATTCAATCTTTTCTCCTCCTCCTCCTCAAACCTCTTGGCAACCACCAATCAACCGTTTATCTAATCTCTCTAGTTTTGTCTTTTCCAAATGTTCTAGTCATGCAGTATGTAGCCTTTCCAACTGGCTTTTATCCACTTAGCAACATATATTATAGATTCATCCACATCGTTGTGTGGCTTGATTGCATATTCTCTTTTTTTCACTAAATAGTAATTCATTATATGTATGTGCATGCTTTATTTACCCATTTACCTATTGAAGGACGTCTTGGTTGCTTCTAGTGTTTAGTGATTATGAATAAAGCTGCTATAAGCATTCAGATGCTACTTTTTGTGTGGAAATAATTTTCAAATCAGTTGTGTAAATAGGAGAGAAGTTGTTGGGTTGTATGTAGACTGTTTTTGTTTTTTAAAAAAAGACTGTTTAGCTTTGTAAGAAACTGCTAAACTGTCTCCCCAAGTGGTGGTACCATTTTTGCATTCTCACTGGCAATGAATGAGGGTTCTTGTTGCTCTGCATCTTTGCCAGCAATTGATATTGTCTGTTTTCTGTTTTTTGGATTTTAACCTTCCTAATGGGTGCTTAGTAGTATCTTATTATTGTTACTGTTTTAGTGCCACTAACACTGAACATTTACAACACATAGCTACTTTCATACATGTTCTCATTTTATTCTCACAAAGACCCTGTGAGGTGACTGTTTTTCCCATTTTATAGGTGAGAAAATTTAAAGTTAAATAGCATGCTGTAATACGTTTGCACATGCTGTTCCCTCTGCCTCGGACACCCCTTCAGTTCTATCTCTATCAAACTGCCAAACCTTCAGAAGCCACTTTAGATGTTACTTCCTTGGGTGGTGGTCTTAGCACTGCATATGTAAATTTTGAAAAGACTCTATAAGTAATTCTTTTGTTTGTTTACTGCCACTGCCTTTTTTTATTGATATAACATTGTGTAAGTTGAGGGCCTACAAGGTGATGATTTGATACATGTATGTATTGCAAAATTATTAACCACAACAAGGTTAGTTAACACCTCCCTCACCTCACATAATTACCATTTTGTTTGTAATAAGAACATTTAAGATCTATTCTCTCAGCAACTTTCAAGTAGTCTGTAATACAGTATTGCTAACTATAGTCACCACGCTGTACATTAGATCTCCAGAACTTATCCATTTTATAGCAATTAGCATATTTTTTTAAATTTGAGTACAGTTGAAACACAGTGTTACATTAATTGCAGGTACACAACCTAGAGAATTGACAAATTTACACATTATACTATGTTCACCATTAAGTATAGCTACAATCTGTCCCATTACATCACTATTGCAATATCATTGACTGTATTCCTTACGCTCTGCTTTTTATTCCCATGACTTACTCATCCATAACTGGAGGCCTGTATCTCCCTCTCCCCTTCACCCATTTTCCCCAACCCCCACCTCCCGACCTTCTGGCGACCACGAGTTTGTTCTCTGTATTTATAGTTCTGATTCTGCTTTTTGATTTTTCATTTTTTTAGATTCCATTTATGAGCAGAATCATATGGTATTTCTCTTTCTCAGTCCAGCTTATTTTACTTAGCATAATGTCCTCTAGGTCCATCTGTGTTGTCTCACATGGCATGATCTCATCATTTTATGGCTGTGTATTATTCCATTGTATATATACCACATTTTCCTTGCCCATTCATCTATTGATGGACACTTAGGTTGCTTCCATGGCTTAGTTATTATAAATAATGTTGCAATAAACAGAGGGGTGTATATATCTTTTTGTATTAGTATTTTTGTTTTCCCTGGGTAAAAATCCAACAGTGGAATTACTGGATCATATGATATTTTCTAAGCAATTCTGATACTTGCCCCTGGTTAAGAGCCATCATGCTAAACTATGATGATGTTGACCAGGACCATATCTTACTGATATTCATATTCCAATTACATTGCACTGTATCTTTTGCATTCCACAGCATTTTATCAGTCAGTATTTATTAAATGAATGATTTGGGGTTTATGGAAATGTAGATATTGTGTGTGTGTTTTGCACTGGGTTGGTAGATTTACAACCATTTTGAGTAAATTTATTCAGATAACTGCTAGATCTTTAAGGAGCAATAGAAAGAAGTGAACAAAAAAATGAAATAAAAGACAAACAAAAAGACTCTTAAATACATAGAACAAATGTGGCTGCCAGAGGGGAGGTGAGTGGGGGAATGGGAAAAATAGATAAAGGGAATTAAGAGTACACTTATCTTGTTGAGCATTGAGAAATGTATAGAAGTGATGAATCATTATTTTATACACCTGAAGCTAATATAACCCTTATATTTGAATAAAAAAAGGAGGTAGTGATAACTATGAATGCAACCCAAATAGACACTGAGGTGATTATTTTTAGAATGAAGAGAATGCTTATCATATTTTTATTCTATTTTAGAAACAGACTATCTACTTTCCTCATAATGCAAGCTACAAAAAAGTCACAAGAGACTCTTAAATATAGAGAACAAACTGGGTTGCTGGAAGGGAGGTGGGGTGATGGGCTAAATGGATGATAGGCATTAACAAGGGCACTTGTTGGGATGAGCACTAGCTGTTGTATGTGGGTGATGAATCACTGGGTTCTGCTCCTGACGCTAGTGCTGCACTGTATTTTAACTAACTTCAATTTAAAGAAATAAAGAAAGAAACAAATCAAATGAACAGAGGGGAGACAAAAAAGAGACAAAAAAAAAAGACTCAACTATAGAGAACAGACTGATGGTTACCAGAAGGGATGGGGCAAGATGGGTGAAATAGTTGAAGGGGATTTACGAGGATACTGATCTTAATGAGCACTGAACAAAATATCAAATTGTTGAATCACTGTATTGTACACCTGAAACTAATATAACACTGTATGTTAACTATACTAGAATTTAAAAACTTTTTAATTAAAAAAATATGAAGCCTGACAAAGTCTATTTAGCTGGTGCCAATACACAGCAGATAACTTTAAACCATTCATTGATAAATGCGTTGCCATCAGAAAGAAGGATTACACATTGTCAAAAATGGCGTGATCTTATCCTTTCTTATGGCTGACTTTCTAGTATTCATACATATATATATAATACCATGTAGAATAATATATATAATATATTGATTTAATATATATCAATATATATATTATTATATAATAAATATCAATATATATATTATTCTATGGAATAATATATATAAAAAAAACATCTTCTTTATCCATTCATCTACTGATGAATGCTTGGGTTGCTTCCATATTTTGGTTATTGTAATAATGTTGCAGTAAATATAGGAGTGCATTATCTTTTTGAATTAATGTTTTGGTTTTCCTGGGTAAATACCAGGTAGTGGAATTATTAGATCATATGGTATTTCTATTTTTAATTTTTTTGAGGAACCTCCATACTGTTTTCCACTGCAGCTGTACCACCAACAGTGCACAAGGGTTTCTAGTTCTCCACATCCTCACCAACACTTGTTATTTCTTGTCTTTTTTATTCTAGCCATTCTGACAGGTTTAGGATGATATCTCACTGTGGTTTTGATTTGCATTTCCCTGGTGATTAGTGATGAGAATATTTTCATGTGCTTTTTGGCCATCTGTATGTTTTCTTCAGAAAAGTGCCTTCAGGTCCTCTGCCCATTTTTTTTTCCTCTGCCCATTTTTTTAATCATTTTTTGTTTTGTTTTGTTTTATTTTTGGACCTAGATGGTATTATTCTAAGTGAAATAAATCAGACAGAGAAAGACAAATACCATATGATTTTACTTATTGGAATCTAAAACAAAACAAAGCAGAATGAGACCTATAAATACAGAGAACAAACTGATGATTGCCAAAGGGGAGAAGGGTTGGGAGATGGGCAAAATAGGTGAGGTAGAGTGAGAGATACAGGCTTCCAGTTATGGAATGAATAAGTCATGGGAATAAAAGGTATAGCATAGGGAACATAGTCAATGATATTGTAATACCATTGTATAAAGACATGGTATTTACACTTCTGGTGAGCATAGCATATCACTGTGTTATAAACCTGAAACTAATATAACATTGTGTGTCAACCATACTCAAATTTCTAAAAAGAGAGACTGCATAAAGTGTTAAGCATTTATTAAAGTGCATAGATTAGGGGCATCTGTGTGGCTCAGTTAAGTGTCTGACTCTTGGTTTTGGCTCAGGTCATGATCTTTGGGCTGTGAGATAGAGGCCTGCATTAGGTCCTGTGCTCATTGCAGAGTCTACTTGTCCCTCTCCCTCTGCTGCTCCCTCTGCTCCTCCCCCAGCTTGCACTCTTTCTCTCTCTCTCTCTAACAAATAAATGAATAAAATCTTTTAAAAAAATGAAGTGCACAGATTAAATTTTTTGGTATTCCAAAAGCAGTACAGTAGGAACTCATGAAAGTTTTGGTAGCCTAATATTCTTTACAAAAAACAAAATCCTTGTGTTTCATATCCTTTGATTGCCTTGAGCCCTATTGTATTGAATGTTGCTAGAAATAAATGTGCCACCAACTTACACCTGGTAGTTTCTTCATTCTACAAAAGCTCCCATTATATGTTAAAAGTATTTGTTTTAACAGAATTTTACCATTTCTAATCAATTCTCAAGCAGGATATGGCAGCACTTTTCACATGACTAAGTATCAGCTGATGAGAGATGAGGTCTCTTGATAATGATTTCAACAGTTACCATTAGTATGAGTCAGAATGAAAATTATGACTGGCAAGTGATCAAGGATCTCAGTACTAACATAATTCCTCATGTTATATATTGCTTAAAACTGGGCTCTACATGGTTCCAGTTCAATGTCAATTGAAGACAGCAAGATACTATTCAGTTAACTTGATTTGCCAAAGAAATTTGAAAACTTGTTTAAAACGATTAAAAGCATTCTTGCTGTTTTTTTGGCAGTGCTAGGTAGAAATTGGCTCATCATGGAGCTGGGGTAATCAGAGAGTTAGCAAATGATAATTTAGGTCCTTAGGCAAACATACAAGCTTTGAAGCTAAAGTATTTCTAATTGCATACCTAATGCTTGATTGACATAATTCTGTGATTAGACAACTACCCACAAGAAGCTGTTCCTAGTTTCTGATTGTTTACCAGTGACCCTCAGGTCCTTCACACAGAGCTGTGCTTCACGAACTGGAAATGGTCTACCAGCAACCAAAATTTGTCTTTCTGGAGCATAGATTCTACTCTGGGTTAAAGAAAATCATTATATTTAAACATATATATATTGTAATAGAATGCAAAATTATTTTTGAATGGGTGGGGAGAGCATTGGGAAGAGTAGAAGAACTTCTAAAGTACTGCTATAAGTTATGGCCTCTTTTCTGAAATGTGCTTCTCTCTCTTCTGCCTAGAAGTCTCTTGCTTACCTTTTAAATGCCCACTCAGAAATCATTTCCCCTAATTTCCCCACCCTGAGGAGAATAGCTCCATCTTCTCTAATTTAATTGACTTTCCTCAATGACCTTAATATGGCATCCATCCCATTAATGTGATTAGCTGTTTATCTCCTCACTAGATACACTGTGAGCCTCAAAAACACTACAGGTCTACAAGGTTCTTTATATCCCCAGTTCCTTGCACAGGATTTGACCAGACAGAGCAAGTGCCTAGTGGACAGATGTATGGATAATAGAAAAGACAGACAAAAGTCTATTTGTCAAGGTCTAGTCATTTGAACAAGATTTTGAACTCTCCTAACATTCTAATTGAATATAGAACTAGATGCCCACTGGGTTGTTTCACCTTGTGTGTCAGTTATGCCTTAATTCTTTTTTAAATGGGAGGAAATCAATGTGATTCACCCTACGACAAGGCTCAGGGGAAAGAAAATCATATATCAATCAACTCAGAAAAAGCATTTAACAAAATATAACACCAATTCATGATTTAAAAAAAAAACTCAGAAAACTAGGAGTAGAGGGAATGTTATCAAAAACCCTATAGCTAACAACATACTTTATGGTGAAAGACTGAAGGCTTTCCTTCTAAGATTGGAAACAAAGTATGCCTATCTGCTCTCATCACTTCTAGCCAAAATTGTGCTGAGGGTTCAAGCCAGTGCAATAGGAAAGAAAAATAATAAGAGACAACAAGTTTTGAAAGAAAATAAGACAATCTTTATATGCAGTGTGATCATCTTTGTAGAAAATTGTACCAAAAATCTACAAAACAACTACTAGAACTAATAAGAGATAAGTTCACAGGACACAAAATCGCTACTAAATAATCAATTATATTCCTATATACTAACAATAAACAGAAATTGAGATTTTTGAAAATACCTTTCATGATGGCATCTCAAAATGAAATACTGTTAACATATCAGTTTTCCCCAACTTGATCTACCATAATTTTTCTTGTAGAAATTGACAATCTAATTCTAAAATTTATCTGGAAACCAAAATTTATCTGGAAAGGCAAAGGACCTAAAATAGCCAAAACAAGTTAGAAACAGAAAAAACTTGGAGGACTTAACGCTACCTGATCTCAAGGCTTATTAGAAGGCAACAGCAATCAAGATATAGTGTTCTTAATTAAAAAATAGATAGTATATCTTTTCAAATTAGTGTTTTCATTTTCTTTGAGTAAATACCCCATAGTAGAATTACTGGATCATATGTTTATTATATGTTTATTGCAACATTGTTTACAATAGCCAAGATACAGAAGCAACTCAGATGTTCATTGATAGATGAATGGATAAAAACAATATATATATAATGGAATATTACTCAGCCATAAATAAAATGAGATCTTGCCATTTACAACAATATGGATGGACATAACTGGTATAATTCTAAGTGAAAAAAGTTAGAGAAAGATAAATGCCATATGATATCACTTATATGCGAAAATCTAAAAAAATAAAACAACAAAAAAGCAGACTCAAATACAGAGAACAAACTGATCACTGCCAGAGAGGAGGTGGTTATAGGGATGGGTGAAATAGGTGATGAGGATTAAGGAGTGCACTTGTTGTGATGAGCACTGGGTGATGTATGCAATTGTTGAATCACTATATTGTACATCTGAAACTGATATAACACTGTATGTTAATGAAAAGGAATTAAAAACTTAAAAAAAATAAGTGATTGAGTAAGTCATCTAAGAACTGAAGTAGCTAGTGTGGGCATTTGTGTCCCATAGCAAAGATTTACATTGTACATTGTACATTTACATTGTACATTACATTTACAAAGATTTACTTTACAAGAATTTGGAGGTCCTCAAGCATAATGGTTCTATTATACATGGGTGGGCCTTACCCGCCTCATATTTGGGGTAGCCAGTCATTTTGCTCAATCCCTAGACACATTATGAAACTTCAGAACATCAACAATAAAAAGGTATTTTTATTGGTAAAACATTAACAATTACAGGAACAAGAATTGGAATAGATCGGTCATCTCACCAGTAACACTGCGTATTAGACAGTGGAGAAATGCCTTCAAAGTTCTGAGGGAAAATTATTTTGAGCCTAGTTTTATTCCTAGTGAACTGTAAGTTGAGCTTGATAGTAAAAGAAGCACATTTCTAGATTTCAAAGACTTAAAGTTCACCTCTCACCTTTTTCTAAAGAAGTTACTTAGGAATATACTCCAGCAAAATGAAGTAGTAAAGAAAGACAAAGATATACAATGGATTCTGGAAAACAGTGGACCCAATACCAAAAACTAGTAAAAATAAATCCAAGAGTGACAGTTACACAACAAGCCTAAGGAGCATTCTGTCCAAGTGGAAGAAAGGAGGGCTCCAGGCTGGGGCATCCAAAGGCAGACAAGGAGAAGCAGGGGCTCAAGATTTTATCCACCTTCAAGAAATTAGAGAAACTATAGATGTTGCAGACAATGCAAGAAAAAAAAATAAAGGCAATTAGAAAATCTAAAAGACAGTAACACCTCAAAGAAGAAAGAAAAATTCTAGATAGCCACAACAATATAAACACTGCATACTGATTTTCAACTTTCAGAAATAACCACTGTACAAAAGCACAGGACACTTAATTATAGAGGTAGTTAATTATAGATAAAGAGAAGAACACAAATGTTATCCCTCTTGGCAATGTGAAAAGTAAAAGTACAAATGACAAGAGTTAGTAGATAGAATAGATGAGAGATAATAGGAAGAGCAGGGAACTAATAGCCTTCCCTAAAAAACAGAGTTAAGAGATCCTGTCTGTAGTTTATGAAACAAGAAATAAGGGTCTAAGTATATCCCTCAAACAAATGAATAGAGGAGCTAAAAATCACAATAACTACATTGAGATGAGAGGTAGAATAATTGAGGTAAAGCCTCATTTATCACAGCACAAAATTAATAGACAAAATCTAAAGTGGATAAATCAAATAATAGCAATATAGGAGGAAGAAATCACCAGAAGAATTAAACAGAAACAATCAAGAGAGTTAAAGATAATAATCTCAGAGGATTAGGACTGGGGGTGGGGAGGGTTAGAAAGGTGAAATGTTGCTTACATTACCTGCCTTTATGTACATACCTCATATTTTTTTAAACCACGTGCTTGTATGACTTGGCTACATCAAAAGCAGCCAGGATATTGAAACACAAATCTTGCCGCTACGAATCCTCATCTGAAAAAGACTGTTGGCGAGGGGCTAAGCAAAGCTCCTGACTTTATTACTCAACTTGCCTCTTTCCCCCAACCCTTGCACCAAAGCCCATGGTCTTTCTCTTATGACAGAAATTTAACACAAGCTATGGATTATTATGACCTGCTTCATTCTCAGCCATGGAAATTACTTTTTATGGCTTTATATGGATATAATAAACAAGTATTTAAGCATACAACTTGTTAAAATTTGATATATGTATGTACATATATGTATACTGGTGAAACCAGCCTCATAATCAAAATATCCATTAACCTCAAATGTTTCCTCATGCCCCTTTGTAATCTCTTTCTACTCTGTCTAGTCTCCAATGACCTCTGCATTCCCTGGCAACCACTGATCTGTAACTATAGTCTAGTTGTTGTTTTTTTTTTTTCTGGAGTTTTATATAAATAGAAACATACAATGTTTTCTCCATTTTTGGTCTGGTTTCTTTCACTCAGCATAATTATTTGAGATTCATTCATGTTACAACATGTATCAGCAGTTCATTCCTTTTTAGTTAATGAAAACACAATTCTGTTGTATGGATGTAACAGTTTATCCATTCACCTGTTAATGGACATAATGGGTTGTTTCCAGCTTTTAGTTACTACAAATAAATCTATTACAGACACTGGTGTACAAGTGTTTGTGTGGATATATGCTTTCATTTCTCTTAGAACATGCTTTGGAGTGTTAATTATCGGGTTGTATAGTAAGTTTATGTTATAAGAAACTGCTGAACTTTCCTAAAGTGAATGTATCATTTTACATTCCCACTAGTGTTGTATGAGAGTTACAATTTTTCATATCCTCATCAAAAGTTGGTATGGTCAGACTTTTTAAGTTAGGCTGTTCTAATAGGTGTGTAGTGGTCTTTATGTGGTTTTAATTTGCTTTTTCCTAGTGACTAATGATATTGAGCATCTTTACACATATCTTCTTTGGTGATGTATCTGTTGAAATCTTTCACTCATTTCTAAAAATTGAGCTCTTTCTTTAAATTTTATTTAAATTCAGTTAACATATAGTGTATCATTAGTTTCAGAGGTAGAGTTCAGTTATTCATCAGCTGCATATAACACTACTGGGTAATTACCCAGTAAACTTACCCTTTTGGTTTTGTTGATTGTTTCCTTTGCTGTGTAGAAGCTTTTTATTTTGGTGCAGTCCCAATAGTTTATTTTTGCTTTTTTCCCCCTTGTCATATCTAGAGATGTATCTGGAAAAATGTTGCTATGGCCAATGTCAAAGAAGTTACTGCCTGTAATCTTCTAGGATTTTTATGGTGTGAGGTCTCACATTTAGTTCTTTCATCCATTTTGAATTTATTTGAATGAATGGAATATGGTGTAAGAAAATGGTCCATTCTTCTGCATGTTGCTGTCCAGTTTTCCCACCATTTGCTGTCCTTTTCCTGTTGGATATTCTTTCCTGTTTTGTTGAAGATTAATTGACTATATAGTTGTGGGTAATTTGATCTCTTTAAAGAAGAACCTTCTGAATTTTTTTTTCCTGCCTTGGAAATAAATTCCTGAATACCAGGAGTTCTATGCCCAGGCGCAGGAGATAATTCAGTACACGGATTTCAATGAATTTTTCATGTTTTATTCTCACTGACTCCCTTACTTGGCATTTCCAAGTGTTAAATTCTCTAGGGTCCTACAGAGCAGGCCAGCATCATCCCAAGCTGTAAGCCCCCTCTGTCATTTCTCTGAACTTCTTTATCAGTCAGCATCATGTCTACTAGACATGATGACTACTTGATCATGTAGTGATCAGAAACATATTGAAATCTATTTTCTCCTAATTCCTTCTATTATTCTCTTCATTATTTTTTTATTTGTTCAATGGGATCTTGACAGAGAGAGGAAATAAAATTGGTTGATTAGCCAGCCACCTTGATCCACAAGTCTATATACTTGTCAAATTTTAAAGTTCATACGTGTTTTCTGAATTTGGGGGGCGTATTTGTAATTAGGAGCAATTAGCTATAAACTGGACAAACCTTACATTGTTTACCCATTAGTAGAAATTAGAGGATTCATTAGAGTTAAAGCTCTGTGAAAGAGATTAGTAGCAATGAAATCTAATTCTCCATTGCTCCATGAAAAGATGGCTTTAGTCCCTAAACTAACAATCAAATAATGGATATGCATAAAATTGGCTCTAATGAGAAGAGTATTTTGCTATACTTCATTTCATTTGTTTATATTTTATCCTAATTTCTTTTTGAGTGGGTAGCTCTGTTGAGATGCTATGGAAAAGATTTATGAGACAATACTCAGCATGGGGCTTTCTTCACTCACTGTCATGGTCATAAGCAAGAGTCAGGAATTTCCCTCTGAGAAAAGATTTCCATAGAAACACTCTAAATGCTAGATTCTAATCAACAGCCATATTGAAAATTTTTTTTTCTCTCTGTTTTATAGCTACTGAAACAGCATTGGTCTCCCATTATGTCACATAACCAGTTGCTTTGTATTTACCTCAAGGGAGGGCCTAACCACACTTGGATACAAGAGGCGCTAAAATGACAAGTTATCTAAGGATAACATTGAGACTTTAGATTTATCTAATCTCACAGTGAAGTGGTTTCCCTGGACTCTCAGTTTTCTTGCCAGTCCTTTTCTCCCCCTTGATGATTCTAGTTTTACAATGTTTAAAGTTCTGGACTTGCGTCCTGGGCCCTTTACTGTTTTCCCAACAGTGGTTTGGGTTTCGCCACTAATTAACCTCCCTGCCTTTGAATTAAATTTACTAACCTTTCCCACTGGACCAATCTCTGAGATTCACTTTCTATACTCACATTCCTGTAAGTCAATCCGTGGTTAATAGTCCACTACCCATGTACCCATATTCTTGTCCACCAACTCCTTGGAATGTTTGGACCATTGTTTCTAGCCTTTTGAACTTTTGTCCACAACACATTTCAGCATCAGCTTAAACTGATAATGTATCTTTCCCTAAAATCCTTCCCACCGCTTAATTTTTCTACAATGTTTAGAGCATTTTCACCCTTTTGTAACCAAGAGCCATCTGTTTCTTTTTTATTATTAACATATAATGTATTATTTGTTTCAGGGGTACAGGGCTGTGATTCATCAGTCTTACGCAATTCACAGCACTCACCATAGCACACACCCTCACAGACCCACAGACCAGTGTCCATCACCCGGCCACCCCAGCCCTCCCAGCCCCCTCCACTTCAGCAACCCTCAGTTTGTTTCCTGAGATTAAGAGTCTCTTATGGTTTGTCTCTCTTTCTGGTTTCGGCTTGTTTCATTTTTCCCTCCCTTCCCCTATGATCCTCTGTCTTGTTTCTCAAATTCCTCATATCAGTGAGATCATATGATGATTGTCTTTCTCTGATTGACTTATTTTGCTTGGCATAATACCCTCTAGTTCCATCCATGTCATTGCAAATGGCAAGATTTCATTTTTTTTTTTGAGAGCCATCTGTTTCTTAATTTGCTTCTTACCTGTGTCCTATTCCATTCCCTCTCAAGTTCTGACTGTTGCAACTTTCTTTTCACTAGCTACTTCCCTTTTACCCTTCCTCCATACTTGCTCTTGAGGGTTGTGTTCAAATATGGCTTAGAGATAGTTTACGTGATTTAGGTCTCCATTGGGAACCAGAATGGATTTTGTAGAATGCAAATGGTAGTGAAATTTTGGACAAGGGACAAATCTTAGTTTAAATTAAATGAATACCACGGGCAACTTCGTTTTGGTCATAATCCTACTCTAACCTTCATTGGTCCAGCTTTGTAAAGGTAAACTACAATATTGTTATAAAATTGTCAAAAGTCAGTTAAGAATTCATAATTAAGAGGATGTATTTGAGCTAATGTTTTCTGAATCCAGAGCTCAGGATTACTGGAATGGTTTTATCCTGGTGCTTCTATAAATTCTATAGGTATATTCTAATTTATAAACTGATTCTATTCAGAAATGATAGTCTTCAGTAATTTCCAAGTATACAAGTGGACGTGTGTGTGTTTTTTCATCCTTATATGTTAAAGTGTCTTAAACTTCAGAAGTATGGGGAATTACAAATTAAACAGACACTCCCAAGGGAAGGCAGTGACATCCAGTATATATTGCTGACTTTCTTATTGAAAGATGTCACTGACTTTACCCACACTTGTAGGGAGCAAAGACTAAATCTTCAACCAGAAGCCCTTTCTATGTGACATACATACAAACTGCTTTTTGATTTGTGACTGCAGCTGCTACTTGTAGAGACTGTCACCATTGGTATTTCTGTGTTCAAATTGTGGTCAGCTAAAAAGCCTTTGCTCAGAAAGCTTCCAAATTCCATATTGTTGCATTCCAAGCTTGTGTCTGCTGCTATTTTCTCAAGCATCCCACAAGTATGTCGTGTTATTTGAAGCTATGCTTTAGTGCATACTTTAGGATATTTCTTATGCCAACCTTGCTTATGGTTATGCCATAAAGCTCACCATACCAAAGATGCTTGGGTATCCTTCTGTCATTGCATCTCTGCAAATGTCAGCATTGAACATTGTTTAAATGCTCACAAACCAACTGACATCCCGAATCTCAGTAATGGTAGTCCTCTCTTGCTATTTCACATTAAACATGATTCTAACTCTGACAATAGAACAGTGCAACGAGATAAACCTGACATCTGTCATGGTTATGGATTTCAAAGTCATACAAAAGCTGGATACAACTTACATTGTCCATTGATGAGAATCAGTTCAGTAAGCTTCTGTGCTTCCGGCTTTGTTCTGGATATTAGGAATAGAACTGAACCTAGAAACAGATGATTAGAGAAGGAGCCCATTTTCCCCCTTTGTGTTGATAGTTGTGTGTTTGAAATAACTCATCTTTCCCCTTGATATGCATCTTATACAGATTTCACCTTGTTCAGGGGACAGGTTCCTTTAAGGAGCTTATTACCAATGGAAGGAAAAAATAATATTTAAGATATAGAAGGCATTATTTGGCAAGTGTTAGGTGATCCATAAGCCCAAAACTGGGAGGTAAGAAAAACCAGAAATTGAACTGGTTTGTAGTATAATTTCTTGCTATGGTAATCTTCTCAAACAAAGATACTGTTCTTTTTTATTCTTTCTACTTTGCAGTTACTTGGCATTGATGGACAGTGGTTTTTAAGTCAAATTACCTAGGAAGCGGAATTCAGTGACTGCTTTTAGCTCTATTGAAAACTGTTGGTTATGTTTAGGTTCCATGTTTGGCTTTACTACATAATTTCAGTCATCATCAGACATATTTACAACAGGGGATGGCAATCCCTGGCACTTACACCAGAGATGTCCAAGGTGCCAATTTCCTTTGGCATCTGGGCTGATTGCTGCCATCTCTAGCCCCACCCCACTGCGGGCAGCTCCCGTGAAACGCTGTGACCAATGTTGAGTGCTCTTGTTTGCTTGCTCTCTGCAGCTGGCACACTCCGTTCAGCAACCAGAACATATTGTGCTTCCCTTCTTGTCACACTGCTTTTAAAACTTTACTACCTCCTGTTTTATAGTGCTGTCATTGCACTACAAAGCAACTTGGGATTGTGTGTTTTTTGTCTGTATATGTTAAAGATAGTATCTAATTCACTGTCCTCCATATGGTAAGACTCAGTGTTTGTTCAGCAAACAACAACACCCTGAATGACCCCCTCCAGACTTTTTGTTGAAAATCAGAGCGTGTTAAGAGTTCTTATAAGATTGGAAGTATGTTCAGTGCCAGCTTCTGTATTCATTTTATATCCATGACATACTCATCAAACTAGTTTGGGCAATCCTCCATCACTCATTGTTACTGGGATGATCATAACGTGCCATGGTAGAATCACCTGGAGATTTTATTAAATACCTCAGGGTATAAATGCTTTTATTTTATTTATTTGAAGGACCCTGATGATTGCTGATGGGTGATGGTAGTGATGGCAGTGGTTGCAATAAGCAAAATAGATTTAAGAACATTGAAAGATAAATCTTTAAAAACAATCAGTGATTTACCAATTTTAGAAATCCCTGTAGGTACCCACCTTCTCTTGAAAAAGGTGAAGTACCAGTTTCTATAAACACATTAACTCGAGGAATGACAGAATAAAAGGTGAAAACCATAATCTGTGTGAGAGCCCTATTTTATCAATAGCAAAAGAAGACAGACTTCTCAGTCTCCAGATAACGAACCAGTACAATGTAGCATTTTCTCTAAATGTGGTTCAGGGACCTCTTGCATCAAAATCCTATAGTGAGCAAGTTGAAAAAATCAGACTCTAGTGTCTCATCTCAGCCTACTCAATCTAAATGTGGGGAGGGAAAGGCTACATTTTAACACTCATACCTAGTGATCCTGATGTACAACAAAGCATGAGAGCCACTGACCTACCAAGTCTCTCACTCACCAGATCCCTTTTATTTTATTACTGCCAATAGTGGTTTTTAGTGAGTTTTTAGTCTACCTTGCCGTAGTTAATAGGCAAGACCTAGAAATAGGTCCAATTAGGGTCCAATAAAATTCTGGCTTTAAAGAATGATTTATTAATAGTCTTAGTATTCTCTCAATAGATAGATATTTGTTAGGGGCCTACTATGTGCCTCTACTCTCAAGAAGTTTATGAATAATTTTCTATGAATTATCTATACAATCAAATACATTAACTGTAAAATATAAAGTGATTTAAATTTATTCTGTGTCATGGTAAAAGGAGAAAAAAGTACCCAATAATTTTGTTGTTTTAGATATTAGAAAAAAATATGTAGCAGTATCTGGAGAGTAACTAGTAGTAATGGGTATATCCCTCATGTCTCACTGTTAACGAATTGTTTCCAGCTGAGATCCCTATAATCTGCAGGTGCTGTTTACCATGTAATTTTACCATAGGAAACAAGGGTGTAATCAGTTAATAAAGTGTAAAGAATTAGATTTTTTCCCTTGAGCAAAATGTCTGGCTGTGGCCAACATTCCTGATGCCTCCTCTCTTGTGCAATAGGAAAGCAATATTCAAAGAGAGAAGGCTGTTTTGTTCATATTCTGCAGCCTGCCTCTGGGGGCCTTGCTAATGACTGCAAAACTCAAGTTAGAATTCTAGACTTTTTGTATGAGCAGTCACTGATTTTTGTCTCTGCTATTATACTAAACAGAGGATAGTTTCTCATCCTACCTCTAACTGAGACTCAAATAAGGGCATTATGAATAGGGATCCTCTTTCAGTTTAAGTAGTGTTTCATGTTGTTTTCATCTGTTTTTTATTGAGAAAATAGAAACTATACTTAAAACATTTTCATATACAGTCAGTCCTCTTCTAATAAACATAATTTATAAATGTTCCATACTCATCAGCAGCCTCTCTTGAGGGACTTTAAGCTACTCCTACTATGCATGGGAGCTACTTTTGTTTCTGCTATTTGAAGGAGTTTGTTTCTCCCTTAGCCTTCCTCCTCTGGGAGCTTGGGTTCTCACAATCTCCCATCAGACCCTTTGGAACAATTAATATACAAGCATATTCTCCTACTTTTGCCACCAGGACACAAGAATGTGCTAGAGGCCCTACCAGAACACCCACAGAAACTGAGACCATGAGGGAACACAGAACATGAAAAAAATTCTGGAATCATAGTTGGTGATGGCAAGGAGGGTCTCCATTTGGACTTCAAAATACCTTTCCCCTAGAAATAGCATTATACTATAATAACATACTTCTGTAAAACTCACTTACCTAGACAAACTCACCTATCCAGACCATAACCATGAATCAAGCAGTAAACAAATGGTCTCTAAACTGCCAGAGAATATGCATTTTACTTACTGAAAAACCCATTCAAAAAAGCACTGACCATTTTTTATTTTTTATATTTGTTTATATATCATTTTATTAATTTGTATATTTTTTGTTTATTTTGTTTATTCTGTTTGTACATGATTCTAATTAGTATTAACAAGATGTCAAGCCTATAGCAGATTATAAGCAATAAATTTAAAGGGACTGGAAAAGATGTTACAGATAGGTGAAGTGAAATCTGATAGTTGATTTCAAGAGGAAAAAAAGCATTTTAAAAAGTTAAGAATTCAAAAACCAACCACAATGAAACACTATTCCACAAGAATGGTTAAAATTTAAAATACTGACAATGTCAAGTATAGTAAAGATGCACAGAACTTGAACTCTCATACACTGCTGATGGAAGTATAAAATGGTACAGTTATTCTGGAAAACAATTTAGCAGTTCCTCACAACAAATACAAAACATATAAACCAGAAGTTCTACCCTGAGGTGTTTACCAAAGAAAAATGAAAACATCTGTCCCCAGAAAGACTCATACATGAATGTTCATATCAGCTTCATTCATAATAGCCCCAAACTGGAATTAACCCCAATGTTCCTCAATAGATGAATGCATTAAAAATTGTGGCATATCCATATAGTAAAATACTATTCAGGATTAAAAAGGAAGGAACTACTGATACTCAAAAACATGGATGAGTTTCATAGACATTATGTTGAAAGGAAGAAATAACACACAAAAATAATTCGATCATATTGTATGATTCCATATACTTAAAGTTCTAGAATGAGAAAAACTAAGTGATAGAAATCAAAACAGTGGTTTCCTGGATTAGGAGATAGAGTTGAAGAGTGACTGTAAGGGTCACAAAGGAAAATTCTGGGGTGATGGAAACATACTATACCTTGATTTTGGTGGTGGTTACAAAGGTGTGTATCTTTTTCTAAAACTCCTCAAACTGTATGTTTAAAATGTGTGCATTTTGGGGGCACCTGGGTGGCTCAGTGGGTTAAAGCCTCTGCCTTCAGCTCAGGTCATGATCTCAGGGTCCTGGGATCGAGCCCCGCATCGGGCTCTCTGCTTGGCAGGGAGCCTGCTTCCTCCTCTCCCTCTGCCTACTTGTGATCTCTCTATGTCAAGTAAATAAATAAAATCTTTTAAAAAAAATGTGTGCATTTTGCTGTCTACAAATTATAGCTCAAATTTTCATAAGGTACAAAAATTTACAAAGGAAAAATCTTCAGAAGATACCTCCTGCAGGATAAAGCCTAAATTTCTTAATATGATCTGGCCCTTATTTAATGTCTCTTGGCTCATTTTTTGCTATCCTGCCACAGGATAGCAAATGCTTGAATATCCAAAATGCTTGAATATCATTAATTTCCATTAATGATGAAGGATTAATAACAAATGGAAGGAGGTACTTGTGTTTTTCTATTTATTCTTCCATTTATTTAAGGTACTTGTGTTTTCAAAAACTGCCATTCTCTTTCCTCTGAACCTCTAAACACGATGCTCTCTTTGCCTAGAATTCCTTTTTGGCTTCCCATTCACCACTGAATCCTCAACATCCTTCAGGACTCAGAGATAGCACCTCCTCCAAGAAGTATTGTCCACTCCCAGTCTGTATTAGATGCTTTTCCCTTGCTCTCAGAAAACTGTATAATTCTAACAAAGCATGTATTGCTCTGTAATACAATTGTACTTTTAAAAAACTTAAAACAGTAGTGGACTGGGGCCATTTACTGTACAAGCAAATAGTCTCCTACGTATACAGTAAACCCTCAATTAAATCATAGGTTGTAGATATGTATCTCTCCAAATAGCTGAAGTTTCAGCAAAGTTATCAAGAAAACTCTTCTATCTAGGGTGACTTGTTCTTCTAGAATTGTAAATGATTGAGATTTTATTGTAAATAGTGGTTTGGCTTTATATTATTAGTAGTATGATAGCTTATTTATATTGTAGGTTAAGTAACTATTTATGGGCTTTATTTGGAAACCCTGACAGACTTTATTAAGTTGATTCTATGGGAAAATCCATTTTAAATTCCAATCAAGTGATTTAAAAATACTGCTCAGTTGAACTGTGTGAAATTAATGATATTCAAGCATTTTGGACACAAAACAATAATTTCATGTAGTTCAACTTAAGTCTTTTTAAATACAACCCTATGGCAAGTTGGAGATTATCTATATATTCATTTATTGATTTTATATTTAATACATGAATATATTCTTCAAGACACTAATCATGTATGACTATTGGGTGTAATTGTTCTATGTAAATAGTAAATCACAGGATTTTGAAGAAAGTTTGTGTAGAATGATAAGGCCTTCTTAAGTCCCACCCGTTTTTTTCCCAATTAATTAGAGATGCAGCAGACATAAAGATTCTGGAATTGTTTTTTGAACTAAACTAGGATGAAAATGCAGATTTATTTCCTCTTTTTTTAACCCTCAAACTATCTAACCAGTGTAATTGGAGATTAATTTTAATAATAATAATACTAGCATTTATTGAATGCATATTAAATGCTGGATACTGTACCAACCCTACAACTACTTTATGAGCAAAGCACTATTATTATCCCTATTTACAGAAGAGAAAATTAAAATTTAAATAACTTGTCCAAGGTTACACAGCTATGAGTGTCAGAGTCAGGATTAGAATCACTCTCAATCCTACCATTCAGTCCATAGTTTACCTCAAGTATATTTTTTAACCACAAAGAAGCACTCATACTGCAAGATTATGATTGACGTAAACAAGTATATATTTAAATTATGATTATCATTAGTGAAACCAGGCCCATTCACATATGAGACATTGTATCATTATGAGAGATTGTCATAAGACAGTAGAAGACTAAGTACCAAAATGAGTCTTATAGACTGCAAGTGCTCTAGGAGTTCTGTGGAATCTAGGAAAAGGAAGAGAATACTTGTGTACTTTGTCATGGCTAACTCCCAGAAGAATGTTGACATAACTGGTACTATCCAATCATATTTGGATGCATAGCATTCTGGGAACAAACCAAAAGTTTAGCACAAATAGGAATGTGGAAAAGTTGTGCGTGTATAATAATGAAGTCCCAGAGGGAGGAACAACCTGAAGTCTAATTCTGGACAGACACGTATGTGAGGGAAGTTAGAAATTTGTGACTGCACTCTCTGAATCCCAGAACTATGTGGAGAAATTGGACTTGAAGGATTACTTATTAGATATTTGGAGCAGAAGAGAAGGGATTCAGAGATTAACCAAAATTTCATGGAGGGAATGATTAGAATAATGCATCAAAAGTAAAAGTATTTGGGGAAGAGGAGGAGTTAAGATGGTGGAGTAGTAGGGGAACCCAGGGCTTGCCTCGTCCCTCAAACATAGCTAGATCAACAGCAAATCGTTTTGAACAACTAGGAAATCGATCTGATAAGAAAACAATCTGCACAATTGGAGGGAGAGAACCTGGCAGATGCAAGGTTTGGAGACGTGAATTGGGGGAGAAAAAAGCCATGGTGCTGTAGCGGGGGAGCCCTTTTCATGTAGAGAAGTCAGGGAGAGAGCAAGAGATCAGGAGAGAGAGCAGCACATAGGGTTCATGCAAGATGCCAGGGTACAGGGGTCCCCTGGGTCACACTGGGAGAGAATATTTCCCTTCCTGGAGTACATTTGGAAGAGGGTATATTGCCTCTCCAAGGACAAAAGGCCCACCGGGAGGGTGCCATTGAGCAGCCATTCAGCAGCAGGGGACAGAGGTGTACTGAGGCAGATAACCTGGTGTAGCTTTTTGCATGCTTCATTGTAGACTCCAGGCACCTGGGCAACCGCATGACTGCTTTTCTGGGACAGAATGGTGCCTAGCACAGTGCTACAAGTCTCTCCTCCAGGGGAGGGGAGCACATTGGCGTCTGGCCCTGTACCTTTGAATTATTAAAAAAAATTATTAAATTTTTATTTTATTTTTAAAATAAATAAAAATTATTTTATTTATTTTATTATATATTTATTAATATTAATATAATATAATTATTAGATATATTAATATAATTGATATTATATTAATATTAATAAATTAAAATATATAAAATTAATATAATATTAAATAGATATTTATAATATTTACTAAATAAAAATTTAAAAATAAAAATTTTAAAATTTTTATTTTAAAATTATTAAAAAATTAAAGTTTTGAATACCAGCCACTGGCCAAAGATAAAACATAGGAGAACTGTGGCCAGGCATGCCAATGGTCCAGGCACAGACAGGTTGAGTGCAGGGATTTGATGAAAACCTGGGACACTGGAGGAGAGATTGTTCTCCCCTCACTTTTCTGTGAGGGCCTCCTGAACAGCAATGGCTGGGAGTTCCCCTACCTTGGGACAAGAGGACAGGTTGATGTGATCTTCCACTCTCCCCAACGCCCCATCACTGGCACAGTCAGACTTCAGAGAGAAACACAGCGCCTCCAGTGGAGGCTAGACTCACACCAAACCTTGACCCCTGCACCCTACAGAAGCATGTTTACTAGGGCAGTTCTGACTATGAGGCAGCACGGTGGGCCTCTCCCTCAGAAGACCAGCACAAGCCCCCCCACTTATACAAGTCTACTGATGATAGAATGCTCAAAAGTGTCAGTTTTCCTTCTGGTGGAAATAAATTAGGCTTCTAGTTTTTCTGTTCATTTGTTGGTTTGTTTCCTTTTCTCTTTTTTTGGATCAGGCTTCTTTTTTTCTCTTCTTTTCTTTTTTCCTTATTTCTTTTTCTTTGGAATAAGGCTTAGAGTTTTTGGTTGTCTGTTTGTTTGCTGTATTGTTCCTTTTCCTTTTTTCTTGGATCAGGCTTTTTTAAAAAAATCAGACTTATCTTAACAAACTAATCAGAGGACACCTAGTTAAAAGTCCAAACACCCACTGCAAGGAGGAACTCTGCACAAGTCTGAACTGCAGAAAAGAGTAGCCAAAACACAACAGCAGCATGCACACAGCATACACTAGAAACATTTCCTGAAGTGCCAGGCCCTGGACAGTGTTTGACACCTTCTTAATAGAGTATTACTCTCAGGAGCAGGAAACATAACAAGCTTTCATAACACACAGAAGGCGGAATCCTAGATGAAATGATTATGATGGAGGAATTATAAAAAGATAGATCAAGAAGAAATCACAGCCAGGGATTTGCTCAAAACAGATATAAGCAATATATCTGAACAGGAATTTAGAAAACCTGTCATAAGACTAGTAGCTGGGCTTGAAAGAAGCATAGAAGACACCAGAGAAACTCTGGGTGCAGAGATAAAAGACCTAAAAACTAGTCAAACCAAAATAAAAAATGCTATCACTAAGATGAAAAACCCAACTGAATGTAATCACAATGAGGATGGGAGAAGTAGAGAAACAAAAAGGTGACAGAAGATAAAATTATGGAAAATAATTAAGCTAAAAAGAAGAGGGAAAGAAAACTATTAGATCATGAATATAGACTTAGGGAACTCACCAATTCCACAAAGCACAAAAATATCCACATCATAGGAGTCCCAGAAGAGGAAAGGCAGTAAAAAGGGGCAGAAGGTTTATTTGAACAAATTATACCTGAAAATTTCCCGAATCTGGGGAAGGAAGCAGGCATTCAAGTCCAAGAGCCACAGGGAACTTCCCTCAAAAATCAACAAAAACAGGTCAACACCAAGATATATCATACTGAAACTTACAAAATACAAAAAAAGAATTCTGAAAGCAGTTAGGGACAAAAGATCATTAGCCACAAGGATAGACACATAAGGTTAGCAGCAGACCTCTCCACAGAAACATGGCATGCCAGGAGAAAGTGGCATATCTTCAACATGCTAAATGGGAAAAATATGCAGCCAAGAATACTATATCCAGCAAGATTGTCATTCAGAATAGAAGGAGAGATAAAGAGTTTCCAGGACAAGCAAAAACTAAGGAAGTTTGTGGACACTAAACCAACTCTGCAAGAAACATTAAAGGGGACAACTTGAGTGGGAAAGGGAGACCAAAAGCAACAAAGACTAGAAAGGAACAGGGACAATCTACAGGAACAGTGGCTTCACAGATAATACAATGGCAGTAAATTCATATCTATCAATAATTACTCTGTAAATGGCCTAAATGCTCCAATCAAAAGATATAGGGTATCAGAATGGATTTAAAAGAAAAACAAGACCCATCAAAATGCTGCTTACAAGAGACTGATTTTAGACCCAGAGACATGTCCAGATTGAAAGTGAGGGTGTAAAGAATCATCTGTCATGGTAATGGATATCAAAAGAAAGTTTGAGTAGCTACACTTAATCAGACTAACTAGATTTTAAACCAAAAACTGTAATAAGAAATGAAGAAGGGCACTATGTCATAATAAAGGGGTCTATCCAACAAGAATATCTAATGATTCTAAATATGCCCCCAACTTGGGAGCACCCAAATATTTAAATCAATTAATAACAAACTTAAGGAAACACACTGATAATACAATGACAGTATTGGACTTTGACACCCCACTTATATTAATGGGGAGATCATCTAAGCAGAAAATCAACAAGCAAACAATGGCTTGAAATGGCACACAAGACCAGATGGATTTAGCAGCTATATGCAGAGCAATCCGTCCTGCAGCAGCAGAATACACATTCTTTTCAGGTGCACATAGGACATTCTCCAGAAGAGGTCACATATGGGGTCAAATATCAGGCCTCACCAGTACAAAAATACTGAGATAACACATTGCCCATTTTTAGATCACACCACTATGAAATTTGAAGTCAACCACAAAAAAAAATTTTTTTTGGAAAGACCATAAATACATGGAGGTTAAAGAAAACTCTGCTAAAGAATGAATGGGCTAACCAGGAAATCAAAGAAGAAATACAATAATACATGGAAGAAAATGAATATGAAAACACAATACTCCCAAACCTTTGGGATACAGCAAGTTGGTCCTAAGAGGGAAGTATATAGCAATATAGGACTTCCTCAAGAAGCAAGAAAAGTGGGGTGCCTGGGTGGCTCAGTGGGTTAAAGCCTCTGCCTTTGGCTCAGGTCATGATCTCAGGGTCCTGGGATCAAGCCCCATATCAGGCTCTCTGCTCAGCAGGGAACCTGCTTCCCCTTCACTCTCTGCCTGCCTCTCTGCCTACTTGTGATCTCTCTCTCTCTCTGTGTCAAATAAATAAATAAAATCTTTTTAAAAATAAATAAATTTAAAAAAACAGTAAAACAAATCAATGAAACTAGGAGCTAGTTCATTGAAAGAATTAATAAAATTGACAATCCCCTAGCCAGATTATCAAAAACAAAAAAGACCCAAATGAATAAAATTACAAATGAAAGAAGAGAGATCAGAACAACCACCAAAGAAATATAAGAAATTATAAGAGAATATTATGAGCAAATATATGCCAACAAATTGGACACTCTGTAAAAAAATAGATAAATTCCTAGAAACATATAAACTGCCAAAACTGAAATAGGAGGAAATAGAAAATTTGAACAGACTCATAACCAGTGAAGAAATTGAAGCAGTAATCAAAAATCTCCCAACAAACAAGAGTCCAGATGGCTTCCCAGGGAAATTCTACCAAATGCTTAAAGAAGAATTGATACCTATTTTTCTGAAGCTGTTCCAAAAAATAGAAATGGAAGGAAAACTTCCAAACTCACTCTAGGAGGAAGGAAAACTTCCAAACTCACTCTAGGAGGACATTACCTTGGTTCCCAAACCAAAGACCCCACTGAAAAGGAGAATTACAGACCAATATCTCTAATGAAAATGGATACAAAAATTCTCAACATGATACTAGCCAATAGGATCCAACAGTACATTAAAAAGATTACTCACCAGAACCAAATGGAATTTATCTTTGGACTGCAACTTTGGTTCAATATCCACAAATCAATCAATGTGATACACTACATTAATAAAAGAAAGGACAAGAGCCATATGATCCTCTCAATAGATGCAGATAAAGCATTTGACAAAGTACAGCATGCTTTCTTAATAAAAATCCTTCAAGAAAGTACGTATAGAAGGAACATAGCTCAACATAATAAAGGCCATATAAGACCCACAGCTAATGTCATCCTCAATGAGGAAAAACTAAGAGCTTTCCCCCTAAGGTAAGGAATACAACAGGGATGTCCACTCTCATTAATGTTGTTCAACATAGTACTAGAAGTCCTAGCCTCATCAATCAGACAACAACAAAAATAAATGAAAGTTATCAAAATGGGCAAGAAAGAAGTCAAGCTTTCACTCTGCAGAAGACATGACAGTCTATGTAGAAAACCCAAAAGGCTCCACCAAAAAATTGATAAAAAGGATTCACACATTCAGTACAGTGTCATGATGTAAAATCAACATACCAAAATCTGTTGCATTTCTATACACCAATAATGAAGCACCAGAAAAAGAAATCAAGGTGTAGATCCCATTTACCGTTGCATCTAAAATCATAAGACACCTGGGCCACCTGGGTGGCTCAGTGAGTTAAAGCCTCTGTCTTCGGTTTGAGGCGTGATCTCAGGTCCTGGGATCGAGCCC
>CM053612.1:56659137-56700482 GCA_028646535.1 Procyon lotor | reverse complement strand
ATACAGTGGAGTGAAGGCAGTTTTTTCAACAAATTGTGTTGGGAAAACTGGACAGCTACAAGCAAAAGAATAAAACTGCACCACTTTCCTACACCATACACACAAAAAAACTGAAAATGGATTAAAGATCTGAATATGAGACATGAAATTATAAAATTCCTAGAAGAAAACATAGGCAATAATTTCTGCCAATGAAACATTTTCTGCCATAGAAACCTTTTCCAGATATGTCTCCTCTGACAAGGGAAACAAGAACTAAATTAAAATATTAGGACTATACCAAAATTAAAAGCCTTTGCATAGTGAAGGAAATCATCAACCAAAAAAAGGGCAATGTACTGAATGGGAGTAGATATTTGCAAACAATATGTCCAATAAAGGGTTAATATCTAAAATGTATGAAGACCTCATACAACACCAAAAAATAATCCAATTTTAAATGAGCAGAGGAGCTGATTAAACATTTTTCAAAGAAGACATACAGATGGCCAACACACATGCAAAGATGCTCAACATCACTAATCATCAGGGTATTGCAAATTATAACAACAATAAATATCATTTTATACTTGTCAGAATAGCTAAAATAAAAAAACACAAAAAAATAACAAGTGTTGCCAGGGATATAGAGAAAAAGGAAATCTTCTGCACTGTTGGGGGGAATGCAAATTGGTGCAACCATTGTGAAAAACATATAGAGATTCCTCAAAAAATTAAAAATAGAATTACAATATGATCTAGTAATTCCACTGCTGGATATTTACCCAAAGCAAATGAAAACACTAATTCAAAAAGATATATGCACCCGTGTTTATTGCAGCTTTACTCAAAATAACCAAATTATGGAAGCAGCCAAGTGTCCATCAATAAATGAATAGATAAAAAAAAAGGTGTGGCATATATATACAATGGAATATTACTCAACCACAGAAATAATGAAATCTTGCCATTTGTAACAACATGGATGGATCTAGAGGGTATAATGCTAAGCGAAATAAGTCAGACAAACACCGTATGATTTCACTCATGTGGAATTTAAGAACATGGACACTTGGGCTGTTTCCATAATTTGGCTATTGTACATGATGCTGCTATAAACAGTAGGGGGCATGTATCCCTTTGGATTAGGATTTTTATATTCTTTGAGCAAATAACTAGTAGTCAGATTGCTGCATCATAGCTTAGTTCTATTTTTAACTTTTTTGAGGAACCTCCATACTGTTTTCCAAAGTGGCTGTATCAGTTTGTATTCCCACCAACAGTGCAAGAGGGTTCCCCTTTCTCTGCATCCTCACCAACACCTATTGTTTTTTGTGTTGTTGATTTCAACTATTCTGACAGGTGAGAGGTGATACCATTAGAGTTTTGATTTTAATTTCCCTGATGATCAGTGATGTTGAGCAACTCTCGGCTGGCCATCTGTATGTATTCTTTGGAAAAATGTCTATTCATGTGTTCTGCCCATTTTTTAATTGGATTATTTGGTTTTTGTGTGTTGAGTTTTGTAACTTTATATTTATTTGTATCTATATATTATATATTAAACATATCTATTATATATCTATGTAGATATATAGAGATATAGGTATAATATATCTATTAGATATTATATAATATTTATATATAATATAATAATATATATTATTTATAGCTATAAGTTTCTATTATGTTGGATACTAACCCTTCATCAGATATGTCATTTGCAAATACTTTCTCCCATTACATAGGTTGCCTTTTAGTTATATTGATTGTTTCCTTTGCTGTACAGAAGCTATTTTGATGCAGTCCCAATGGTTCATTTTTGCTTTTGTTACCCTTCCCTCAGGAGACATAACTAGAAAAAAGTTGCTATAGTCAGTGTCAGAGGTTACTGCCTATGTTCTATTCTAGGATTTTCATGGTTTCATGACTCACATTTAGGTCTTTCATCAATTTTGAGTTTATTTTTGTGTATGATGTAAGAAAGTGGTCCAGTTTCTTTCCTTTGTATGATGCTATCCAGTTTTCCTAACACCATTTTTGAAGAAACTTACTTTTGTCTTGCTTTGTTAAAGATTAATTGACCAGAGTTTTAGATTCCTTTCTGAGTTCCAGTTCTGCTCTATTGATCTATGTATCTATTTTTATGCCACTACCATCCTGTTTTGATCATTACAGCTTTGTCATACAATTTGAAACCCAGAATTGTGTTGCCTCCAGCTTTCCTGTTCTTTTTCAAAATTGTTTTGGCTATTCGGGGTTTTTTTGTGGTGCCATACAAATTTTAGGATTGTTTGTTCTAGTTCTGTGAAAAATGCTGTTGGTATTTTGATAGGTATGGTCTGAAATGTGTAGATTGCCTTGGGTACCATAGACTTTTTAACAATACTTGGTCTTCCAATCTATGAGCATGAAATGTCTTTCCATTTCTTTGTCTCATCTTCAATATCTTTTATCAGTGTTTTATATTTTTCAGAGTACAGGTCTTTCACCTATATCATTAGGTTTACTCCTAGGTATCTTATTATTTGGGGTGCAATTGTAAATGGGATTGTTTCCCTAATTTCTTTTTCTGGTGCTTCATTACTGGTGTATAGAAATGCAACTGGTTTCTGTACTTTGATTTTGTATCCTGTGAATTACTGAGTTTATTGATCAATTCTAGCAGTTTTTTGGTGAAGTCTTTCAGATTTTCTATATAGAGTATTATGTCATCTGCAAATACTGAACAGATGTTGTAACTTTGTCAAAATCTTTTTCTGCATCTATTGAAAGAATCATATGGCTCTTCTTTCTTTTATTAATGTGATGTATCAAGTTGATTGAGTCATGAATATTGAACCACCTTTTCAGCCTAGGTAAAAAAAATACTACTTGATCATGGAGAATGGGGTTTTTTTAGTGTATTTTTGGATTTGGTAGCTAGTATTTACTGAGGATTTTTGTATCTATGTTCAGGGATATTGTAGTTTGTTTTTCTTTTCTTTTTTTACTGAGGTCTTTATCAGGTTTTGGTATCAAGATAATGCTTGCTCATAGAATGATTTTGGAAGATTTCCTTCCTTTTCTATATTTTGGAATAGTTTAAGAGGAATAGGTATTAATTCTTCTAATATTTGGTAGACTTCACCTGTGAAGCCATCTGGTCCCGGACTTTTGTTTGTTGGAAGTATTTTGATTACTGATTCAGTTTCTTTGCTGGTAATCAGTCTGTTCAAATTTTCTGTTTTTTCCTGCTTTAGTTTTGGTAATTTGTATGTTTCTAGGACTTTATCCATTTCTTCCAGGTTGTCCAATTTGTTGGCATATAGTTTTTCATTATTTTCTCTTAGAATTGTTTGTATTTCTATGGGATTGGCTATTATTTCTCCTCTCTCACTTGTGATTTTATTTATTTGGGTCCTTTTACTTTTCTTTTTATAACTCTGGCTAGAGGTTTATCAATTATGTTGATCTTTTCAAAGAACCAGCTCCTGGTTTCATTTTATCTGATTTATTATTTCTTAGTTTCTATATCATTTATTTCTTCTCTAATCATTATTATTTCCTTCATTCTGCTGCTTTTAGGTTTTATGTGTTGTTCTTTTTCTAGCTCCTTTAGGTGTAAGGTTGTTTATTTGAGATTTTTCTTGCTCTTTAAGGCTAGCCCGTATTCGTATAAACTTCCCTCTCAGAACCACTTTTGCTCCATCACAAGTGTTTCAGACTATAGTGTTTTCATTTACATCTGTTTTCATGAATTTTTTAAATTTCTTCTTTTTGAGTATGTATCTTTTTCATGTATCTTTTAATCTATGGTTGACCCATTCATTGTTTAGTAGAAGCTTTTATTTTATTTTATTTTTAAGATTTTATTTATTTGTCAGAAAGAGAGCAAGTGAGCACAAGTAGGGGGAGCAGCAGGCAGAGGGAGAAGCAGGCTTCCCGCCGAGCAAGGAGTCCGATGCAGGACTCGATCCCAGGACCCCAGGACCATGACCCAAGCTGAAGGCAGATGCTTAGCCGACTGAGCCACCCAGGCATCCCTAGTAGAAGCTTTTATAACCTCCATGTATTTGTTGTCTTTCCAGATTTTTTTTTTTCTGGTTGATTTCTAGTTTCATAGTGTTGTGGTCAGAAAAGGTGCATGGTATGGTTCCATTCTTGAATTTGTTGAGGCCTGTTTTGTGCCCTGACATGGGATCTATTCTGGAGAATGTTCCATGTCCACTTGAAAAGAATGTACTGTGCAGTTTTAGGATGGAATGTTCTGAATATATCTGTTAAGTCCGTCTGGTCCAGTGTGTCATTAAAAGCCATTGTTTCCTTGTTGATCTTCTGTTTAATCTGTCCATTCATGTCAGTAGGGGTTAAAGTCACCTACTACTACTATTTCATTACAGTTAGTTCCTTTATATTTATTATTGTTTTTTGTATTTGGGTGCTCCCATGTTGAGTGAATAAATATTTACAATTGGCATATCTTATTGGATTGTCCCCTTTATTATTATATAGTTCCCTTATTTGTCTCTTGTTACAGTCTTTGTTTGAAAGTCAGTTTGTCCAATATAAGTTATTACTACTCTGTTTTGTTTTGTTTTTTACATCCATTTGCATGATAGATGTTTCTCCATCCCCTCACTTCCAATCTGCAGGTGTCTAGGTCTAAAATGAGTCTCTTGTAGGCAGCACATAGATGGAACTTGTTTTCTTATCCATTCTTACATGCTATATCTTTTATTTGGGTGAATTTACATTCACAGTAATTTTTGGCAGATATATATTTATTGCCATTTTAGCATGTGTTTTGTGGTTTGAGTAGATTTTCTCTGATCTTTTCTTTCATGATTTGCTGATTTTCTGTTGTGATATATTTGAATTTCTTTGTCTTTATTCTTTGCATGTTTCTTAGTGGTTTTTGATATATGGTTTCCATTAGGTTTATATATAACCTATTCTGCATATAGCAGTCTATATTAAGTTGATGATCACGTATGTTTGAACCCATTCTTTTCTCCTCTCATTTACACATTTTAGGTTTATGTTATTATATTTTATATCCTTTTGTGTGTGTAAGTTCCTTCATTGATTTTTATAAAAATACTTATTTGACTACTTTTCTGTTTTCTACCTTTATATCTCTTCTTTCCACTCAGAGTCCCCTTTAATATTTCTTGCAGGACTGGCTTAGTGTTCAAGAACTCTTAGTTTTTGTCTGTGAAACTCTCTCCCCTATTCTGAATGATAGCCTTGCTGGATAGAGTATTCTTGGCCGTAGATTTTCCCATTCAAAACTTTGAATAAATCATGCGACTCTATTCTGACTTGCAAAGTTTTTGGTGAAAAATCTTCTAGCCTTATGGTTTTTCCTGTATAAGTTGCTTACTTCTTTTGTTTTGCTGCTTTAGAATTTTTTATCATTACATTTTGCAGATTATTACATTTTGGTGTAGATCTGCTTTTGTTGATTTTGATGAAAGTTCTCTGCCTCGGGGTTCTGGATGTCTGTTTCCTTCCCCAGATTAGTGATGTTTTCAGCTATTATTTCTTCAATCAAATTTTCTGCTGCCTTTTCTCTCTCTTCTGTAGTACATATGTTATATATGTTATTACATTTGATAGAGTCACAGGGTTTTCTAAGTCTATTCTCATTTTACATAATTCTTTCTTTTTTTTTTCAGCTTCATTGCCTCCATTACTTTGTCTTCTAGGTCATTAATTCATTCTTCTGCTTCCTCCAGCCTGTTCATTGCATCAAGCATGTTTCTAATCTTGTTTATTGCACTCTTCATCTCTGATTGATTCTTTTTAAGCTCTTTTGTCTCTGTGGTAAGGGTGTCACTGATGTCTTCAGTTCTTTTTTCAAGCTCAGTGAGTATCCTTATGATCATTGCCTTAAATTCTCAATTAAGCATGTTACTTATATTTGTTTTGCCTAGATCTCTGGCTGTGGCTTTATTTTATTCTTTCGTTTGGGATGAATTCCTCTGTCTTCCGATTTTTTTCTACCTCTCTGCCTGCTATTTTTTTTTTTTTTTAGAAAAACTAGTTATGTCTCCACCTCCTAAAAGTAATGTCCTTATGAAGAAGAGGTTATGTAGTACCCGTGGCTTGGCACTCCACTGTATGTTGTGTATTCCCTGCTTTTATGTTCTGGTTGCTCTATCCTTAGAGTAACCAGACTCAGATGACTCAGGCCAGTCATCTGCAGAGGCTCTCCTTGCCTGCTGTGGGCAGTGTTTGGTTCCTGCCTGGAATGTGGTGAGCTTTAATTAGATATGCTCTGGTCTGCTTCTGAAATGAGACCTGTCACCACCTTCACCAGAATTAGGGCCCTGAAAAATTCTCTGGTGGGGATATGTGGTATGGGCTTTTTTTGTGTGTGTTGGTCTCCTGGGGGAGGGACCTGCCACATGGGGACAGAGATAAACGTGATTGAGTTGGGCCCTTCCCCATAGCAAAGGGGATGGGGCTTAATGTAAGCAAGTTGGGCAGCCAGTGTCTCTACTGTGCTGGTGGTTCTGTGTTTATACTAAGGGGTGGAGGAGGGAAATGGCGCTGGCCAGCTCCTTCGTTTCTCCATGAATGCTGCCTCTCAGGGTCCTGCTCAAAAAGAGCAAATAATCTCCCCACTGTGTCCTAGGCATTCTTTACATCACTCTTTCAATGCTCTATGCAGCTGGGTTGTTTGTCTGCTTTTCTCCAAGAGCGTCATAGTGCCCTCTAGGCTCTATCCCAGTCTAGCCTGCTCACCTTTAAAATTCTAGGCTTTAAGCCCCACTGGTTGCAAGAACTCACAAAATTCAACCCCTCTTGTTTTCCAAGCCAATAGCTTTAGGGAAGTATTCTCTTTGTTCATTCCCCTGTATGCTCCTCTCCCTCTCTCACCCTTCTCCACAACCCTGGCTCCCTCCCCTCTGCTGCAGACAGGATCTGTTTACCCCTTAAACCACATCTCAGCACTTTCTACATTTTTTTATGTGGCCTCTTCTTTCTCTTTAGTTGTGAAGTTTGTTCTGTCAGTCTTCAGGTTGATTTCTGGGGTATTTTGGATGATTTGGTAATTACCTAGTTGTATTAATGGGACAGGGTGAGCCCAGGGTCCTCCTACTTCAGTGCCATCCTCCTATCTCCAAGAGTACACTTAACCTGATGAACACTGAGAAATGTATAGAATTGTTGAAACATTACATTGTACACCTGACACCATTATAACTCTATATATTAATTGTACTTGAATTTAAAAAAGAATTCAAGAGAGGACCCTAGTCTTGCCTCATCCCTCGAACACAGCTAGATAAGTATCAAATTATTCTGAATACCCAAGAAATCAATCTGAGGACCGAAAGAACAAACTGCGCAACTAGAGGGAGAGAGGAGGCCACATCTTTGAAGGTAGGAGGTGCAGAGACATTGGTTTGGGGAGAAACAGATCATGGATGCTGTGGAGGGGAGGGAGCCGTGGTGGCGGAGAGAGGCGCGCATGCGCACAAGAGAGAATACCGAGAGAGAAGGGGGATCACACAAGGAAAGCAGTTCTCCAAAATCACTGACTGGGAAAATGAGAGGCGCTGATTTTCATGAGTTTTTACAACCAGCAGTGCTTAGAGACAGGAGTTTTAGGTCAGCAGTGTGTCTTATGTGGAGCCCTAGGGCGCTGCAGTGCTCCTGTGGAGGAGAGCAGATAGCTTAGGGGCAAAGGGCACAATCTGAGGATCCCCTGGGACACACTGGGAGGCATTTCCCCATATTACAGTGCATCTGGGAGAGGTGGCATAGCCTCTCCAGGGACAAAAGAGCGGGCAGGCACCATTTCCCTCCCCTGCCTCTCAGCATAGGTACAAAAACACCTCCTGAGGGCAGCTAACCTGGACAGTGGCTCATTGCTGCACTTTACTCCAAACTCCATGCCTTTGTACTTTGGTGTGACTGCCCTTCTGGGATAAACCTGCATCAGTCCTAGGACAGCAAGACCCTCCCCCAGAGGACCAGTATAGGTCCCTGCCATTCCAGGTCCCTACAGCTTAGAGTTTTAAAACTCTAATAGAGGATAGAGCCCAAGGTGTACTGTGCTGCTGGTCAGGCAGGTAGCCTGGACGCCAGTAGGGTCAAGGCAGCAATCTGAGGGATGACAAAGACATGGGAGGGGAGATTCTTTGCTCTTCTAGGAGGGCTTCCTGGACAGCAGAGGGTGCAGACATTCCTTCTCTGGAGACTAGGGAACTGTCTGGTCCCATTTGTCTCCCCTGGCATTCAGCATAAACTAACTTCAGCAAGAAGCACAGTGCTAACATTGGTAGGCTAAACTGCTTACACCAAGCCTTGCCCCCCTGCACACTGCTAGTGCTGCTCTTCTGGAGCAAGTGCGCCTGAGAACCTGCACAACAGGCCTCTCCCCCAGAAGACCAGCACAACTACCCCCATGCACACACCACATCTACTGACCACAGAGTTCTGCAAAGCTTCAGCTCTAATGGAACTAGTATTAGTATCTTTTAACAAGCAGATCAGAGCACACGTAGTTAAAACTTGCCACACTCTGGCCAAGGTCCAAACACTTCCCACTGAAGGCAAGGAGAAACACTGCAGAGGACTTCCTGAGGGAAAGAACAGCCAAAACACAGCAGCAGAGTGCACACTGCCTACACCACAGACACATCCTGAAGCACAGGCCCTATACAGTATATGACTTCTTCTTTATAAAGCCATTACTCTCAGGAGCAGGAAACATAACAAGATTTCCTAATACTCACCAAATGCCAAGAGGAATCCATCCCAGAAGAATGAACAAGAAAAGGTCATGGCCAGGGATCTAATTGAAACAGATATAAGTAATATGCCTGGCCCAGAATTTAAAGGAACAATCATAAGGATACTAGCTGGGCTTGAGAAAAGCATAGAAGACACTAGGGTGTCCTTACTGCAGAGATAAAAGACCTAAAATCTAGTCAGGCCAAAATGAAAAATGCAATGAGACTCAAAACCAACTGGGTATAATGTCAACAAGGATGGAAGAATCAGAGGAATGAGTAAGTGATAAAGCAGGTAAAATTATGGGGCACCTCTTGCCTGCAGCTCAGGTCATGACCTTAGGTCATGAGATTGAGGCCTACCCAGTGTGGAGCCTGCTTAAGATTCTCTCTCTCCCTTTCCTTCTGCCCCATCTCTCTCTCTTCTTCTCTCTCTAATAAGTAAAATCCTTAAGAAGGTAAAATTATAAAAATGATGAAGCTGAAAAGAAGAGGGAAAGAAAAATAGTAGATTACTATTATAGATTTTGTGAACTCAGTGAATCCATAAAGCATAATAATATTTGTATCATTGGAATCCCAGAAGAAGAGAGAGAAAAAGAGACAGAAGGTTTATTTGAGGAAATTAGATCTGAAAACTTCCCTCATCTGGGGAAAGAAACAAATATCCAAATCCAGAAGGCACAAAGAACTCCCATCAAAATCACTGAAAACAGGCCAACACTAAGACATGTCAGTTAAATTTGCAAAATATAGAGATAAAGAAAAATCCTAAAAGCAGCAAGACAAGAGAAGTCCCTAACTTATAAGGTAAAACAAATAAGGTTAGCAGCAAATCTTTCCACAGAAACCTGGCAGGCCAGAGGAGAGTAACATGATATATTCAGTATGCTGAATAGGAAAAATCTATACCCAAGAATATTCTACCCAGCAAGGCCATCATTCAGAATAGAAGGAGAAATCAAGAATTTCCAAGACAAACAAGGGTGCCTAGGTGGCTCAGTTGGTTAGGTGAATGTTTTTGGCTTAGGTCATGATCTCAGGGTCCTGGGATTGAGCCCCACATCAGACTCACTGCTCAGTAGGGGGTCTGCTTCTCCTTCTCTCTGCCCCCCCATGCTCTCTCTCCCTCCCTCTCAAACAAATAAATAAAATCTTTTTAAAATAATTCCCAAACAAAACTAAAGGCATTCATGACCATAAACCAGCCCTTCAAGAAATTCTAAAATCTACTCTTTGAGTGGGAAAGAAAGACCAAAGACAACAAAGACTAAAAAGGAACAGAGAAAATGTCCAGAAACAATGACACAACAGGTAATAACATGGCACTAAATTCATAACTATCAATAATCACTGAGAATGTAAATCAACTATGTGCTCCAATCAAAAGACATAGGGTGTCAGAATGAATAAAAAAAAAAAAGGCCCATCTATATACTGCCTAAAAGGAACTCATTTTAGACCTAAAGAGATGTATGCAGATTGAAAGTGAAGGGATGGAGAAACATTTATCATGCTAATGGACATCAAAAGAAAGCCAGAATAGCAATACTATGTCAGACAAACTATATTTTAAAACAAAAAGGGGTGCCTCAGTCAGTTGAGCATGCAACTCTTCATCTCAGGGTTGTGAGTTTGACCCCCACATTGGGTGTAGAGATTACTTCAAAATAAAATCTAAAAAAAATAAAATAAACCAGACTGTAACAAGAGATGAAGAAGGGCACTATATCATAATAAAGGGGTCTATCCAACAAGAAGATCTAACAGTTGTAAATATTTATGCTCCCAACTTGGGAGCACCCAAATATATAAAACAATAACAAACTCGTGAATCATAATATATAATAATAGAGGACTTTAACACCCCACTTATAGCAAGAACAGATCATCTAAGCAGAAAATCAACAAGGAAAAATGGCTTTGAATGGCACACTGTACCAGATGGACTTAACAGATATATTCAGAACATTCCATCCTAAAGCAGTAGAATACACATTCTTTTCAAGTGCACGTGGGACATTCTCCAGAATAGATCAACTACTAGGTCACAAATCAGGCCTCAACAAATACAGAAAGATTGAGATCATGCCATACATATTTTCAGACCACAACACTATGACACTTGAAGTCAATCACAAGAAAAAAATTTGGAAAGACCACAAATACATGAAGACTAAAGAACACCCTACTAAAAATGAATGTGTCAACCAATAAATTAAAGACAAAATAAAAATACATGGAAACAAATGAAAATGAAAACATGATGGTCAAAACTTTTGGGTTGCAGCAAAACTGGTCATAAAAGGGAATTACATAGGAATACAGGCCTACCTCAAGAAGCAAGAAAAATCTCAAATACACAACCTAACCTTACACTTAACGGAGCTAGAAAAAGAAAAACAAATGAAGCCTAAAGCCAGCAGAAGGGAAATAGTAAAGATTAGAGCAGAAATAAATGATGTAGAAACAAACAAACAAACAAAAACAGAACAGATGAAATCAGGAGCTGATTCTCTGAAAAAAATTAATAAAGTTGATAAAGCACTAGCCAGACTTATTAAAAAGAAAAGAGAAAGATCAGAAATAAAGTCACGAGTGAGAGAGGATAAATCATAACCAACATCACAGAAATGCAAACAATTCTAAGAAAATATTATAAAAAATTATATGCCAACAAATTGGGCAATCTGGAAGAAATAAATTACTAGAAACAACATAAACTACCAAAAGTGAAACAGGAAGAAATAGAAAACTTGAATAGACCGATAATGAGCAAAGAAATTGAATCAGTAATCAGAAAACTGCCGAGAAACAAAAGTCCGGGGCCAGATGGCTTCACAGGGAATTCAACCAAACATTTAAAGAAGAGTTAATACTGGGACACCTGGGTGGCTCAGTTGGTTAAGCAGCTGCCTTCAGCTCAGGTCATGATCACAGGGTCCTGGGATCGAGTCCCACATCGGACTCCTTGCTCAGCAGGGAGCCTGCTTCTCTCTCTGCCTGCTTGTGCTCTCTCTTTCTCTCTCTCTCTCTCCCTGACAAATAAATAAATAAAATCTTTAAAAAAAAAATAAAATTAAATTTAAAAAAGAAGAGTTAATACCAATTCTTCTCAAACTATTCCAAAAAATAGAAATGGAATGAAAACCTCCAAACTGGGGCACCTGAGTGGCTCAGTGGGTTAAAGCCTCTGCCTTCGGCTCAGGTCATGATCTCAGGGTCCTGGGATTGAGCCTCGCATCGGGCTCTCAGCTCAGCAGGGAACCTGCTTCCCCCTCTCTTTCTGCCTGCCTTTCTGCCTACTTGTGATCTCTCTCTTTGTCAAATAAATAAAATCTTGAAAGAAAGAAAGAAAGAAAGAAAGAAAGAAAGAAAGAAAGAAAGAAAGAAAGAAAGAAAGAAAGAAAGAAAGAAAGAAAGAAAGAAAAGAAAGAAAAGAAAAGAAAGAGAAAACCTCCAAACTCATTCTATGAGACCAGCATTATCCTGATTCTAAAACCAGATAAAGACCCCACTGCAACAGAACTACAGCCTAATATCCCTGATGAACATGTATGTGAAAATTCTCAACAAAATAGTAGCAAATTGAGTCCAACAGTACATTAAAAGAATCATCCATCATGATCAAGTGAGATTTATTCCTGGGCTGCAGTGGTGGTTCAGTATTCACAAGTCAATCAATGTGACACACCACATTAATAAAAGAAAGGATAAGGACCATATGATCCTCTCAATAGATGCAGAAAGAACATTTGATAAAATACAGCATCCATTCTTGATAAAACCTCCAAAAAATAGGGATAGAGAGGACCACTTCAACATAATAAAGCCATACATGAAAAACCCACAGCCAATACCATCTTCAATGAAGGAAAACTGAAAGCTTTTCCTCTAATGTTAGGAAGAAGACAGGGATGTCCACTATTACCACTGATATTTCACATAGTACTAGAAGTCCTAGTCTCAGCAATCAAGACAACAAAAAGAAATAAAAGGCATCCAAATCAGCAAGGAAGAAGTCAAACTTTCACTCTTTGCAGATGTCATGATACTCTATAGTAAAAAACGCAAAAGACTCTACCAAAAAATTAGTAGAACTGATACACAAATTCAATGAAGCCGCAAGATACAAAATCAATGTACAGAAATTTGTTGCATTTCTCTACACTAATAATGAGGCACCAGAAAGAGAAATCAAGGAATTGATCCCATTTACAATTGCACCTAAAACCATAGGATACCTAGGAATCAACCTAACCAAAGTGGTAAAAGATCTGTACTCTGAAAACAATAAAACAGTGGTGAAAGAAATTGAAAATGACACAAAGAAGTGGAAAAACATTACATGTTCATGGATTGGAAGAACAAATATTGTTAAAATGTCTATACTACTCAAAGCAGTCCACACATTTAATACAATATCAAAATACCACCAGCATTTTTCATATATATGTATGTATGTAGACATGCATATACATATGTATGTGTATATATATGTGTGTATATATGTATAAATGTGTGTGGGTAAACATACACAGAATGGAATATTAGTCCTAAAAAAATAATGAAATCTTGCCATTTGCAACAAGATGCATGGAGCTAGTGTATTATACTAAGCAAAATAACTCAGAAAACTACAAATACCACATGATTTCGTTCATCTGTGGAATTTAAGAAACGAAACAGATGAACATGGTGGGGAGAGAGAGAAGCTAACAAGAAAACAGATTCTTAAGAGAACAAACTAAGGATTGCTGGAGGGGAGGTGGGTGGTAGGATAGGTTAAATGCATGATGAGTATTAAGGAGGGCACTTATGATGAGCACTGGATGTTTTATGTAAGTGATGAATCTCTAAATTCTACACCTGAAATTAGTATTACACTGTATGTTAACTGGAATTTAAATAAAAACTTGAAACTAAAAAAAAAAATTCAGTTAGGCATGCTATGTTTGAGGTTTCTATTATACAACCAAGTATATATGTTAAGGAAGCAGCTGGATATATAAGTCTACACTGTATATCACCATGTCTCAAGACAATAAGCTGATGGTTTTATAAAAATAAGTAACTTCTCTTTGAAAAAGTGAATCTATAAACCATCTGAACAGAGGAAGAGGTAAGATGGGATAAGTAAATCAGAGTGGTTGTGTTAATGCAAAAAAGAAAAAAAAAAAACCTCATAGATGTTGATTCGAAATCCAGAAATTACTGATATAATAAAAATTTAGCTATCCAGCTCATGTTTGCATCACAAGTGTCAAAGAAAAAGTCATTTACTTTGAACATTTAATAACATGACAGAGATTTCAGGAAGAAAACATTTTTCAAAGGTCAAAAACAGAGATTAAGTTTCAAAAGAGCAGGAAAGTTTGTTCTAGATCCTTTATAAATTTTTTGATTTGTTACTATCCTTTCATTTGACTTCAATTCCCAAAACTTTATTTTATTATTATTTAACAAGCCTCTAGGCACTACCAGAAAAAGTAAAAAAATAAATAAGACCCTCTGAAAAGCTTATACTTTAATGAAGGTGCAGATACATTTATAGGCAATAGGTAAAAATGAAGCAAAGGTCCTGGAGTTTACCTTACACAGCACCAGTACATAGAAGACACTCAAATGCTTGTTAAATGAATGACTCAAAAAACAAATGGGGAAGGAAAGGAGTCTAGAGTTTCTATTTAGGAACTATACAAATTAAGATGACATTCAGTAATCCCTGTAGGAGAAAAAAAAAAGACAAATAGTTCACTCACATTTTAAGAAAAGAAAGAGATATAGTGATCCTCAGGAGCCTGCTTAAGTTCACCAAGAATAAATCAAGCTACAGAAATCTTTTTCCTTGTTTTCACTGGACTACTAAACTAGTTAATTAGAGGTATAACATAGGCATAGTATACCTTGCCTTTAAAAATGTCAGTGGCCATATCCAGGACCTATCCAATCTTTCTGACCCACCATTCAAGAAATTCTTGGATGCATCTCAGTTTCTCCATTTGGACTATTCTATAAATGAAGGCATTGAATAGGACGCAGGAGTCCCAAACACAGGGTTAGTTCTCGTCCAGTATACATCTTGGTCCTATAAATCTCTACCTTAAATTTATTACTCCTGTTTTGAGTTGGCCAAAAACATTTGATACAGGTTTTCAGCTAACTTTTGCTAATTTTACGAGACCTTTTAGTTATGTTGTTCTGTGAGGAAAACATGATCCCTTCATTGTAGGTATTGTGAATCACAACAGTTCCAGAAATCTGTGCCAGGATTTCCTGCTGAGACCCATCCTTGTGATGTGTTTCTGAAGTAATAATAGTAATAATAGCTCTAGGTGACGTGCTTCGTCATCTTTTGCAAAAGACGCAGACCTTTATTTTTTAGTTAGAATGAAATGTAGGGTACATTCATACTGTCATGAGGTCTTAGAATCAGATAATATGAATTCAGAATTCCCATTGGGGTGTTTTCTATATTTTATAAATATTATTGTAAAGTCATCCTTCCTGTAGGATCATTTTCAGGAATCAATCAGAATATTAATTTCTCTCCAAACCTGCCTTTCTCCCATATTTCTGTCCTTGTAAAAGAATAAAAATTAAAGTGCAGCATGATGTAATAGAAAAGGTGCTAGACTGAATCACAATTTCTGGATCCCAATCCTCATGTCACTGCCCCCATAGCAGCCATGTGACCTTGGTAGAATGACATCCCTCTGAGTTTCAGTTTCCTTAACTTTAAAATGGGGGAAAATTAGCCTTGTTTACCTCATGCTGTTGTTGTAATGATCAAAAATATTAATGTATGCAAAAATGTTACAGAAATTATTAACTGCTATTACTATGTTCTCCCTGGAAAACAAATATAATAGCATGGTCTCCCAGGCATTTTAGGTACTCATATTCATTAATTTATAGAGAACCCATTATAATTTTTGCAGAAATACTGTCTTTCAACCAGTTTGTCTTTTTGTGCTCACTGATAGTATCCAAGTCCATAGGAAGAAGACTCTAAGCATCAAACTATGGCCTACCTCATAACAACAAACGATCACATCTGTACAGTTCTGTGTCACTCTCTTACTGTCTGGCTGGCTGTATATATGTGTCACTTTTTTGTATCTCTTCTTTGTAGTTTTCTTTACTTTTGCACAGATCAAAAAAGTATCCTTTTTTGCTATTATAAAAGAGTAAAGTGGAGAGACAAGATTGAAATATACACTTTGTCCTTTGTTTCTTAAAAATAATAATGAAATGGGGCATAGCTAGCTACCATTAAGTTGATACAGATGAACATGAAAGGCTATGGCCTCAAAGAAACAGACTTTCTACCTATACACATGTTAGCTAGAATTAATAAGTGCCCTCATTCTAGTATTGCTCTTACATTGATTGCTTTTCAGTGAGCCATCACTGTGCTATTATCAAATGAGAAAGACTAAAATCATTTTGAGAGATTACAGGGGTTTGTTCATAAGACTAAATTAAAGCTTTTGATGGTTTACCATGTTGTAGACTTGAAAAGGATTGCTGATTTCAGATGTAGACTCCTCAAGGTTGTCTACTGGTCAAGCCAACAACATAAGTGCCCACAGCAGAGCCCTCTGGTTGCTCATATTACAAAATGCCCTTTAAAGCTATATTTTCACTGCTGGAACTAGCTCTGCAGTAGATGATTTCAACAAGCTTTTACCATTGATGCTTGATTAACAAACATTTTTAGAATACCAACTACTTGTAAGACATTGTACCAGGCTCTGCCGTTGTTAGAGCTACCAAATTCCTGTCCTCCGTACCTAAGTCCTAAAGTGAACTGGGTATAAAAGTTAAACATTAGGCTGCTTAAAAATATTTGTGTAATTTTTAAATTATAAAAATAGTACATACTCATTATAACAAACATAAGCAATATAGCATCATGTAAGGTAAAATGTGAATATGCCTGCCTCCCATTAGAAAATGCTGTAAAGGTAAGATACCTTTGAGGAATCGCTTGCTTGCCTGAAAGAGGTCAGAAGCCCACTTGACCTGAGGTTCTCTAAAGATATTTCTGGTCTGTCTCACCATCTTAAGTTCCTTCTAGTTATTTGTTTCTAATATTATGAAAAATGATGAACTCTGAGCCAGGAGGCCCAGATTATAGTCCCAGCTCTGACATTAGTAGTTATACTAGCACGATAATCTTGGCTAAGTCTTTACTTCTCTCATCTTAGTTTTTCTAAAGTTTAAACTAGAATCAGTGACTCTCAACTCTGATGTAAGAAATTAAAAATCATCTAAGGAGGTTTTTTTCAAGGTAAACGCACCCCTGGAAATTCTGGCCACTCTGCCCCATTAAGAACTCTACAGTGAGAGAGTACTCTTACTGGTAAGATTATATCATATCCCTCAGATATACAAGGGCAAGAAAAAAATGTTGAACTACTAGCATAGATGATCTAATTGTTTCCTTCTAATTCTCTTTTAATTTTCTCCTAGCTATTCCTGATTTCTGTAAAATAATAGCTAGGGTAGTCTTAGCCAATTAGATGATGTCTGGATGATTAAATACTCAGGATTTCCATTTGGATGGTCAAATGAGCCTTTTCATGAACATCCATAAAGAGACTCAGAAAGGAGTAAGAACATGCATATGGTTTTAAGAAGTGAAGGCTATAAGAAGGTTAATCTATTGGCCAAGTGGTAAACTGTCAGCTCCCTTTTGTGTGGCTCCTCAAAATGCCACAGGAAGATGTAGCTATGCCAGCAGATGGCTCCTATTGGATCTATAGTGGATACTTATGCAACCCTGCCTTACTCTAGATTCTACTCCTAAACCTGTAGGTCCTCTTTTTGTCTCACATGTGAAGAGCTACTAGGGCTTTTTTTTCATTCATTCATCCCAATAAATGTTTATTAAGTACCAACTGGTTGTTGAATAAATGTTTATTGATCTCTGTTTGGACCACTAGGGACGCACAGTTGAATGAGAAAAGACCCTACCCTCATCAGTCCCAGTCCCTGCTGGGCGGGGAGCCTGTTTCCCCCTCTCTCTCTGCCTGCCTCTCTGCCTACTTGTGATCTCTCTTTCTCTGTCAAATAAATAAATAAAATCTTTGAAAAAATAAACAGTGACATTCTTTGCTGTTCTATGTGAAATAGTAGAGTATTGCAAATAACATAAATGTCCATTATTTAGGAAATGATTAAATTATGATAAATCTATAACTGGTAACTGGTTGCTTGGGGGAAGAAAACTGTTTAAGGTTGTGGTGGGGGAGAGTTAACTTAATTTTTATATTTCTGTATCTTTTGAATTTTTAAAATATACGTGATACTAATTTAAAATAAGAAAATTTAATTTTTAAAATAAGATATGCATGATACATCATTTTCTACCCATCGCCCAAATATATTAGCAATAATTTTATAATATAATAGCCTTCCATAGTAATTAGGAGGTGGAAAAGCCCATATATTTGTGGAAAGAATATAAATTGGGTTTTTTCCAGCTTTATAGAGGCATAATTGACAGATAAAAATTGTGTATATCTAAGGTATACAATGTGATATTTTGATATACACTGTGAAATGATTACCACAATCAAGCTAATTAACATTTCTATCACCTCACCTAGTTCCTTCTTTTTTGTGGTGGGAACACTTAAGACTTACTCTTAGCAAATTTCAAGCATACAGCACAGTAATAGTAACTATAGTCACCATGCTATGCATTAGGTCTCCAGAACTTATTCATCTCGCATAACTGAAACTTAAACCCTTTGACCAACACTTCCCCATTTCCCCTAACACCCAGCTCCTGGCAACCACCATTCTACTCTGCTTCTATGAGTTTAATTTTTTTATATTCTATATATAAGCGATATCATACAGTACTTGTCTTCCTGTATCTGGCTTGTTTCATTTAGGGTAATAGCTTCCAGGTTTATTTATGTTGTTGTAAATGGCAGAATTTCTCTCTTTTTTAAAGCTGAATAATATTTCATCACATGTGTGTGATCAAATTTTCTTTTTCCATTCATTTGGCACTTGGGTTGTTTCCATTTCTTGGATATTATGACTAATGCTACAACAAACATAAGAATGCAGGTATCTCTTCCAGATACTGATTTCATTTTCAATGTATATCCACCTAGAAATAAGATTGCTGAATCATGATGTATTTCTATTTTTAATTTTTGAGGAACCTGTTTTCCCTAATGGCTGTCCTGCTTTACATCCTACCAACAGTGCGCAAGGGTTCCCTTTTCTCTACATCCTAACCAACACGTGTTTTCTCTTATCTTTTTGATGATAGCCATCCTAATAGGTGCGAGGTAACATCTCATTGTGGTTTTGATTTGCATTTCCCTGATGATGAATGATGTTGAGTATCTTCTTATATACCTGTTGGTCAATTTTATATCTTCTTTGGAAAACTATCTATTCAGGTCCTTTGCCCATTTTTTAAATCAGGTTATTATTATTTATGCTACTTTTGTTATTATTTGCTACTGAGTTGTTTGAATTCCTTACATATTTTGGATACTAACTCCTAAACAGGTGTATGTTTCCCCCATTTCATAGGTTGTCTCTTCACTCCGTTGATTATTTCCTTTGCTGTGCAGAAGCTTTTTAGTGTGATGCAATTCTGCTTGTCTTTTTTTGCTTTTGCCACCTGAGCTTTTGAGATCATATCCAAAAAATTATTTTCCTGTCCAATGTCAAGAAGCTTTTTCCTAGCAGCCTGAGTCCTGACCTCTTGACTTCCTCCCTGAACAGATGAGCTTCACCACTCAGGGCTCCATGCATTCACCCTGCCATCGGTCTTGGCCTGTCAGCAGTATGGCCAACACTTATGCAGGAGCTAGGGGTTCAGGCTCCTGGATCTCTGTGTCCTGCTCCACCAGCTTCCAGGGTGGCTGGAGGTCTGGGTGCCTGACCACAGGGATGACTGGGGGTCTGGTGGGCATAGGGGATATCCAGGGTGAAAGGGAAACCATCAAAGACCTGAATGACCACCTGTCCTCCTGCCTGGAGGGGATGAGGAGCCTAGAGGCTGATAATCAGAGACTGGAGATCAAAATCTGGAAACACCTATAAAAGAAGGGACCACAGGTCAAAGACTGGGGGCATTACTTCAGGACCACCAAGGAATTGAGGGCTGAGCTCTTTGCAAATTCTGTGGACTGTATATGCATTGTTCTGAAGCTTGACAATGCCTGTCTTGCTACTGATAACTTCAGAGTCAAGTATGAAACAGAGCTGCCATGCACCAGTCTGTGGCCAGTGATATCCATGGGCTCTGCGAGGTCATTGAAGACATCAGTGTCACTCAGTTGCAGCTGGAGATGGAAACTGACTCTCAAGGAGGAGCTGTTCTTCCTGAAAAAGAACCATAAAGAAGAAGTAAAGGGTCTACAGGCCTAGATTGCCAACTCTAGGTTGACCATGGAGTTGGATGCCCCCAATTTCAGAACCTCAGCAAGATCATGGTAGACATCCAAGCCCAGTATGATGAGCTGTCTGAGAAGAACTAAAAGGAGCTGGACAAATAACAGGCTGGCCCCAGCAGATTGAGGAAAGCACCACAGTGATCACTTTACGGACTGATGAGACAGGAGCAACTGAGATGATGTTCATGGAGCTGACACATATGGTTCAGTCTTTGGAGATCAACCTGGACTCCATGAGAAATATGAAGGCCAGCTTGCAGAATAACCTGAGGGAAGTGGAGACCAGCTATATCACAGTAGATGTAGCAACTCAGTGGAGTCCTGCTTCACCTGGAGCTGTCTCAGACCCAGTCAGAGGGGCAGCACCAGACCCAGGAGTACAAAGCCCTGCTGAACATCAAGGCCAAATTGGAGGCTGAAATCACCACCTACTATCACCTGCTGGATGACGGAGAGAGGGTTTCAATCTTGGTGATACCCTAGATAGCAACAACTCCATGCAAACCATCCAAAAGGCCACCACCTACAGGATTGTGGAAGCCACAGGGGTGTCTGAGACCAATGACATTAGTGTTGAGGCTTTGAAGCAGCAAAAGCAGGAGGCCAATAAAAAGTTCAGAGATTAAAAGAATTTTCTCTTATGTTTTCTTCTAGTAGCTTTACAATTTTAGGTCTGTGTTTAACTGTAATCCATTTTGAGTTGATTTTTGTATATGCCATGAGATAAGTGTCTGGTTTCATTTCTTTGCATGTGGATGTCCAGTTTTCCTAGCACCAGTTATTGAAAAGACACCAGTATTATCCTCTCCCCATGGTGTGCTCTTGGCATTCTTGTTGAAGATTGGTAGCCTATAAATGCATAGATTTATTTCTGGGCTCTCTATTCTGTTCCATTGGCCTATATGACTGTTTTTATGCTAATACCATACTGTTTGATTACCATATCTTTGTATATTTAGAAATCGGGAAATGTAATGCCTTCAGCTTTGTTCTTTTTGCTTAAGGTTGCTTGGGTTATCTGTGGTCTTTTTGTGGTTCCATATGAATTTTAGGACCATTTTTTCTATTACTGTGGAAAAAATGTCATTGGAATTTTGTTGATAGAGCACGAAGTTTATAGATGGCTTTGGGTAATATGAACATTTTAATAATATCAATTTTTCCAATCCAAGAGCACAGGATATCTTTCTACTTTTTTGTATATCTTTTTCAATTTCCGTCATCAGCATTTTATAGTTATCAGTGTACTGATCTTACTTCCTTGATTAAATTTATCCCCAAGTATTTTGTTCTTTTGATGCTATTGTAAATGGAATCTTTTTCTTGATTTCTTTTTTTAATAGTTCATTGTTAGTGTATAGAAACACAACTGATTTTTGTATGTTCATTTTGTATCCTGCATCTTTACTGAATTCATTTATTATTTCTAACAATTTTTTGGTGGTCTAGAGTTTTCTAATACACAGGTTTATATCATCAGCAGACAAAGACAATTTTACTTTTTCCTTTCCATTTTGAATGCCTTTTATTTCTTTTTCTTGCCTAACTGCTGTGGGTAAAGGATCTCAAGTACTATCTTGAAAGAAGTGGCAAGAACGGGTAGCCTTGTCTTTTTCCTGATCTTAGAGGAAAAGCTTTCAGCGTTTCACTGTTAAGTGTGACGTTAGCTGTGGGCTTGTCATATATAGCCTTCTTATGTTGAAATACATTCCTTTTATATCTAATTTGTGAAGAGTTTTTATCATGAAAGAATGTTGAATTTTGTCAAATGCTTTTCTGAGTCTATTGAGATGATCATATGCATTTTACCCTTCATTTTGTTAATGTAGTATATCATATTTGAAAATATAAATTATTATACCCATTTTGGATATTAATACAACTATCCAGTCAAATCAGACATTTGGATACCTTTATAATCTAGCATTTACAGTTTGGGAAATCTATCATACAGAAATAAGAATACTGGTACATAGGTCATATATACGAGGATATTTATTATAGGACTGTTTTAGTGGCAAAAAGGGGATAACCCTAGTATCTATAAACAAGGAAATGGTTGACTAAATTATGACATAGCCATACTATTGAATACTATGCAGCTATTAAAATGAATATGTTGCAGTTTCATGTATAGACTTAAATAACCATGTTCCTTTACTAGGTCATAAAAATTAAGTTACAGAGTAATATGTAAAATATAATACCATATCTATAAAAAAGAAAAAGATTTGGGGTGCCTGAGTGGTTCAGTCAGTTAGGCATCCAACTCTTGATTTCGGCTCAGGTCATGATCTCAGTGTCACAAGGTCAAGCCCAACATTATGCTCTGCACTCCAGGCAGAGTCTGCTCAGGATTCTCTCTCCCTCCTGCTCTGCCTCTCCCCCTGCTCACTCGCTCTCTCTCTCTCTTTCTCTCTCTCTCTCTCTCAAATAAGTAAGTAAGTAAGTAAATAATATCTTTTAAAAAGAGAACGATTTAACTCCCTAAAAATGTTAATAGATATAGATATATGGATATAAACATAGAAGCAGACATGGAAAGCAGAAGCACCAAATTCTGAATTATTGATTATATCAGGTGGAAAGAGGTTGGATGGGAAAGGGATAACTCTTAAGTGGTTCTTTATATAGTTCTATACTGTTTGACTTGTTACAGTAGGTATGTTACTGTAATTGAAAATATAATGAAAAAGTGGAGAAAATGGAGAGAAAAATGGACTGGAAGGGGTATAAGGGAGACAAAGAAGGCAGTTGGGAGGCCGATGCAATGATATACATAAGAAATGATGGTGGCATAATTAGAGTAGCATCAATGGAAACAGAAGTAGACAGATTTACTTAGTGGATAGAAAAAAAATTAGGACTTGGTGAATTGATTGAAGGGAGAAAAAGAGAAGTCAAGAAAGCCACCCAGGTTTCTGGCAACGTGCTATACTATTCACAGAGATAATGATCAGAAAAGGAAGATGTGTGGTTTTAAATAGGTTTTGAGTTTCAGATACCTGTGGGAAATTCAAGAGAAGAAATCTTGTAAGCAGTTGGGGATATGCACCTGAAGCTCAGGAAAAATATCTGGGCAGGAAATATAGAAGTGGAGATCATTAGCTAGGTTAGATCTCTCTCAGTTGCAAGAGACAGATAGCTGGCCTAAACTGGATTATGATTTTTTTTTTTTAAAGAAGAGGTCATGGGATTTATTGGCTCATTTACCTGTGAAGTCCTTGATGAAGCTGGCTTAAGATATGGCTGAACCTTGGCGATCAAATGATGTCATCAGGACTCTCTCAGCTCTGCTTTCCTTTGTATTGGCCTCATTCTTCAGGCAGGTTTTCCCTATAAAGTGGCAAAATAGCTACTAGCAGCTCTAGCTTAGAATTATCCAACTTAACAAAACCAATGGAAAGAGTGTGTTTCACCCATCTACTGAAATCAGTAAGAAGGATGTTGTTGACAACATTGGTGAGAGCAGTTTTAGTAGAGTAATAGGAACAGAAAGATTGAGAGTCGAGTTAGATGAGTAAGTAGAAAATAGCAAATATAAAAGAAAGGGAGGAAGACAACAGAGTAATAGCTAGAGATTTACTAACCATCTACTATGTGCAAGGCACTGTGCTACATAACATGCAGGGATACAAAAATGAGTAAGATAAAGTTCCTTAGTTCTGGAAGCCTATGGTCTTCATAAAAGAGAGAATCTTATAAATAATTCCCAGAGGTGATAAGTACTTATATGAAGGTATAAGATTACAGTCAAAGTATAGAAGAAGGAGCCGCAGAATGGCCAATCAAATACATTAAATACATCTCCAAGGAGAAGTGCATAATGGCTGGCACATATTAGACATGCATACATGAATGGATAAGGTGGCGTTTGAATTGGATTTTGAAGGATGAATAGGACTTTGATGGAAAAAAAGTAGAAAATGCATTTCTGACGAAGGTAACAGTAAGTGCAAATCCCCTAGGTCTGTTGGCTCTCCTTATGCCTTTAAAAAAAAAAAAAAACTGATATGTAACATAGGAGCTTGGAAGAAGTACTAAGGGAAGCCACAACCACTGGGCAGAGAAAATGTGACAAGAGCCCAGAACTGCCTGAGAAGGTTTCAGATGCCCACTTAGGCATTTGATAAATGGCATTTTAATCCCAAATTATCTTGGCATCTTCCCCACCTCACTGTATCTTTCTTCTACCCTCCGTACACTTGAGAAAGAAATATTAGCAAGTCCAACACAACTCTTCCTTTTTACTAAATACAAGATATATAAGCCATGTGTAATGGTTTTTAACTTTGGTAGCAGTTTTAATTTTCCTGATATTCTACCTATGGATCTCTGTTGCAAGGTAGCAAAATACATTTAGAACCTCAATATAACTTAGAATCAATGATTGATCCTACTTTCTTGTTTAGGACTCTAAGCTGACTTAGAAGACATAGATCCTATGCCATTAACATGTTCAGAAATGTAGAGAGAGCTATTTTTTAAATAAAGTACCAGGGATGCTTTGCTATAGACTTGAGTCTTGGCTGCATTTTAGTACCACTTCTAGTATACAGCCCCTTTAATGAATCTAGTACTGCAGTTCTTGAGAGTCCAGTCTAACATAGGTTCTATTTACTCCACACCAGGGTTCTAGCCAATCTATGCTATTTGTCAAATCGTGTACTAGATAGAAGGTGGCTTTGTGCAGATCTCTTCTCCATATAGCAAAACAACTTATGGGCCTGGCCCACTGCCAGAAAGTTGGTAGTATCATCTTTATAGATGAAATTCAGTACATCATTATCTTACATTGTGCCAGAAGAGAGGGAAGAAGATTGACTTGGTAATTCACTATGTTTTGATCCTAATCTGTTTAGAAATATGATTTCTTAAAAAGGAAATGGAAAAAGAATGTGTTTCTCATGATAGCTTCACAGTATCTCCTGAGACGATGTTCAGTTATTGTAAATACAGCAATTTCAGATATATTTCATCTCTTTTAAAAAAAATAAACTACATTGAAATGATCAAATTTTAAAGCATGATTTGCATGCTTTCAAAAATGAAATTTTATATCTCAGGTCACACATTTAAATCTCTGTTTTGTTCAAAAGAAAAAAAAAACTTCTTATATGAGTCACAAAGTCATTGGTTTGTATAGTGCTTTATCTGAACAAGTCATCCCCAAAGCTCTTTATAAACAGAGGTTTACACTGTAACCTATTTAAAGGAGAAGGGTATATTTGTGGTACAAATATTTTAACTCAGAGGTTGTTTCCAAGTTTCAGTTCAGCATTTTGAATCTAATCTGTTCTTTCCATCCCCTAGCATAGTATGCAAAAATCCAGAAGCTATCAGAAATAAGGCCTAAATTTAGTACAGTAAAACTCCCAGTGAATGGATAAAATATACAGAAAAGAACAACTCAGTTGATATAAACAAGCACTCTTTCTGACCCTTGATTTCTCTCTCAGACAGCTTGAGGTAAAGAAAAAACATAGAATTTAAAGCCACATAGACCTGATTTCAAATTTTAAATCACAGAGACTTGGGGTGCCTGAGTGCCTCAGTCAGTTAAGCATCCCACTCTTGATTTCAGCTCAGATCATGAACTCGGGGTCTTGATATCAAGCCCCATGGTAGGCCCCATGCTCAGCAGGGAGTCTGCTTCTCTCCCTCTCTTTCCCTCTGCCCCTACACCACTCCCACTCTCTCTCTAAAATAAATAAATAAGGGGCACCCGGGTGGCTCAGTCAGTCAAGCATCTGCTTTCAGCTCAGGTCAAGATCCCAGAGTCCTCGGACAGAGCCCCACATTGGGCTCCCTGCTCAGCGGGGGTTCTGCTTCTCCCTCACCCTCTGCCCCTCCTCTCTGCTTGTGTTCTCTCTCTCTTTCACATAAATAAGTCTTTTAAAAAATTAAATTAAACTAATCAAGAAATCTTTTTTAAAAATCACTGAGACCTAATTTCAAATCCTAGCTGTACTACTTTAGCTTCATGGCCTTGGCCGAGTCATGTAACCTCTCTCAGCATACATTTTCTCATTATATAAAGACAATAATGATACTTTCTTTGATAAGCTATTAGAAGGATTAGAGGTAGTATAAAATTCCTAATTCAATGCTGACACATAACAGGAGCTCAATAATTGGTAATTATTAATATCAACTGTAAAATGAGAATAGTACTAATCTATCTACTTCTCAGGTTATAGATAAAATAAATGAGAATGCTTTTTCTCAAACATCACAGTCTCTTAGCCACTTTTATAGTTGAGAAAAGAAGGTATTCTGCTTATTCACAGGATTGTGATGATCAAAGGAGATAATATATACTAAAGCACTTAGAAAATATAAAGTGCTATTAAAGATCAAGGTGGAGTCTTTAGCTTAAATAAGCCTTAAGAGTTCTCTTTTTCTTCTCTCACCAATGAATTAAGAATTAAAGAATAAAAATTGAATATCACATATTACTATTGATAGTTTGTTACATCTGATTTTGTCTATTTGCAGAAATATATGTAATGTGAGCTTTGTAAATAAAATATATTTTCAGTATACCCTGATTATTCAAAGGTCTTTTATTTAGCAACTTCAAACATCCAGAACACAGCCTGGATACCCAAAAGGAGGTGGGATGAAAGCCCAATGATCTGGAAACAAAATCTCAAACCAATGAGGCCTCTCACTCTACACCTGGAAGAGAGGAGTAGTACCAACTTTACTAAGTATCTTGATTTAGCGTTGTATATATAGTATACATTACTGATAATGAACTCAGTTGTCTTGACAATCAATTAAAATGAGAGAAGGGATCCACTAGATGTGAGAAAACTGATATTCTAAGAAGATGCCATTAGCAGTATAAAGAACAGAAAAATTCTAAAGACAGAACTAGAAAAATGAAGTCACGTGGACCATTCATGTAGGGTTTCAAACTTCACTTTGCACCTTAGTAGACACTAGCACCTCATCGTATGGTCCAGTAGGGAATTTTCATAGTGATGCTTAGTACTCAACAGACAACTATATCTGACATAACAAGACAAAGAAGTCTCAACATTTTAGAAAGATTTCTGTCATATTTCAAAGTTTGCTGGTTTGAAGTCAGTTTTGCTTATCCAGAAAACTCATTTCTGCACCCCTACTTCTATGGTGCCAAGTAAGTGAGGTATTAACTATACATACAGCTGCTAGGTGAAAACTGTATAACATTGTAATTATATAGAAATCTGATTTTTTTTAAAATCTGATGTATAGTATTTAACCAACTCTACTAGAAGCCATCTTAAAAGTTATATAACAAATTCTAAAATATTTGATATGGATTTTTAAAAATATGAATAACCAAACATGCTAAACATAAAAATGACCCATGACATAATTTAATAATTCCTGATGCAAGAGATACATCAGAATCTTATAAGACCTTAAGAATATCATTTATAAATATCAATTGGTCAAAACTGTATGTGTAAATGATGAAGATTGAGCTGAATCTAATCTGGATTTAAGTCCTGAGCTCCCCACTTACTGGTTCTCTAACTTGAGGCAAGTCAGCTTCCATGTCATTTCACGGAATTGTGTAAGGGTCAAAAAAATGGTATAGATACAAATGCTATGTAAACAATACAGTAATGTACAAATGTGAAGTGTTACTTCTCATAAAAGTTGAATACAGAAAAAAATGTTTTGTAAGCGGTAATTGGTTTAGGGATTTCAAAGCAGGAGGGGATAATAGGAAAACCAAAGCTTTATTCTTTTTTTATGTTATGTTAATCACCATACAGTACATCATTAGTTTTTGATGTAGTGTTCCATGATTCATTGTCTGCATTGTAACACCCAGTGCTCCATGTAACAAGTTTTACTTATTCTTAATGTATCATGTAACATTGCCATGGGATGGCAACCATAACAGAAAAATAAGTAGTCTTATTTTTTCACCAAACCTTGCTGGATACAGCCTTTTGCTTTTACTAAATTAGTCACCCCTTGCCCATCTTGTCTTATCCATCTGTTTAGAATCCAACTCTAAAGTTTCATGGCCTTTAAGAGGCTTTAATCAACTCCTCTCCAGACAGCTCATCTTAGTTTGCATTCTTCCATGTGTATGCTTAAGACATTACATTTTCTAGATCTCTTTCATGTACTTTTCTCATCTTCTAGATAATAAGCCACAAGAGAATAGGGATCCCTTCTACCTCAGTGTGGCAACTAGCACAGGATAAACAGTCAAGGAGTTCATGAATGTTTACATATTGAAAGAAAACATGCTATAGGTCCATGCTGAAGCACACCTTCTAATAATAGAGAAAGCTCTACAGTTGACCCTTGGACAACATGGGTTTGAACTGCACAGGTCCACTTTTATGCAGATTTTCTTTGATAAACACAATACAGCACTATAAATGTATTTTCTTTATGATTTTCTTAATAACATTTTGTTTTCTCTAGCCTACCTTATTATAAGAATACAGTGTATAATACATATAGCATACAAAATACATATTAACCTATTTATGTTATCAGTAAGGCTTCTGGCCAATAATATGCTGTTAGGAGTTAAGTTTTGGGGGGATCAAAAGTTTTACACGAATTTTCAACTGTGCAGGAGGTCAGCACCCCAAAACCCCATGTTGTTCAATGACTAATTGTATTTGAAAGATCTTAAGAGACAGGCAGTAGACAGTGGAGATGTCTATGAAGGCACAGCCATTATATATATAATGGCAAATACTTGGTAGGTCTTTGACATATTGAGGGAAGGAATTATTACAAATTATTTCTTCATGAAGGAGCAGCCTATAGGCCCTTTCTAGTTCTATTCCTGTTCCACAGTAACCATGCTGTCCACAAATGGGTTCTTCAAAGGAAGAATTTATTTACTTATTATTTAAAATACATATAATGTATTATTTACAATTACATATAATATTTGCAATACATATAATGTTCCATTCTCACATTTAAACACAAATGAAGAAATAAAAATTACATTGTCATTTATCATCACATTATTTCACCCTTCATTCCCCAGATTTCATTACTTCTCTGACTGTTGTGGTATAGTATGGCAGATCTTGACCTTTGGTTGCATAATTCAGAGCTTGGATAGCATTCACATGTGGGACTTCTTTCCTGAGGTCCTTGGAGTTCTAAAACTAGACCCATTTCTTTTTTGCTCAAGAAAGCCTATCAGAATGCAAATGAGAGTGGCACTATTACAGAAACACCATGAAATCTATTTCAGTACCTTCAGTACTTTGATAGCAAAAATACCTGCAACACACTTCAGTACCTTAGTTGTAAATCACTGAGGTAGTATTGTTTTCACATTTGGGGACCTGGGTTCAAGTTGCAGGTCTGCTACTTACTTGTTAGGAAATTTAGAACATGCTAGTTAATCTCTCAGCCTTAGTTTCTATAAAATAGCATTACCGGTAATAGCTACTTTGCTGGGTTACTATGGGGATTAAATATATGATTTGAAAAGCGCTTTTTAAAATTTAAAGCCCTGGGCAAATCTGAGTTCTATATATTCATATGCACTTGTGTGATTTTCCTTTTCTTCAATGCCAGGCCCTTGCCTGAACTACCTAGTACTTTGTCTCATTCCTAACTTTATACAAATTCGTTAGCCCCTCTTCCTTCAAAATCATTCCCTTGTAGTCAATCCAGCTAACAGTTCCAGATTTATGTTTTTCCATTACAACCAGCTATGTATGCCCTAACTCCTTGAGGTTATTCTTACTGTGCTCGTAGTGATGAACTGTAACACAGTCTAAGATAGAAAAAAGCTCCTTCTTTTAGAATTTTCCATCTTTTTGCCACTCACAGAGAATGGTCTCATATACACCAAAAGTCAAGCTCTTCTCTTGCCTTGTTATTACATCCAGCATATACCTGCATATGGCCCAGTGCAGAAAGACAACTTGAGGGGCGCCTGGGTGGCTCAGTCGTTAAGCGTCTGCCTTCGGTTCAAGTCATGATCCCAGGGTTCTGGGATCGAGCCCCGCATGGGGCTCCCTGCTCGGTGGGAAGCCTGCTTCTCCCGCTACCATTCCCTCTGCTTGTGTTCCCTCTCTCGCTGTGTTTCTCTCTGTCAAAAAGATAAAATCTTTAAAAAAAAAAAAAAAAAGACAACTTGAGGGATGCGTAGGAAAGGAACTGACCACCAAAAACAGGGCAACTATGGAGGGTATAGGGAAAACAGAACCCAAGTTTTTAAGATGTGGTGGCATGGTCAAAATTTATATGGGAACCTTTAGCTAGAAGGCCTGGCTATTCCTGCTGCTACTGTTCCAAGCTTTAACTCCATATGCTATATCCCAGCAGATCAAAACAGGATTAGAAAACTAGGACCAACTGCCATTCACAATGTTTCTTGGGACTCCACAAGCAGCCCCATTCCTACCAATTGCTCTTCCTACTGGTTCTGACCTATATTGGAACTCCCTCTGGCTTATCTCCATTGCTTTCTCCTTCATCCATTACATAGTTGTTTCAGTTGGGTAAGAATTATAAATTCTTAGATCTCTACCCAAAAGAAACTCTTACGTGTATACATTAGCAGACTTAGACAAGAATATACAGTAGCAAAATCTAACAACCCAAATACCCATCAATAAAATAGTATATGGATAAACTATGACATATTCATGCAATGAAATATTAAACAGGCAAACCAATGAACTGCAGCAACACTTACTGGTATGGGTGAATCTTACAAATATAATTTTAAGCTTATAAAAACTAAGTCCCCTATGTTGAATTTGTCACCAACACAAAAATCCATGTGTGTTCTGGGTATATATCTAGAGGAAATAAAATGTCTATCTCAAAGAGATGTCTAGACCCTTCATGTTCATTGAAGTATTCTTTATAATAACCAAGACATGGAAACTACATAAGTATTCATCAATGGATGAATATAATAAAGAAAATGTAGGGTGTGTGTGTGTGTGTGTGTGTGTGTGTAGACACACACACAGACACACATAATGGAATATTGTTTGGCCATAATATAGAAGAAAATCTTGCCATTTGTGACAATGTGAATGGACCTTGAGGACATTATGCTAAATTAAATAAGTCAGAAAAAGAAGTTGTATGATCTCACTCAGATTTGGCATCTAAAAAAAAAACAAACTCATAGAAGCAGAGAACATATTGGTTGCCAGAGGCAGAGGGTGGGAGTTTGGGGAAATGGGTAAAGATGGTCATGAGGTACAAACATCCTGTTATAAGATTAATAAGTCCTGGGGATACAATGTACAGCTTGGCAACTGTAGTTAACAATATTGCATTGTATATTTGAAAGTTGCTAAGAGAGTAGATCTTAAAAGTTCTCATCATAAGAAGAAATATTTGTAACTATGTGTAGTGATGGATATTAATTATTGTGGTAATCATTTCACATTATATACATATATCAAATTGTTATCTTGTACACCAGAAACTAATGTTATATGTCAATTATATCTTAATAAAGCCAAAAAAATAAAATAAAAATAATATGTATTAAATGCATTTAAGAAACAAATCACCTTGGACCTATCATAATAAAAAAGCTATTTGAATGCTGAAAAAAGTAATTCCCAAAATATTAAATACAGCATAATAACCATTATATAGTTACAAACAACTAAGGTTTTTTTTTTTTTAAAAAAAGCTTTTTAGGAATACGTATAAAAGTGATACAATTATATGAAAAGGAAGTTGAGAGAATGATGAACACAGGATTCGGAATAGTTTATACCTTTGGTTAGGGGAGAGAGAGGGAGATGAGAGTAAGAAGTAACTGCATGATAAAATGTACGTTTTTATAAAGTCCTAGTTTTAGGGGGCGCCCGGGTGGCTGAGTGGGTTAAAGCCTCTGCCTTGGCTCAGGTCATGATCTCAGGGTCCTGGGATCGAGCCCCACATCAGGCTCTCTGCTCAGCGGGGAGCCTACTTCCACCTCTCTCTCTGCCTGCCTCTCTGCCTACTTGTGATCTCTCTCTGTGTCAAGTGAATAAATAAAATATTTAACAACAACAACAAAAAAAACCCTAGTTTTTGTTTCGAGTGATTGGTTCCCAGGTGCTTGTTACACTGTTTTTTTGTTTTGTTTTGTTTTTAATTAGTTTATTTTATTTTATTTTTTCAGTGTTCCAAGATTCATTGTTTATGCACCACACCCAGTGCTCCATGCAATACGTGCCCTCCTCAATACCCATCACCAGGCTCGCCCAACCCCCCACCCCTCTCCCCTCCAAAACCCTCAGTTTGTTGCTCAGAGTCCATAGTCTCTCTTGATTCATCTCCCCCTCTGGTTTCCCCCAATTCACCCTTCCTTTCCTTCTCCCAATGTCCTCTATGTTTTTCCTTATGCTCCACATATAAGTGAAACCAAATGATAACTGACTCTCTGCTTGACTTATTTCACTCAGCATAATCTCTTCCAGTCCCGTCCATGTTGATACAAAATTTGGGAATTCATCCTTTCTGATGGAGGCACAATATTCCATTGTATATATGTACCGTACACTGTTTTTTAAAACTAACTAAATAGGGGAAGGAAAGGAAAAGTAAAATAAGATGAAAATTGAGAGGGGAGCAAACCATAAGAGATGCTGAACTCTAGGAAACAAACGAAGGAGTGCTACAGGGGAGGTGAGTGGGGGGAAGAGATAATTGGGTGATGGGAATTAAGGAGGACACTAGATGTAATGAGCACTGGGTGTTATTTGCAGCTGATGAATCACTAAATTCTACCTCTGAAACAAAAAAATAAATCCTAAATAAACAAAGTGAGTTACACATAGACCAGTGTGAAATAAGATATGCTGTAAATGTAAAGTACATACCAGATTTCAAAGACTTTGTACCAAAAAGAACAATTGATTACATGTTGAAATTATAATATTTGGATTTGGATATGTTGAGTTAAAATTTAATATTAAAATTAATTTCACTTTTTTACTTTTTAATATGGCTAATAGAAATTTAAAATTACATTTGTGGCTAAAACTTGTGTCTCACATATATCTGTTGGACAATGGTGGTGTAAGAATTCTAGAGCACTAGTCTTTATAATCAGCTGTTTTCAGACTTAAAGCTATTTAGTTTGTCTTTTTAGGCTTAATAATTCTAATTTATTTTATTTTTTACTTCTGAAATCTCAGTTGAAAGGGTTTTTTTAAAGATTATTTATTTATTTTAGAGAGAGAGAGAGAGCATGAGCAGGGAAAGGATCAGAGCAAGAGGGGAAGCAGACTCCCCACTGAGCAGGGAGCCCAATGCAAGGCTCAATCTCAAGACCCTGAGATCATGACCTGAGCCAAAACCAAGAGTCAGATGCTTAACTGAGTGAGTCACCCAAGTGCCTCTCAATTGAAAGTTTTAATAAATAGGAAAGCAGTGCATGCTCCTTCTAAAAAAAAAAAAAGTTAGGCATTAGATAAATTTGATTTGACACAGGAAAGTAACACCACAACCTTGGTTTCTAGACATAGCCGCTATTAACAATTAAGTAGCTTTCTAGGTATGTGTGCTTTTAATTTTAGAACCTGAGCATCAGCGTTATCCTTCTCCTTTCAAGCATTCTCTGTGACCAGAGAAGCAATGGAAGTTCATAGCTTGGTTTTGTGCCAAGCAAAGAACTAAATCAGTGATTCCTACTTCTAGAGTGGGAATACTCTCATGTTGGCTGGATTTGGATTTTTTTTCCCCTGGCCCAAACTCTTCTCCTCCCCAAAAGAAATGCCATTTGGCATATATTTATACTAAAAGCTAAAGTGAACTGAAATTAATTTTTCAAGAATTTCCTAACACCCCTTGAAAAAAATCAGAAAGCCAATGGGATATTGTAAAACCAGAATTAAGAATCGCTGTTTCAGTGTATTGATCTCCAACAAAGGCTTCTGGTGGGAGTGTGACGATCTGAAGAAAACAAGATGCATCCATTTCTCTTCTGTTGTAGGTTCCCCTCTATTCTTAGGAAACAGTTTAATGGGGGTAGCTGAAGAGAAAAAAAGAACACAAAGCTCAGATTTGGATTATATGCTAGATCTTGAAAATGTTCTTTCCACATTGCCTGAGGCTCTTTATAAAAATCATTAATAGAGGAATAGCTTCTCTTTCGAGTGCCATGGAAATTACAGAAGCTATTTTCTTTGTTCACATTATTGATTGATAAGTTCAAAGATTCTGGATGCATTTCTTGGAAAAACAACAAATAATTTGACATTTTTCCTTGCTGTCCGTTCAGTGAAGTGAATTCATGCAATGTTATGTTCTTAAGAAACATACCAATGAACTTTTAAATCATATTCTATATGATCTCATTTTTTCCATTTGTTGAGACCTGCATGAGAAAAATAAATACAAACTGCATTCTTACTCGTAGTCTGATTAGGATCTCTTTCCTCTCCCTTTTACAGGGAAACGACAGACTTGAAGGAGGCATTCCCACCAAGGCTTTTCTTTTCTTTCTTTCTTTCTTTTTTTTTTTAAATCCACCAAGGCTTTTCTGAAACTCTTTTTAAGTCATTGTTCAAAGCCATCCTGTCTACCCTCAAGTGCATTAGCATTCTTATTCTAACCTAACTCTCTTTACTCTTCAATTCCAATGTATTTGTTTCTTTATTGGTCACTTGTTTGTTTTTGTCTTACTTCCTCTTCCTGTTAGATTGGCACTTCTTTAAAGTTAGAGACCATGTCTAGATCTAATGCACATATGCAGAAAATACTTACCAACAATATTATTACCTAGAGCCCATTTGCCCTAAACCTTGCCTTGGTTTATCTTATGCTATTCATGCCTTTTTTTAAAAGCTGTAAACACAAATAACATAGTAAACTTGTCCAGAGATCACAAAACAATAAATTGGAATTATAAACAAATGGAGAACCTATAAGAGCTTTATATATTAATGGTCTGTTTCTATATTTTTCACATTTTTACTTGGCTTTTGCTATACAGAAATGTATCCTGTTTATGGAGCATTGTGTGATCTAATTGAACAGAATGTTAGATTAAACAGAGCAATTTGAAAAATAGATTTAGAATTTAGATGCAGTCCAACTACTAACTGTGGGACTTAGATGGGTCAAACCTCTGCTTAATATCTTGGGAATGGGAGATAGATGGCCTAACACTCATCCTGATCACTTTACAAGGGTAACAACAGCAAAAATACATCAGCAAATATATCAGCAATATGTGCCCTCCTCAATACCCACTGTGGTGCATGAACAATAAATCTTGTAACACTGAAAAAATAAAATAAACATATTTGAGGGAAAAAATTATTAAAAATTGATAATAATAATGATGAAAAAAAGAAAGAAAATATATCAGGAATGGATAAAGATGTAGTGTGTGTGTGTGTGTGTGTGTGTGTGTGTGTGTGTGTGTGTGTACACAATGGAATATTACTCAGCCATCGAAATATGAATTCTTGCCATAGCAATGACATGGATAGAGCTAGTGTGTATCATGCTACATGAAATAAATCAGTCAGAGAAAGACAAATACCGTATGATCTCACTCATATGTGGAATTTAAGAAAGAAAACAAATGAACATATGAGGAGGGGGAAGAAAAAAAGAAGAGAGGGAAATAAACCAATAAGAGGCTCTTAACAATAGGGAAAAACTAAGGGTTGATGGAGGGAGGTGGGTGGAGGCTAGACTAGATGGCAGATGGGTAATAAAGAGGACACTTGTTTTTATAGCACTGGGTATTGTATCTAAATGATGAATCACTAAATTCTACTTCAGAAACCAATATTGCACTATATGTTAACTAAGTAAAATTTAAATTAAAAAAGTATATCAGAAAGCATTTTGTAAATTAAACACCATATAAATATGAGGTTCTTCAGATGTGATTACATTTGCACTTCCAACATTCAGAAGAAAATTCATTTCCTGTAAGCTTCCTTTGTAGTTTGCAGATGTAGCCACAAAGTACTTTGGCCTTTGTCAGTATAGTAAAAAATGCTAGCCTTTAGACAGATGTAATTTATTGGAAAAAATTATATTAGCTCACTTTTATCTTTTTTTAAATTAAAACAGAACATTTTATTAAAATAGCTAAACCTAATAATACAAATATTATATTAAATATTATACATACAGCAAAATTCCAAAGCACCTAATATATTGCTCACTAATTATTGACTGTTATAACCCTCATTATTGCTTTAAAGCAGCTTTATTGAGATATAATTCACATACCATACACTTGACCCATTAACTTATACAACTCAGTAATTTTTAGAATATTCAGAGTTGTACAACCAGCAGCAAAATCAATTTTAGAACATTTTCATTACCTTAAAAACAACAACAACGACAACAAACAACTCTTCAGCTATCATCCCCTAACTCCTCCATTCTCTCCCCTACAGCCCTAGGGAACCACTAATGCATTTTCTGCCTCAATACATTTGCCTATTCTGGACATTTCATGTTACTGGACTCATACAATGGTCTTTTGTGTCTGACTTCTTTCTCTTAGCTTAATGGTTTCAAGGTTGATCCATTTTGTAGTATGTATCAATATTTCATTCCTTTTTTGTGGTACAATATATATAACATAAATTTTACCATTTAACAATTTTTAAGGATACAATTCAGTGGCATGAGGTACATTCACAATGTTTTGCAACTCTCCATTTCCAAAACTTTTTTATCCTCCCAAAGAGAAACTGTCTATCTATTAAACTATAACTCCCCTTTCCCGACTCCCAGCTACCAGTAACCACTCTAATTTCTATCTCTATGACTTTACCTCTTCTAGGTTCCTCATATAAATAGAATCATACAACATTTGTCCTTTTGTGTCTGGCTTATTTTAATTAGCATTATGTTGTTAAGGTTCATACATACTGAAGTATGTATCAGTACTTCATTTTTATGGATTAATAATATTGTAGGGATATACCATATATTATCCATTCACTAGTTAATGGATGTTTGAGTTGTTTCCACTTTGGGCTGTTATGAATAATACTATGAACTTCTATGTATACATTTTAATGTAAATATGTTTTCATCTCTCTTAGGTATAGACCCAAGAGTAGAATTTCAGGATCAAATAGTAACTTCGTGTTCTATCTTTTGAGGAACTTCCATACTGCTTTCCAAAGCAGCTGCACAATTTTACAATCCCACTAGTAGTGTATGAGGGTTCCAATTTCTCCATATCCTCACCAACACTTGTTATTACCTGTCTTTTTCATTATAGCCATCAAGTGGGTGTGAAGTAGTCTCTCATTGTGGTTTTGCCTTATGTTTCCCTAATGATTAATAATGTTGAGCATCTTTTTATGTGCTTATTGGCTCTTTATGTATACAATCTTTGGAGAAATGTCTATTCTATTCGGATCTTTTGCCCATTTTTGAACTGGATTATTTTTCTTTTTATTATTGAGGGGTTTTTTTTAAAAGATTTTATTTATTTATTTGACAGAGAGAGAGATCACAAGGAGGCAGAGAGGCAGGCAGAGAGAGAGGGGGAAGCAGGCTCCCCGCCGAGTAGAAAGCCCGATGCAGGGCTTGATCCCAGGACCCTGAGATCATGACTCGAGCCGAAGGCAGAGGCTTTAACCCACTGAGCCACCCAGGCATCCCTTGAGTTCTTTTTTTAATCATGTGTTTATTTGAGAGAGAGAGAGCATGAGTGGGAGGGACAAAGGGAGAGAGAGAAAAAAACCTCAAGCAGATTCCACGCTGAGTATCAAGCCCAATGCAAGGCTTGATTTCATGACCCTAAGATCACCACCTAAGCTGAAACCAAGAGTCAACACTTAACCAACTGCACCATCCAGGTGCCCCATCTTTTTATTATTGAGTTCTATATATATTCTGGATTTAATTCTTGTAAGATACATGATTTGTAAATATTCCCTCTCATTCTGTAGGTAGCCTTTTTACTTTCTCATTGTTATCATTTGCAGCACATAAGTTTTTTTTCCCTTTTTTTTAATTAACATATAATATATTATTTGCCCCAGGGTGCATGTCTGCGAATTGTCAGGCTTACACATTTCACATCACTTAACATAGCACATACCCTTCCCAATGTCCACAACCCAGCCACCCTATCCCTATCCCCCCCGCCCCCCGCCTCCCAGCCACCCTTAGTTCGTTTCATGAGTCTAGGAGTCTCTTATGGTTTGTCTCCCTCCCCATCCCCTCCTGTTTCATTTCTCTCCCCCACCACCCCCCACAAACCCCCGTCTTGCCTCTCAAGTTCTTCATATCAGAGAGATCACGTGATACTTGTCTTTCTCTGACTGACTTACTTCACTTAGCATAATACCCTCCAGTTCCATCCACATCATTGCAAATGGCCAGATTTCATTTCTCTTGATGGCTGTATAGTATTCCATCGTATATATATACCACATAAGTTTTTAATTTTGATGAAATCCACTGTCTATTTTTTCTTTTGTCACTTGTGTTCATCATTATTTTTGTTGCTTCTGTTATAACTTTAAAAAGAAAAATCTAGGGTATGTTTTTTACTCCCCATGTGATTTGATATTCGGTCACAACTCAAATGGCTCTGATTTTACCATGATTTCAGGTCTCCATAGTTTCTTTGACAATGGTAGTCTACCTTTGCCACATTAGTTTCCCTACAGAACTGAGTGGTCTAAACTGGGAAACAAGAAGTCAATACTTCCTCTCCCTCACAATTTTGTAAGGACCACTTCTTCAGGTCTTTCAGTTGGCAGAAATGGAGTAAGATTATAGTCATATTGATATATCTGTGCTTTAACATCTAACCGACATACTTGGTCTCTTTATTAAATTGATTGAATTTTTTTAATTTTAATATTTATTTATTTATTTGACAGGGGGAGAGAGACCACAAGCAGGCAGAGAGAGAGCGGGGGGGGGGGGGGGGGGGGGGGGGAAGCAGGCTCCCTGCTGAGCAGAGAGCCCGATGTTGGGCTCGATCCCAGGATCCTGAGATCACGACCTGGGGCGAAGGCAGACGCTTTAACCCACTGAGCCACCCAGGCACCCCTAAATTGATTGAATTTTGCCTAGAAAGACCTACTAAAGTAAGTATGCTATAACACTTAACTATGATGTTAACTGTTAGGCTCTAATAACACATGTTTTCTTTTGAATAACTTAGTCATAGAGTATGGCAGCAAAAGAATTTGTCTGAGCTGATTACAACATGAGATCAGATTTCTGCCAGAACAAAACTCTTACACATTTAAATCAAAAACCTTCAATGACCTCTAGGGTTTCTTTAAACTATGAAATAATGTTCATTTTAGGCCGACTTAAAATTGTTTCATAAAGCTATTTAACCTATCTAATTCATTTATTATGGACTAAATAAACCAAGTGCTGTGATGTAGACCTCAGGCTCAGTTCTAAAAATAAGTTTCATCTGTTGTATTCCTACTATGATCTGGACATTGTGCTAGGCATTCTAACCTTCACATCATTCCTGCACATGAAATGGAGGGTATTCTCATTTTCATACAAACAGAATATCAACCTCAGAAATACTAAGTAATTTGAGCAGAGGGTGTAGGTGGTCAGAAAAGATAAGAACAAAATGGAAGTCTTCCTGTCTTAGTTTGCCCCTCTTGGCAGGTGTTCATTTTGCCTTTTGATACTTCCAGACCTAATCTTAACCTTAAAGTATTAATGTTGACCTGTTCTTGCCTGAGTATTGGGTACCCTGGGCTTTTTTTTTTTTTCCAGAGATTTTTGGCTGGAAACATTTTCTAGCCATAAGCATTTGCACTGGGGTTGCAGGGCATGAACTTGCTTTAGTGTTTCTGGGTGGAAGAAGCTAAAAGTGAATTTTTAAGTTTTTATTTAAATTCCAGTTAGTTAATGTACAGTGTAATATTAATTTCAGGTGTACAATATAGTGATTCAACACTTCCATACATCATAAAAGTGAATTTTTTGAACGAAAATTTAGAATCTTAGTAAAGCCACAAGACATACACCCATCCCCAAACTACTGTCTTAGTGACGTTCATCTCTCTTTACCATTAAAGAGATGATGGGATAAGACCTTGGACATTATTACTAGTAGATACAGTATCATTAATACACCATTACAACTCAAGATTTAGGTTCAATTTCCCTATTCCTACACCATAAAAACAATCTTGTACTACAGAAACAAACTTGTACTATAAAAGAGAATTGAGCAAGAAATATTTCCGTTGCATTGCATAATTTTTTAAATTGTTGTTTTTTCCTTTCTTTGAGCATCGTGGGCTTCTATTCTGAAGACTGGGGGTAGTAACTATAAATATCAGGATAAAATAAGCATTTCAGTTTTTTCCTGTTCCAAATGAATGATGGGCTCTTTGTCCCATAAACTGTAACATGCATAAGTACAGAGATTGAATTTAAGGCATAGGAGAAGCAGGAAATAAGTCATTACATGGTCAAGTGGGAGAAATATTGGATGAATATAGACATAATTGTCAGAGGCTAGTCGTGTTCCTTAAAAGCTTTTTCAGAGTTGTTGAGCACCAAAATTAGGCCCTTACTTTATGTGCTTTATGTCACTGAATTCTCATAACCATCCTATAAAGTTGATATGATTGTTCTCCTTTTACAGATAAGCAAACTGTGGCTTGGAAAGATTAAGTAATTAGCCCAAAACCACACAGCTAGTTAGTAGTATATTCAATAATTAATCCATGGTCTTTTTGACTCCAGAGCTCTTTCAAATACACTGCCTTCAAGTGACTTAGCATGGTCAGACACTTGGTTTTTCCTTGTAATATTCAGTGCTATAATCAGTCTGGTACAAGTAATACAGCAACATCTGAAGCATACTGGTTTGAGAGGAGGAGAGAGTTTAAGGACCAGAAAATGGCATATAAGACAGGGGTTGTAAAGTGAAGATATTGGCCTTTTCTGAAACATTGAATTTGAGTTATATAGTTTACACCAAGAATCCCAACAAGTAAAGTCACTATTACTTTGAGTCGAGAACACGTGTATGGGAAAATGTTCTGCTATTGCTTTTGAGACTTGAAGCTGCTGCTATGACAACCCCCCAAGAGAACCTACTTCCAGCAGTCTTACTTTTACTTAACAGTAACTGTGAATGTCAAATCTTGTTTTATGGACAAGGAGCCAAAGTTTCCCTGATACTTACATCTTTCCCCCAAGAAACAAAAACCATAAGAGACTCCTAGACTCAAGAAATGAACTAAGGGTG
>CM053612.1:56628465-56659037 GCA_028646535.1 Procyon lotor | reverse complement strand
TCATTACTACTGTCAGAAATCCCCTAGATGTCAAAAAAAATCCATTTTTGAGGATGTTGTGTGCTTTGCTGATTTTTTTCTAAAAAAGAAAATAGAAGGACTTATATTTCTGCCAAGATGAAGAAACTTCATTCCTTCTAGGTCTTCCCTCTTACACTAACATCCCCTGGGCATAAGATGCACAAACCGGACTGAAAAGTGGAAACAACAGGCAGGCGGCCTCAGAACTTGAGGAACAATACAGTGGTACACTCCCTGGGTTTCCTTTTTGCCTCCAATATATATCCCAGACAGGTCACTACAGAAGCTCCAGTCCACAACTGCCAACAGGCACAGACAAAAACATATCTAAGAAAAACCTGATCCCCATATCTAAAGGAAAGGAGGAAAGGGTTGCCTAACAACAGAAAATCTTTTTGACAATACCTGCTCTATTGTACCAAAACACCAACGGAAAAATCACACCCTCCCCACAGTCCCCCTGTTTCAGTGGAGCCTAATAGGAAGTAATATTTCACTCTACACCTTCCCACAAAAGCAGGCAGCACGCTCCTATCCCACTGTTTGGGGTGGTGTGAGCAGAATTCGGCAAGCAGTCCTTCTAATCCCCTATTTGGCAGAAGTAGATGATGCTCCTATTCCCCTTCCAGAGTACTGTCATCTCAGTCCAGTGGCAAGCTAAGCTGCCTCATTCACAGCCAGAAGCAAAAAGAGTTAACAACTAGGTGCAAAGCAGGGCTAGTCACCACTGGACTCCATCACCATCTCCGTATGAGGGGGGCCCAGTGGAGAGGCTGAGCTTCCCCCTCCTTCACATCAAAAAGACTGAAAAAAGGGATGCATATCAAGGCTAGTAAACACTCTGCTTTTCCACCACCACTGTTGTCAGACACACCCAGTGGGAAGCTGCACCTGTACACCCATCTGGCAGCAATGAGACTGAAAGAAGCAGGGTGAACCAGGGTTAGTCAGCACTCCTATCTCCCATTGCACCCCCATTTCAGTGGGGCCCAATGGAGAGCTAAGTCTTTATCCCCATTCAGCATCAATGAGTCTTACATTAATGAGCTGGTAAAGGTAGAGCTAGTTGGTACTTTTCTTTCCCTTCCCCTGGTGTCAGCAGGTCCCACGAGGGAACTGAGCTGATACTTCCATTCAAAGATAACAAAAGCCAGAAAAAAAGATAACAAAACCCAGAAGCCCTGTGGATCAGTGGCCCACTTTCACTGGGATAGTGCCAGCAGAGCCAAAGAGGTAGCTGAACTTCCATTCCACCCATTTGCAACAAGGAAGTATGAGTCAGTGCCCCACTTTTACCAAGGTCATGTCAGTGAGATGCAGCAGGAACATGCACACATACTCAACCCTCACATTATACCTCAACACTACCTCCTTAAAAAGAAAATTAAATATAATCTTGTCTAATAATACAGTATCCAAAAACCTCCCGGTTTTCAAAAAAGTAACTCATGAATGAGAACAGACACCAACACTCAGATGAAATAGATTTTATCTGACAAGGATTATAAAGCACACATAATAAAAATGATCCAACGAGTAATTACAATTTTTTTGAAAAAAATATACAAAAACTCAGCAAAGAAATTATTTTTTAAAAAGAAGCAACTCAAAAGTATAGAACTAAAAAATAAATGAAACAAACTCGGTGAATGGGCTCAATAGTAGAGTGAAGATAACAGATGATAGAATCAGTGGACTTGAGGTCAGAGCAGTAGAATTTACTCAGTCTGAACAACAAAGAGAAACTAGGCTAGAAAAAAAATGAACAAAGCCTCAGGGAATCTGTCAGATAATAACCAAAGATCTAGTATGCTTATCATCAGTGTCCAAAAGGAGAGGAGAGAAAAAGAAGTACTGAAAGAAGACTTGAAGAAATGATTTAAAAAGTATAGAAATTCTAACATGCAAAAACATGGATGAATCATAAGACATTATACTAAGTAAAATAAGCCAGTCACAAAAAGACAAATACTGCATGACTCCATTCATATGAAGTACCCAGAGTAGTCAAATTCAGAGAGAATTGGATGATTACTGGCAGGCACTAGGGGTAGAGGGGAATGAAGAGTTGTTGCAAAGGCATAGAGTTTTAGTTTTGCAAAATTAAGAGTTTTGGAGATTGAGTGTACAACAGTGTGGAGATAATTAACCCTACTGAACTATACACTTAAAATGGTTAAGATGGTAAATTTTATGTTATGTGTATTTTATCACAATTAAATTTTTAAAGAAATTTTTAAAAAGTTATAATGGCTAAAAACCTGAAATTGGCAAAATATATTTTCAAGAGGATAAATGAAATCCAAATATAATAAACCCAAATAAATCCCTCCGAAGACAAATCATAATTAAACTTCTGAAAACTGAAGATATTTTTAAAATTTTGAGAGCATCCAGGAAAAAAACGATGCATTACTTATAAGGGAATATGAGTTAGACTGTCAACAGATTTTTTATTTCAAAGCATAGAGGCCAGGAGAAAATGGTACAATATTTTTCAAATGCTGAAAAACGGTCAACCACAGGTCTATATCAAGAAAAATCCCCTCAGGAATTAAGGAAAAGTAAAGGAATTTTCAGATGAAGAAGAATCTTTGTTGCTAGCAAACCTACACTTAAAGATTGGCTAAAAGAAGTTCTACTAACAGAAATGTTAGCAGAATAAGGCTCAGAACTTCAGAAAAGAAAGAAGTACACCTTAATGGTGAAAAGAGGAGTAAACACGATAAACTATGCTAGTTCTTACGATTTCTTAAATCTTTTCTGATGGTTGAAGCAAAATTATAATACCATACAATGTGGCCAAATGTATGTAGAGGAAATATTTAAGACAATTAAGATGTATTTATATTGAAAAAGTAGCGAGAGTACTCAACATCATTAGCCATTAAGGAAATGTAACTCAGAACCATAGTGAGATACAACTTCATACCCAATAGGGTGGCTATAATCAAAAAGATAATATAACAAGAATTGGCAAGGACATGGAGAAATTGGAACTATCATAAACTGTTGGTGGGAATGTAAAATGATGCAACCCTTTTGGAAAAAACAGTCTGGCAGTTCCTCAAAATGCTAAACATACAGTTACCATGTGATCCAACACCCATTCCCAAGTATGACCAAATAATTGAAACAGATATTCAAATATTTATACATCAGTGTTCATAGCAGCATTATTTTTAATAGCCAGAAACTGGAAACAGCCCAAATATCCATCAATTGAGAGATGGATAAATAAAATGTGGTATATTCACACAATGGAACATTATTTGACAATAATAGGGAGGTATGGTACAACATGCATGAATCTTGAAAATATTACACTAAGTGATAGAAGCCAGTAATATATTCTATGATTCCATTTATTAGAAATGTCCAGAAGAGGCAAATCCATACAAACATAAAGTTAAATTAGAGGTTCCTTGGGGGTGGAGGAAGTTGGACAGAAATGACGGTGACTGCTAAGGGTTATAGGGTTTCTTTTGGGGATAACAAAAATGTTCTAAAATTAATTGTGGTGAGGTTTGCACATCTCTGAAAAACCATTAAATTGTACATGTTAAAAGGATGAATTGTATGTGTCAATTGCATCTCAGAGCTATTATCAAAAAAATTAAAATTCAGAAAAAATAAGATAAGACAAAACTAGAGAGGGAGACAAACTATAAGAGACTCTTAAGCATAGGAAACAAACTTAGGGTTGCTGAAGGGGAGGGGAGTGGAAGGATGGGGTAACTGAGTGATGAACTTTAAAGAAGGCATGTGATATAATGAGCACTGGGGGTTATATAAGACTGATGAATCACAGACCTGTGCTTCTGAAACCAATAATACATTATATGTTAACTAATTGAATTTAAATTTAAAAATGTTTTTAAAAAATTAAAATGCAGAGTATAAATGGATCTAAATAGGAGTAAGGTTTCTGTCCTTCATTTGAAGTCCTAAGTCATCAATACCACTACACTGTCATAAGCTATGTATGTATCATAATACCTAGAGCAACCACAAAAACTATATTGAGTGGAATACTCAAAAACGTTATAAATAAAAATGTAATCCTTAAAAGACATTCAAATGACCCACAAGAAGGCAGTAAAGAGAAAATGGGAATTATACAGAAGAAACAAACAGAAAACAAAATACAAAATGGCAGATGTAAGTGCTAACAGATCAATAACTACATTAAATATAAGTGATCTAAACATGCCAATTAAAAGAGATTAGCAGAATGGATTATAAAATATTTTCCAACTATATGTTGTCTACAATAAAATCATTCTGCATACAACCAAATAGGTAGGTTGAAAGTAAAAATGGGGGGGGAAAGGTGTATCATGCAAGAATTAATGAAAAAAAGCAGGAGTGGTTATATGAATAAAGTATAATATGATAAAGTGTAATTCCAAGCAAAGAAAATTAATAGAGACAAAGGGACAATATAACAAAAGGATCAATCCATTGGGATAATATAACAATCATAAATGTGTACTCACCAAACAACAGAGCCTCAAAATACATAAAACAAAATAGACAAATCCACAAATATAATTGGAATATCAACAACTTCATAGAACTACTGGACAGAAAACCAACAAAGATAGAGAAGAACTGAACAACACAATGAACCGATAAAATCTAATTAACATATATATATGTATATATATATAAAAAACACTACTCCCAAAAAAAAACACTACTCCCAACAACACCAAACTACATATTTTTTAAGCACCATGGAACATTTATCAAGGTAAAACATATATCCTGGGCTGTAAAACAAACCTCATCAAATTTGAGAATTGTAATTAAAGAGTATGTTCTCTGATCATAATGGAATTAATAAGAGAAAAACAACAGGAAACTCTCTGAACACTTAGAAATTAAATAACATGCCTCAAAATAATCCATCAGTCTAAGAGGAAGTCTCAAATCAAGTTACAACATACATAGAGCTGAATGTAATTAAAATCTCCTTTAAAAGGAATCTCCAAGCACAGATGATTTCATGGAATAACTCTACCAAATATTTTAGGAACTAGCACCAATTTTACACCATCTGCTCCAGAAAGTAGAAGGAAAGGGAACATTTCCCAACTCATTTTATGAGACCAGTATCACCCTGATAACAAAATGAGACAAAACAGCACTAAAAAGGAAAACTAAGGGCCAATATCTCTCATCAAATTAAATGCAAAAATCCTCAACAAAATATTAGCAAATCAAATGCTACAATATTCAAAACAATTATATATCATGACTAAGTGGGATTTATTCCAGGCTTTATGTAAGAAAATTAATAAATTTAGCCCCACATATCAATAGGCTAAAGAAGAAAATGTATATGATCATATCAATTAATGCCAAAAAAGCACTTGACAAAATCCAACACCCATTCATGATTCAAACCCTCAGCAAATTAGGAATAGAGAACTTCCTCAGATTGATCAAAAGCATCTACAAAAAATTACATCTAACATAATGTTTTATGGTAAAAAAAACTGAATACTTTCTTCCTAAGATTGAAACAAGGCAAGAATATATGTTTTCACCATTCTTTTTCGTTGTTGTTGCTATAAGAAATCTCACCCGTTTATTAAATACATATTGACAAAATGATTGCACAACTCATATGAAAATATAAAGGAAAATGTATACCTAAGATATCTTGAAACTTAAGGACAGCACTAGAAGATACACATCACCCGATATTACTGTTACTACAATTCAATGAGCGTTTTTTGTTTGTTTGGTTGGTTGGTTTTTCTTAATTTTATTTTATTTTTTCAGTGTTCCAAGATTCACTGTTCATGCACCACACCCAGTGCTCCATGCAATACGTGCCCTCCGGGAGAAGTCCGAGGGGGAGACGAAACATGAGAGACTGTGGACTCTGAAAAACAAACTGAGGGTTTTGGAGGGGAGGGGGGTGAGGGGTTGATGAGCCTGTTCTCACCATTCTTAATCAACACAGTATTGGAAGTACTTTGCATACTGATCAGAAAGAAGAAATACTGTATAGACCATTTACATTTAAGCAATTATTGATATGTTAGAGTTTTAATCTGCCAAATTTTTCTCTTTATTCTGTTTTTTTTTTTGTGTTTTTTGTTGTTGTTGTTGTTGTTGTTGTTGTTGTTGTTCTGCTTTCCTGTGAGGTACTTAAGTGGAATCAATTAAAAAACAAAGAATTTAGGGGCACCTGGGTGGCTTCATCAGTTCAGCATCCAACTCTTGGTTCTGGTCAGGTCATGATCTCAGAGTCATGGGATTGAGCCCCTACATCAGGCTCCACACTCAGCGTGGAATCTGTTTGGGATTCTTTCCCTCCCCCTCTTCTTCCCACTGCTCACACATGTGCCCACTCTCACTCTCACTCTCTCTCTAAAATAAATAATAAATAAAATCTTTTTAAAGAGGAACTCCGTTTAAATAGCACTTTTGAATGTATCTCGTTGTGTTGTTTAGTGATTGCTTTTAGTATTACATTGTGTGTACATAATTTAATTGTCAAATGCAACTCAGAAAGTCAAGGGAAGAAAGTCTATTGTAGGGGCGTCTGGGTGGCTCCATGGGTTAAAGCCTCTGCCTTCGGCTCAGGTCATGATCTCAGGGTCCTGGGATTGAGCCCCGCATCAGGCTCTCTGCTCAGCAGGGAGCCTGCTTCCCCCTCTGTCTCTGCCTGCCTCTCTGCCTACTTGTGATCTCTCTCTCTCTGTCAAATAAATAAATAAATAATCTTAAAAAAAAAAAAAAAGCCTATTGTATTTACCTTATTTTTGCTCTTCTTTTGCCCTTTCTTCTTGATATTCCAAGGTTCCTTTTATAATTTCCTTTCTCTTCCAGAACTTCCTTTAGCCATTATATTAGGTGAGGCTGCTGGTGACAAATTTTTTAGTTTGCCAATATCTGACATGTCTTGATTTCCCTTTAATTCCTGAACAATATTTTCACTGTGTACAGGATTCAGTGTTTGGCAGTTCTTTTCTTTCAACATTTGAAAAATGTGCCCCTTTCTTCTGGCCTTCTTGGTTTTTTGGTTTTTTTTTGTTTTTTTAAGATTTTATTTATTTGACAGAGAGAAACACAGCTAGAGAGGGAACACAAGCAGAGGGAATGGTAGCGGGAGAAGCAGGCTCTCTGCTGAGTAAAGAGCCCGATATGGGGCTCGATACCAGGACCCTGGGATCATGACCTGAGCCAAAGGCAGACGATTAATGACTGAGACACCCAGACGCTCCAGGCCTTCCTGGTTTCTTATAAGAAATTCACGTCCATTTTAATTGTTTTTCCCCAAAGGGTAAAGTTTCAACTTTCTCCAGCTGCAAAGGTTTTCTCTGTCTTTTGTTTTCAGAAGTTTAATTTGATGTGACTGCTGTTTGAGCCCAGGAACTAAGCTTTTTATTTCAGTTTTTCTTTTTCAATTTTAATATTTCCATTTGGTTCCTCTTTATAGCTTCCATTTCTTTACTGAGACTTTCTATTTTTTTAAGGCTTTAAATTTTTTTTCATTTATTTCAAGAGTATTCATAATTACTCACTGAAGCATTCTTATGATGGTTACTTTAAAAATCTTTTTTGGGTCCCTGGGTGGCTCAGTTGGTTAAGCAACTGCCTTCGGCTCAGGTCATGATCCTGTAGTCCCAGGATCGAGTCCCACATCGGGCTCCTTGCTCTGTGGGTAGCCTGCTTCTTCTCTGACCTCTCCCCTCTCATGTTCTCTCTCTCTCTCTGCTTCAAATAAATAAAATAAAAATAAATCTTTAAAAAAAAATCTTTGTTATAGAATCCTATCATCTCTATTATCTCACTGATGGTTTTTATCTTTTTTCGTTCAGTTTGAGATATTCTTGGTTCTTGCTATGACAAGTGGTTTTTTTATCAAAACCTCAACATTTTACATTTTATTTAAACCTTCTGCTTTAACTAGCTTTTCATGACACTGCTCTGCCAGGGGGAAAAGGGATTTGCCACCTCATTATTACCTGGTAGAGATAGAAGTGCATGTTTCACACTTGGTCTTGTTTGACACCTGAGGGAGAAGGGGCTCCTTATTACTGCTGCATAGGGGTAAAAGTTCCAACTCACCACACGGTCAGTCTCTTCTAACATTGCAGGTGGAGGAGTCTAGTTACTTGCTGGTGAGGATGAAAGTCCCAGCTCCTTATTTGGCCTTCTCTGACACCACATCAGCAGGGGATTGGGGCACCTTGTTATAACTTTATGAGGGTGGAATTTTAGGGTTCCCATTTGGCCTTTGGTGGGATGGAGCCATAGGTGTTTTTCTGTAGTGTTGCCTGGAGTACAGTGGTTATTGTCTAAAAGTTGTCTCTCGTGCCAGATTACTCCTTTTCTGGCCCTTTGGCTCAAAGAGAATTTTGTTAGGGCTTTTTCTTTGCTCCTGTTTGTATTTCTGGGCTGCTGGCTTCTTCAGTTTCAGGTCTGGGGTATATGAAGCATAAAAAAAAAAAAAAAAAAAAAAAAAACCTGGAAAACTTATTCTGTCATCTTTGGGTTCCAAATTTCCTAGACAGTTTGCCTTCTTCTCTCCACCTTTCTGAGTGTTCTTATATTTGTTTTATTATATAATGCCTAGGATTTTTTTTTATTGTACTTAGTGAGAGGAATAAGGAAGAGTATGCCTACTTCAGGAAACTTATTATCCATTTAATGGCTATAGGATCTATAGTAATCCCTGTTTTGTTCCTTATACTAGTGCTTTGTGTTTAATCTACTTTTTACTTTTGTCAGTCTTGTTAGAGGTTTATCAATGTTACTGATTTTTTCCAAAGAAGCAGATTTTTATTTCATTGATCTTTCTCTTTGTCTTCCTGTTTTCAATTTCATTTATTTCTTCTCTTTTCTTTATTAATTTCTTCCTTCTGATTATTTTGGGTATATTATGCTCTTCTTTGTTTAGTTTCCTGAGGTAGGAATTTAAATTTCTTTGAGACCTTTCCCCTTTTCTAAATGTAAGCATCTAGTGCTATAAATTTCCCTGTCAGCACTGCTTTAGTTGCATCCATAAATTTGGATATGTTGTGTTTTTATTTTCATTAAGTTCTGTGTTTTCCCTTTGAGAATTCTCTTTGATTCATGGATTGTGTAAAGTGTGTTTTTTAAGTTTTCAAGTGTTTGTAGATTGTCCTATATTCTGTGTGTCACTGATTCCTAGTCTGATTCCTTTTTACTCTGCGGACATATTCTGCATTCTTTCAGTGCTTCTAAATTTGTTGAAGTTTGTTTTTTGACCCAGGATATAACCTGTCTTGGTGAATGTTTCGTGGGTGCTTGAAAAAAAATGTATTCTGTTGTTGACTGTTTTTAAAATGTAAATTAAGCTCTCTTGAATGATTGTAGTGTTCAGTTGTTCTATATCTTGTCTAATTTTCTGTCTAGTAGCTCTATCAATTGCTGTGAGTGGGGTATTAAAGTCCCTAACTATAATTTTGGATTTGTCTATCTGTCTTTTCAATTTGGTTTTGGCTTCATGTATTTTAAAGCACTGTTGTTTGGTGCATACACATTTAGGATTGCTGTGTCTTCTTGGTATATCAACACTTTCAACATGTGATGACCTTATCCATCTCTGGTAATTTTCTTTTCTCTAAAAATTTTCTTTATCTCATAATAATGACCTTCATTTTTTGCCTAATGTTAGTGTGATATTATCTTTTTCCATCCTTTTGTTTTTTTACCTATATCATAGTGTTTGCAGTGAGTTTTAACAGGATAATATTGGATCATGTTTTTTTAAGTATACTCTCCCAATCTCTGTCTTTTAATTGATGTATTTAAACTATTTATGTTTAAAGTAATTATTGATATGTTAGGGCTTAGGTATGTCATTTATTTATTTATTTTTGTCCCCCCCCCCCTTTTTTTTGCTTGCTTAGCTGTGGGTTTCTTGCACATTTTTAAGGATCCTATCTTGTTATTATGACAGTTTTTAATCTATTACTTAGTGTAATTTCTTAGTGGTTGCTCTAGATATTTGTGCTTGTGTGTGTATATGTAACTTATCACGGTCTATGCATATGAGCCATTTACTGTTTTGAAGTATTGAAATCTTGCTATATTTAGGAACATTTAAATCCTTCCTACTTTTTAAATATAATTGTGTCAAATATTTTCTCTACATACATTGAGCACTAAAACAAACACTGTTACAATTTTTACTTCAACCATCAAATATAATTTAGGAAACTCATGAGAATTAGAATTGTTTATTATATTGTTTATTTTTACTCATTCCATTGTTCTTTTCTTTCTGAACTCTGAGCCTTTTGTTATCACTTCCTTTTTGTTTAGAGAGCTTCCTTTAGCTATTTTAAAGGACTATCTGCTAGCAAGAGATTCCTCTAGTTTACGTTTGAGAATCTCTTTAATTTCTTCCTGAATGATAGGTTTGCTGGATATAGAACCTGTGGTTGACAGTTTTTTCTTTTAGTATATGAATAATATTGTACCACTTCCTTCTAACCTCCATGCTTTAAGAAAAGAAATCCTCTGACCTTCAAATTGATTTTTTTATTGAAAATGCACCCTTTCTCTCTAGTTGCTTTTAAGATAATTTCTATGTCTTTAGCTTTCAGGGTTTAATTATGATGTTTATTGGTGTGGGTGTCCTGGGTTTATCTTATTTGATGTTTATTCAGTTCATTGAGTCAGTAGGCTTAAGTCTTATGCCAAAATGTGGGGAGCTGTCAGCCATTAATTCTTCGAATATGTTTTTAGTTCCACTCTTTCTCCTCTGTCTGGGCCTCCCATGATATTAATGTTAGCTATCTTATTATTGTTCCACAGGTCCCTAAGGTTCCTTCTTCACTTTAATCAGTGTTTGTTTATGTGTTAACAGTTCTGATTGAATAAACTCTATTTATCTGTCCTCAAGTTCCTTATTTCTATCTTCTGTTATCTCCTACTATTGAGCCTATATAGAGAACTTTTAATTTTAGTTATTTTGATTTTTAGTTCTAGAATTTCCATTTCACTTTTTACAATTTCTTTTCTGAGGTTTTCTATTTTCTTTCATTTGTTTCAAGGGAATTTATAATTAATTGTTGAAGCAACTTTATGGTGGCTGCTTTAAAACCTGTGTCAGATGGTTACAACAATCTTATCTATCTCAGCATTGCATCAGTTGATTTTCTTTTGTCATTCACATTGTGATTTTCCTGGATCTTGGTATGATTAGTTATTTTACTGTATCCTTGGATATTATATTAGGAGATTCTTTTTTTTTTTTGAAATTTAATTAATTTTTATTAACATATAATGTAATATTAGGAGATTCTTAATTCCATTTAAATCTTCTACTTTAGCAAGCAGCAAGCCTCATTAGGTGTACGTAGTTCATCAGTTCTGGCCTGCTTTTATAAGCCAGAATTCCAATGACAATTTACTTTTCTGAGTCCTTACAATGTTACTCTGGTCTGTTTCATGCCCTAGCACTACTTGAGCTCCTACTTGGTCTCTGCCAGTGCCACCTGCGGGAGCAGAAGGTACTTCCATGGGCCACCCAGTGTTGTAAGGTAGAAGGTCAGGAATACCAGAACTATGGGACAGAGAGCATTTTCCCTTGCCTATTCTCTGGCCATCCAGTGCTGGTAGGATCTCCACTCCATCTCTACTGGTGTGCCTACAGAGGAAGTAATCACCTAACTGGGTTGCCTTCTGACAGGTAACACAGGCCCTGTTTAGGTCTTGTTAGACCTGTGTGGACTAACTCTGTGGACGTAGAGGAATCCTTGAGTCTGGTTCATCTTCTGCCACACATAGCACCCAGAGACATTTTGAGTAGGAATGGATTTCATATACTAAAAGTCCCTAGTGTAATGCTAATGTTATATCAGCCTCTGTATGATTTTATCATATTACCACCACTGGATGTTGGTTTCTTATTGACCTATTATATTTCCCTTTTTTGAACTCAATGTCTTTTGCTTTCTGAGACTTATGAAGAAAGTTGTATAGGTGGCAAAAATGAGAGATTTGGCATCAAATAAACCGAGTTCTGCCTTTGGCTGAGAGATCCTAAACAAGTGATTTTTCTCTTCTTTGAGCTTCAGTTTTATTCCTTATAAAATTGACACACTGTCACCCACCCACAGAGCTAATGTGAGAATTAAATTAAAATAATTGTAAATTCACTTTGTAAAATGATATACAAAAGGAGGCAGCACTTTTCTTACTCATCTATTGTTCTCTATAATCATTTCTGTTTCTGTCATATCTACCTGTACCACCAGCACCCCACTAGATAACCTTAATGCACCAACACTAATACCCTTGTTTTAAACCTCTAATCCTTAAACTGGTGCCAGACTGACTACATAAGAATCACCAAGGGTTTGTTTTTGAAATTCAGATTCTCTAGGTTGACCCCATATTCTACTGAGCAGATCGGAGATGAGACCCAGAAATCTGAATTTTAAAAATTATCTCCAGGTAGTTCTTTTAAAACAGCCAGATATAGGACCCACTTTGCCTTAAACAGTTAGCACCATAACTTGCATATGGCAGACAGTCAGAAAATGGTTTCTAAATTAAAGAAACTCTGGAAAAGAGCAATCTATATGACTAAAAGGATAGAAAGTTGGTTCTTGGGAGGAGAGGAGAAAGGAGCTAGAGCATATGAGACCAAAGATGGGGAACAGTTCATGGTTGTTTTCTATAGCACAGTGGACTATTTTGAAGACTCAAACAAATTTTTCTCCATTTGTACAGTAAACTAAACAACAGGCAATGAGCTTAAATGGTAACAAGAGCAATTTCCATTATATACTAGGAAGAATTTCTTGACACTTGGTGGATTTGGGGTTAAAGCAGGTCACAGTAAGAGATCGCAAACCAGCCTTTCATGTTCCAAACTCCTACCCCTCCTAGGTCAAAGGGGACCTGGCCACATGATCTCTTAACATTCTCTTCCACTTCTGTGATTCTAGCTACCTCATGGGTCTTTAGAAGCAAAGCCTGGTAAATTAAACCAGCAATTATTGCCTTTTAAAATGCTAGTGATTTTAAGGGTTTTCTTTGAAAAGTCTTAGTCAATAAGAGTATCAGACTATGAATAACACCAAATATTTAGCTGTCTATTGAAAATTCTTTACAGTATCACATAAAATGGGAACAGATGCAACTAGACCAAGGCTTGGTTAGTAGGTAACAGATTTATTAGACTTGCTCATTTTAAAAATTAAGGTTATAAACAACATATGTTAAAAGTCCTATAAAACTGCTCTGGAAATCATCTTCCTGGAAAGCCAAAATCCCTGCTAATGTTCTGAATTTGCTTTTCAGAACTGAATGATGACATCGTATACATCTGCAGCACTGTTTGAAACAATGCTTCTTTGAAACAGAACTTACTCTGCGTGGGTGTGCATTCAGTAGCAACTCCAAAGTTTCAAACACCTGGTCTCTTCCCAGAATATAATTCGTCCAATCCCTTGAGAAAAGACAACATGTCTATTTACAAATACAGGTGGTATTGCTATGAGTTACAGTTTTCAGGAAGTTTTCATACATAGCTCATGATTTTTAAGGCAAAAACAAGTCATATGAGGGTGAAATCAACATATCTTTGGTCTATCCTGAAGGCTAGAGACTTGAGGAGAATCTCAACTGGCTCTTTTTATTCTTGCTGTCACGTATGCAAGTCTCCTGTTGAATCTCTCTGGTCCACTGTTCCGTCTAATGAAGTCATGTTCTGTGCTCAGGGCAGTAATATCCTCAGAAGCAGATGTCTCCCATAAAGCATGACCTCATTCCTTGGAATAGGAAGAGCCAGCAGTAGATTGTTGGGGTAATGTGGTGGGGGTGGGGGGGAAGGGCTTTGTTTAAAAATAGTTTTCTTAAATAATTTGTTCAACTTTTTTATAAATTTCTATTAAAAGGCAAATCTAGTTGCTTTTGTTGTTAACCTCACTTCTCAGTTCCAGAAGGGGCAACCACTAGGCCAGGAGGAACAGAATCCTCACAGAGCAGTCACTTCCATCCAATTGTTTGTCAAAGACAGAGTGACAGATTTGGGTATAAAAGGGTAAAACTTGGGATTTTCCAGATGCTAAATCTAGGCTCTATATCAGACCCCACTGAATAACAGCCTAGATTTCATTTTATAACAGGCCTAGAGCTCAAAGGATATAAATTCAAGTACCCAAGGAAAGTTACTGACCCAGATGCTCTCAGCAAATTAAGCAAGTGGGAACATTGCTAGAGAAGGAAAAGATAGGGGAAAAGAGTGGACCAATTACAAAGATGCAGTTTGAAGCCAATCCAAACTTGCTCGGGAAGATGGCTATTCCTGTTCCAGATGTAGGGCAGTTCCTGAGCACTAACTTCTCAAATTATTAGGAATAACCAAAATTCATGACATTCTGCACTCTCTGACATCTTATAACCAGGCCTTTCAGTGACAGCCCACACGTCCTAGTGTGCTCCTCACTTTTGTTTGTGTCAATGCAGAAAGTGAGCACTCTAAGAAAGAAAAGGTCTGATGAGCTAATTTCCTAAAGAAAAAAGGAAAGACCTTTCCACAAACAGTATCACAAGGAAATATAAGGTACTTACCATCTGAGCTCAGCACCTGCAGTTTGTAAGTTTAAACACTACATTCCCGGGGCACCTGGGTGGCTCAGTGGGTTAAAGCCTCTGCCTTCGGCTCAGGTCATGATCTCAGGGTCCTGGGATAGAGCCCCGCATGGGGCTCTCTGCTCACCAGGGAGCCTGCTTCCCCTTCTCTCTCTGCCTGACTCTCTGCCTGCTTGTGAACTCTCTGTGTCAAATAAATAAATAAAATCTTTAAAAAAAAAACAAAACACTACATTCCTATAAGAGGTTTGTTTTCATTACAATTGTGCATTAAATAGTGAAGAAATGCCAATAATGCTGTAAATATTAATTGATAGTGATAAATACTGAAATTATATTTCCTTCTCCAACTTCCTCATTAGTTGCCTTGGCTGGCAACTAGTTATCCTTCAAAGAATAATTTAAGCTTCATCCCTACCATAAAGCAAATCTTGCCAGAGCAAATATCCCAGACTTCATTTCTCATGCTCCTTGAGGCCATCCATCCTCTTCCCTCCTTCCACACCTCATCTTCATCCCTTCTACATCTGCTTCCTCTGGAAGCAGTGACATTTGTACCTAAAATGAAAGTACACAGAAAACAAATAAGAGATCAATGGACTTTCTTTAAAGTTAGTGTGGCTGGGAAAACTGTTTAAAAGACTGAGGTCATATATCAGTCGTCCCTCAAGAAAGTGCTACAAACTAGAAATAGCAGTAAATTTTTTAAATAAAGGCCGTTAATAAAAACCACCCAAAGATATCCTAGGAGAGAAAGGAGCCCAAATCAAGATTTTATAGAGCAGATATTTCCCATGTTCTGTTAGCCATTGCGAAGCATAGAAAGAGAAGGAATGTTTCCTGGCTTATTTTATGAAATTGGTATGACCTGATAACAAACCCTTCCAAAAACAGCATCAAAAAGGAAACTAAAGATGTCTCACATAAAAATCCTAAACTACTAGCAAATCAAACCCTGCAAAATAGTTAAAGTATATGTTATACCCAAATAGGGTTTGTCCTAGAAAGCAAAGATGGTTCAATAAATAGGAATTCTTAATAACACATTACATCATCAGCTCAAAGAATATAAGTTATATGGTCAGCTCAGATTTGATAAAAATTTAATCCCCTTTACTGATAATTCTTAGTAAACCAGGAGTAAAGAGATATTATTTAATATGATAAGAATTTCTTAGCTTGGGGCACCTAGGTGGCTCAGTCGTTAAGCGTCTGCCGTCGGCTCAGGTCATGATCCCAGGGTCCTGGGATCGAGCCCTGCATCGGGCTCTCTGCTCCGCAGGAAGCCTGCTTCTCCCGCTACCATCCTCTGCTTGTGTTCCCTCTCTCTCTGTGTTTCTCTCTGTCAAATAAATAAAATCTTTTTAAAAAATAAATAAAAATTAAAATTAAAAAAAGAATTTCTTAGCTTAATAAGTAGCATAGTGCTTAATAATAAATATATCAGAGGCATTCCTGACAAAACCAGTAATAAGACCAAGATGCTAATTTTTTTTACCAAGATGCTTATTATAATTATTGATGTTTAACATTTTTCTTGAAGTTCTAGCCAATGCAATGAGGCAAGAAACTGAAATAGAAGTCATAACTATTGGGGAATTATATAAACTGTCATTATATACAGATATGATTCTATAGCTAGAAAACTCAAGACAAATTGAAAAGATATGTTAAATAAGACAGATCATCATGGTGGCCAGGTCTTATACTGTCTGTTCTATGTAGTACAAATATAGTACTAAACATCTTTTATTCAAACAACATTTATAAGTTGAATATAATTGAACAACTAACTAAAAAGAAAAACTTGCTGCAGGAAGTCAGATCCTTCAAGGCCATTTCAGAATCTTACTGTGCCTTAGGATCATCATTCTGAACATCAATTCATATTAGATTAAAAGGCTTAGCTATTTGAGCTTTCTGTTTGTTTGGACTTGGAGTGAATGAAATTCATATGATTATGAAATTTTGCAAAGAAATGAACTTATAATTTTTGAGTGCTTAGAGAATATCTTACATATGCTATTTATGTTATCTTTTATAATCCTTACAATTCTGTAAGATTAGTAATAGTTTCTCCATTTTACAGTGAGGATGCACTCAGAGAAATGAAGCAGTTTGCTCAATGTCATACAACACTTAGTAAGTGGTGGAGCGGAAACTCGAATTCAATTATATGGCTTACAATTATGGATCCAATCTCTCTGTGAGGGAAAAGGTATTTCCTGGAACAAAGTTCTGCAGAGTACAATGTATAGAAGATGGCATGAACAATGTGGGTGGCAATACTGAAGATAGAAAAGGCAAGCTAACATTTACCAGGTTGAAAGATAACCTCAGAAATAAGCCAAGTAGGTATCCCTTCTTGGGAAGAAATAAAATTGGATTGGCTTCTTCCTAAATCAAAGTATTGGGCAGTACTTCCATCCTAGGGAAGTAGGATATAAATGACCAGAGTACACACAAACCGAGCATTAGAAATCCCCAGTTTGTTCCATCATTAGAAAAATCCAGTGTGACTCAGACTGAGTCCCATCTCTGACTAAAGGGGCACTACATGCACAGTGGCACAACAGCTAGCCATCTCGAACTATTCTGAGAACCAACTTTAGAGCCATGTTGCAAATGTGTAGTTCTTGATGTAACTGTGGTTTGTGTTTTGGCTGGCCACCTGTTGGGGCTGCACTCCTCCCCAATAAAAGGGAGACAGAGGACGACCTACCCACTTCTAGGAAGGCTGACAGAATTGCTTCTGGGAACAACACATGGCACCTGTGGGTGCCACGTGCCATGATGGGGTTGACCTGACCACAGAAGGATAGTGTATCTCTGAAGATTTATGTCATATCCCAAAAGTAGATTCTCTCTCACTCCTCTCCTCTGCTTGACAAAAAGGTTAAGATGATAAAATTGTCAGTGTAACCTTTAACATGTTTAATGAGTTAACACATCTCAACTACTAAAGCAATCTACTTAATTCTTGTGCATGAAGTAATTCATGTACATAAAGTAATTCCTTTCATTTTCTTAATATTTCACACTTTCCAAAATTTGATTTTGTTTCTATTATCTCTTTGATCCCCAGAACTGAATATTGAATACCCCCCATTTCAAGCCCAAGGGAAGAGGAGAATGGTGCAACCGTTAACAGAAATGAAGAAACTGGCACTTACAGATTGACCTAGAACAGTGGTTCTTAACTTTGGCCACACATTAGAATCACCTGGGGAGCTTTAAAAAATTCTCGTGTCCATGCCTAGCTCCAGAACAATGGCATCAGAATCTCCAGGATCTAAGTTTTGGAAGCTATCGCAGATGATTTCAATGGATACCCAGATTTAAGAACCAATAACTTAAAAGATGAGTTCAATCTGAAGTTTGTGAATTCCAGGTAACAGGAATGCCTTCAAGTGGCGATGTCACATAGTAATTGGAGACATGGGTTGTGATTTAGGGACTGGGATTCTCCACAAGGATTGAAGCCCTGGAAAGAAATGTACCTGTGAGAGAGTGTGCAAATAGAGAAAAGGAAGGGCCTGAAGGCTAACCTTTGATATTCCTAGTGTTAAGGTTTCTGTTAACCTAGTTTGAAAAAAAAGGGCACATGTTTTCATAATAAGAAAAAAATGACTAATAGAAGCCTTTGTGGAAGAAACTGTGCATATATCTAAAGGGATCAATGGGTATGATTTATTTAGACACTAAAAAAACCTTTAATTCGGGGCGCCTGGGTGGCTCAGTGGGCTAAAGCCTCTGCCTTCGGCTCAGGTCATGATCTCAGGATCCTGGAATCAAGCCCCTGCATAGGGCTCTCTGCTCAGCGGGAAGCCTGCTTCCCTCTCTCTCTGCCTGCCTCTCTGCCTACTTGTGATCTCTCTCTCTGTCAAATAAATAAATAAATTCTTTTAAAAATTTTTTTAAAAAAAATTAAAAAAGAAACCCTTTAATTAAAGTGCTGCAGCAAAGGTTGTTATGCTTTAAGTTGTGTCACCATGCATCCTATGAAGAGGGATTGAATGCAGATATAAAGGGTAGTGATCAATGCATATCTTGCTAGATTGGGAAGCATAAACAGTAGAGTTTCTGTAATAGCTGTTTTTGGTTTCATTTAACATTTTTATATATGGTCTAAATGTGAGCCTCTAGTGAAATCTCTAAGCTCATAGATGACAAACCATTTAATCCACATACTTATTCAGAGCTCTGCAACTTACTATCTGTGTGACCTCTGACAAGTTACTTAACCTCTCCTGTTTCCCCAGCTGTAAAATAATGAAATTGGACATAAACATCTCAGCTAGAAATTCTGTAGCTTAGCTTAACTCGGCTCCTCATTTTGTGTCTACAATGAAAACAACACATAATCAAGTTCTTTAGTTGATTAGAGCAATGTTAGAGAGTGACAATTATAGGGTCAAGGACCAGAGAAAGCAATTGTTATACAGAACTACTCACTATACAGAGTTCATTGTAACCAGATTGGCAAAAACTGTTTCTGCTAGCCATCTGCTGTATCATAAAAATAGCTTTGTTATACAGGACCATCCTTTATAATTGGATTTAACCTGTACCACAGATTTCTTCAATGATAAATTTATATAGCATTTTAGAGCTGAGATTCATAAAATTTTCGAATAAGAAGTCACCTAGTGCATACCTGTATTTGGCAGAAGGAAAGAGAAATGCAGACAAGTGAAGTGACTTGTGCGAGGTCAGACAGCAAATAATAAGTCATAGAGCTGTATCTCTGAACAAGTAGTCCAGTTCTCGTCTTCCTATACTCAGGTCCCAACATAGTGAAAAATATAGCCATTTGAGACCTCAGGCTAGACCTGTTTTGAAGGTGTTTTGGCAAGCCTGTCAGGTAGGCATGTGGCTTGATAATAATAATGATGAAAAATAAATGTGATGATTATGGCTAGTATTTACTGAGTACCTATATGTGCGAGGCATTGTGCTAAGTACTGTGTATTATCCCATTTAATCCTCCTGACATCCCCTTTGAGATAGATATTATTGTCCCAATTTTTGTAAATGAACAAACTGATTTAGAAGAGTGAAGTCATTTGCCCAAGGTCACATAGCTGTTGAATGTTAGATCTAGAATTCAAATCCAGTTCTGAAAGAATAACAAATCTCATGCTCTTTCCATAATCTCAGTATTTTCCAAACAGCATAATCCAGAACTTTAATTCAACAAGAGACAGGTATTTCTCATAAAAGGTTCTGTGGTCAAATCATACTAGGAAATGCTGCATTTCATATTCTATTTTGGAGAGTCATGTTTCCCATTCATGTATTAAAAGATCTGAGAAGTCCTCAGTGAAGAAATTTATTTTTATTTAACCCTCTGTTTCCCAAGCTCTTTTTGACTAAGGAATCCTTTTCCTAAGAACAACTGTTAACATCACAAAGGACCCCAGTGTTCCATGGAGCATAGTGTGTAAAACACTGCAGAAGATCACACAATCCATTCATCTTTCTAATCTTTGAAATTGCTGCTTTTAGGCCTGGATTTTTCATCCTAACCACTAAAGCAAGCAAAGACTGGGTGTTGCAAAATATTTCCTTATTAAGAGCACACACCTGTCACTTTGGGAACATCTCTGGTAACATGAAGAAACCTATACCTCATGGAACTTTGAGAGATCATTAAGCTTCAGAAATGTCAGCAGTTAGTGGTACTGTTATAGTGTTGCCTAAACCATAGTAAGATTTTTTTATAATATTTTTGAGTCTTTCCCAAACCAAGCCAGAACTGAGCCAGAAAAGTTTCACCCTGATCATAACTTTAAGTCATGCTTGTGGATCCTGAAGCCCCAGGCATGAGCCCCTGCTGCAATGGCTAGAGAGAAATCCTTGGATGAAGGATGCAAGCCTTCTCAAATTGGAAATACTTTAGAGATTGGGATGGGATGGATGGGGTGAGAATTGACATATACAACCCTACCTTTTCTTGCCTTTCTGTCGTGCTTACAGCATACGTTAGAAATGTAATGTAATCTGGGCTCTGAATATGGGCATTCCATGTGGTTCTCATTCAAAATTCTCACTCTTCTTTGAAACTAATGGCTTCCATCTTCTTCAAATATATTGAACGTGCCACATGTATTCGTGCATTCTGTTTACGATTCTAACAGTGTGAGACAGAACATGAGATAAACTCTTAAGTTTACAAGATTTGAAAATGCAGACTACAGTGATGATTGTTTTGCTTTTTTTTTTTTAATAAAAAATTCCAGTCCTATATCTGCTCCTCTGCCAGCCACCATGCCTACTTTCCTCCTTATTGCCTCACTATGGTCCTGAAGAAATGATGGCCATGTCCAGTCCTCTGGCGTAGCTCTCTATATCAAGGAAGGAATGCATGAAAGCAGGGAGCTACTACCTGTATAATCAAAGAACAAATGAAATTAAATAGACATTAATTGAGTACCTACTATAAGCACATCACTTTTACTCCTTTAGACTGCAAAACAACTCTATAAAGTGAGACTGTAAAACAACTCTATAAAGTGATAGAATTATGCTCACTTTTCAAATTGACAATTTTTGATGCTATTATTATTGATATTTTTAGCATGACTATGATTTTTAAAAATGTACAATGAACTTGAAGTCAGAAGAATCTTCATTTAGGGATGCCTGAGTGGCTCATTTGGTTAAGCGTCCAAATTTTGATTTCAGCTCAGGTCCTGATCTCAGAGTTGTGAGTTGACTCCCCACTCCCCGTCAGGCTTTGTGCTGGACATGGTACCTGCTTAAGATTCTTTCCCCTCTCCCTCTGCCCCACCCCACTCCCTCTCTCTCTTATTCTCTCTCCCTCTCTAAAAAAAAGAACAATCATCATTCATATTCCAAGTTTACCACTTTTTTCATTCATGTATCCATTCAGCAAAAATTGTATTGAGCACCTATTATAAAAGAAATGCTTTAGGGGCTGGAGATACACAGATGAGTAAAGCATAGCCCTTGGCCTCAAGGAGTTAACAATCTAGTAAATGGAGCAATCATTTAATCAGAGAACTACAATTTGGTAAGTGCAACAGTTTATTACGGGAACACAGGAAAATTGTTGCTTGCGCTGTCTTAAAGGATAAGTAGGCATTGAAAGATGCACAGAAGAGCACTTCAGGCAAAGGGAATGGAATAAAGAAAGGAACAAAGGCATGTGTGGAATGGAGTGTGGTAGATATAGAGCCAGGACTTAGAGGTCTGTGTTGAACTACATGCAATTCATTGTTGTTTTTAAACCAGCAGATGTTTTATGACTTTATTTTTAATAATTAATAGCCTATGTTTTAGAGCAGTTTTAGGTTTATAAGAAAATTGAGTAGAAACAGGGAGTTCCCATATATTCTCTCTCCCTCCACCATTGGCAGCCACTAATCGTTTTTTACTATCTCCATAGTTTTGCCTTTTCCAGAATATGATATGATTAGAATCATACAATATGTTGCCTTTCAGACGGGCTTCTTTAACAACATGCATTTAACTTTCCTCCATGTCTTTTTGTGGTTTGATAGCTCATTTCTTTCTTTTTAAGTTTTTATTTAAATTCTAGTTAGTTAACATACCGTGTAATATTACTTTCAGGTGTACAATATACTGATTCATCATGTACATACATCACTCCTTAATCCCCATCACCTATTTAACCCATCGCTCCACCTCCATCCCCTCTGGTAACCATCAGTTTGTTCTCTGTATAGTTAAGAGTTTCGTTCATGGTTTGTCTCTCTCTCTTTCTCTTTCTCTCTTTCCCCTCTGCTCATTTGCTTTGTTTCTTAACTTCCACATATGAGTGAAATTGTATGGTATCTGTCTTTTTCTGACCAAATTATTTCGCTTAGCACAATACTCACTAGCTCCATCCATATCATTACAAATGGCAAGATTTCATTCTTTCTTTTATATACTCATTTTTTTTTATTATTTGTTTCAGGGGTACAGGTCTGTGATTCATCGGTCTTACACAATTTACAGTGCTCACCATACCACAGACCCTCCCAGCCACCCCAACCCTCCCACACCCCTCCACTCCAGCTGCCCTCAGTTTCCTCAGATTAAGAGTCTCTTATGGTTTGTCTCCCTCTCTGGTTTTGGCTTGTTTCATTTTTCCACTCCCTTCCCCTATGATCCCCTGTCTTGTTTCTCAAATTCCTCATACTAGTGAAACCTTATACTAATTGTCTTTCTCTGATTGGCTTATTTAGCTTAGCATAATACCCTATAGTTCCATCCACATGGTTGCAAATGGAGAGATTTCAAATTTTTGATGGCTGCATAATATTCCATTGTGTATATATACCACACCTTCTTTATCCATTCATCTGTTGATGGAAATCTAGGCTCTTCCTTTCCTTCTCACAATGTCCTTCATGTTTTTCCTTATGCTCCACACATAAGTGAGACCATATGATAATTGACTCTATCCACTTGACTTATTTCACTCAGCATAATCTCTTCCAGTCCCGTCCATGTTGATACAAAAGTTGGATATTCATCCTTTCTAATGGAGGCATAATATTCCATTGTATATATGGACCATATCTTCTTTATCCATTATTCTGTTGAAGGGCATCTTGGTTCTTTCCACAGTTTGGCAATTGTGGCCATTACTGCTATGAACATTGGGGTACATGTGGCCCTTCTTTGCACTACATCACTATATTTGGGGTAAATACCCAGTGGTGCAATTGCAGGGTCATAGGGTAGCTCTATTTTTAATTTCTTGAGGAATCTCCACACTGTTTTCCAGAGTGGCTGCACCAGCTTGCATTCCCACCAACAGTGTAAGAGGGTTCCCCTTTCTCCACATCCTCACCAAGATCTGTCATTTCCCGACTTGTTAATTTAAGCCATTCTGACTGTTTTGAGATGGTATCTCTTCGAGGTTTTGATTTGTATTTCCCTGATGCTGAGTGATGTTGAGCACTTTTTCATGTGTCTGTTGGCCATTTGGATGCCTTCTTTGCAGAAATATCTGTTCATATCTTCCTCCCATTTCTTGATTGGATTATTTGTTCTTTGGGTGTTGAGTTTGATAAGTTCTTTATAGATTTTGGATACTAGCCCTTTATCTGATGTGTCATTTGCAAATATCTTCTCCCATTCTGTTGATTCTCTTTGGTTTTCTTGACTGTTTCCTTTGCTGTGCAAAAGCTTTTGATTTTTTTTTTAAAGCTTTTGATCTTGATGAAGTCCCAATAGTTCATTTTTGCCCTTGCTTCCCTTGCTTTGGCAATGTTTCTAGGAAGAAGTTGCTATGGCTGAGGTCAAAGAGGTTACTGCCTGTGTTCTCCTCAAGGATTTTGATGGATTCCTGACTCATATTGAGGTCTTTCATCTATTTTGAGTCTATTTTTATGTGTGGTATAAGGAAATAGTCTAGTTTCATTCTTCTTCTTCATAGTTTTCCCAACACCATTTGTTGAAGAGACTGTCTTTTTCCCATTGTATAGTCTTTCTTGCTTTGTCGAAGATCAGTAGACCATAGAGTTGGGGGTCCATTTCTGGGCTCTCTATTCTGTTACATTGATCTATGTGTCTGTTTTTGTGCCAGTACCACACTGTCTTGATGATTACAGCTTTGTAATAGAGCTTGAGGTCTGGAATTCTGATGCCATCAGCTTTGGTTTTCTTTTTCAACATTCCTCTGGCTCTTCGGGGTCTTTTCTGGGTCTATACAAATTTTAGGATTATTTGTTCCATTTCTTTGGGAAAAAAATTGATTGTATTTTGATAGGGATTGCATTAAATGTGTAGATTGCTCTAGGTAGCATAGACATTTTCACAATATTTGTTCTTCCAATCCATGAGCATGATACGTTTTTCCATTTCTTTGTGTCTTCCTCAATTTCTTTCATGAGTACATTATAGTTTTCTGAGTACAGATTCTTTCCCTCTTTAGTTAGATTTATTCCTAGGTATATTATGGTTTTGGGTGCCATTATAAATGGGATCGACTCCTTAATTTCTCTTTTTTCTGTCTTGTTGGTGTATAGAGATGCAACTGATTTCTGTGCATTAATTTTATATCCTGGCACTTTGCTGAATTCCTGTATGAGTTCTAGCAGTTTTGGAGTGGAGTCTTTTGGGTTTTCCACATAAAGTATCTTATCATCTGCAAAGAGTGGGAGTTTGACTTCTTTGCTGATTCAGACGCCCTTTATTTCTTTTTGTTGCCTGACTTCTGAGGCCAGGACATCTAGTACTATGTTGAATAGCAGTGGTGAGAGTGTACAGCCCTGCTATGTCCCTGACCCTAGGGGAAAAGCTCTCAGGTTTCCCCATTCAGAATGATATTCACTGTGAGTTTTTCATTGAAGGCTCTTATGGTATTGAGGTAGATACCCTCTATCCCTACACTGTAAAGAGTTTTGATCAAGAAACAGTGCTGTACTTTGTCAAATGCTTTTTCTGCATCTATTGAGAGGATCATATGGTTCTTGTTCTTTCTTTTATTAATGTATTGTATCACACTAATTGATTTGCAGATGTTTGAACCAATTGGATGTTCAAACCAATTTGAACCAGTCTTGCTACCCAGGAATAAATCCCACTTGATCATGGTGAATAATACTTTGAATATACTGTTGGATCCTATTGGCTAGTATTTTGGTGAGAATTTTTATATCCACGTTCATCAAGGATTTTGGTCTGTGATCCTCCTATTTGATGGGGTTTTTGTCTGGTCTTGAGATCAAAGTAATGCTGGCCACATAAAATGCATTTGGAAGTTTTCCTTCCATTTCTATTTTTTGGAACAGTTTCAGTAGACTAGGTATTAATTCTTCCTTAAAAGTTTTTTTTTTCCCCCAAATATGTTTATTTTATTTTTTCAATGTTACAAGATGTATTGTTCATGCACCACACCCAGTGCTCCATGCAATACGTGCCCTCCTCAATACCCACCACCAGGCCTTAAAAGTCTGATAGAATTCCCCAGGGAAGCCATTTGGCCCTGGGCTCTTGTTTGTTGGGAGATTTTTGATTACTGTTTTCAATTTCCTTACTGGTTATGGGTCTTTTCAGGTTTTCCCTTTCTTCCTGGTTCAGTTTTGGTAGTTTATACATCTCTAGGAATGTATCCATTAATTCCAGATTGTCTAATTTGTTAGCATATATTTGCTCTTAATATATTCTTATAATTATTTGTATTTCCTTGATGTTGGTTGTGATCTTTCATTTCATGGTTTCATTTCATTTTCATTTCATGTTTTCATTTCATGGTTGTGATCTCTTTCATTCATGATTTTATTAATTTGGGTCCTTTCTCTCTCTCTCTCTCTCTCTCTCTCTCTCTCTCTCTCTCTCTCTTTTTTTTTTTTTTTTTTTTTTTGATAAGCCTGGACAGGGGTTTATCAATCTTATTGATTCTGTCAAAGAACCAACTCTTGGTTTCATTGATCTGTTCTACTGTTCTTTTGGTTTCTATTTCATTGATTTCTGTCCTAATCTTTATTATTTCCCTTCTACTGCTGGGTTTTGGCTTTATTTGCTGCTCTTTCTCCAGCTCCTTTAGGTGTAGGGTTAGGTTGTGTAATTGAGACCTTTCTTGTTTCATGAGAAAGGCTTGTATTGCTATATACTTTCCTCTTAGGACCATCTTTGCTGAATCCCAAAGATTTTAAACAGCTGTGTTTTCATTTTCATTTGTTTCCATGAATTTTTTAAATTCTTCTTTAATTTTCTGATTGACTAATTAATTCTTTAATTCATTCTTTAATAATTCTTTAGTCTCCATATATTTGAGTTCTTTCCAACTTCCCCCTTTGATTGAGTTCTAGTTCCAAAGCATTGTGGTCCAAAAATATGCAGGGAATGATCCCAGTCTCTTGGTACCAGTTGAGACCTGATTTGTGACCCAGGATGTGATCTATTCTAGAGAATGTCCCATGTGCACTAGAGAAGAATGTGTATACTGTTGCTTTGGGATGGAATGTTCTGAATATATCTGTGAAGTCCATCTGGTCCAGTGTGTCATTTAAAGCCTTTATTTCTTTGTTGATCTTTTGCTTAGATGATCTGTCCATTTCAGTGAGTGGAATATTAAAGTCTCCTACTATTGTTGTATTATTGTCAATGTGTATCTTTGATTTTGTTATTAATTGGCTTATTTGGCTGCTCCCATGTGAGGGGCATAGATATTTAAAATTGTGAGATCTTCTTGTTGGATACACCCTTTAAGTATGATACAGTGTCCTTCCTCATCTCTTATTATAGTCTTTGGCTTAAAATCTTATTTGTCTGATATAAGGATTGCCACCTCAGCTTTCTTTTGATGTCCATTAGCAAGGTAAATGGTTTTCCATTCCCTCACTTTAAATCTGGAGGTGTTTTGGGGTCTAAAATGAGTCTCTTGCAGACATCGTATTGATGGGTCTTGTTTTTTTATCCAATCTGATAACCTTTGTCTTTTGTTCGGAGCATTTAGCCAATTTACATTCAGGATAATTATTGAAAGATATGAATTTCGTGCCATTGTGTTGCCTGTAAGGTGACTGTTGCTCTATATTTTCTCTGTTCCTTTCTGGTCTATGTTACTTTTAGGCTCTCTCTTTACTTAGAGGACTCCTTTCAATATTTCCTGTAGGGCTGGTTTGGTGTTTCCAAATCTTTTATTTTTTGTATGTCTTGGAAGCTTTTTATCTCTCCTCCTATTTTCAATGAGAGCCTACCATGATATAATACTCTTGGCTGCATATTTTTCTCATTTAGCTCTCTGAATATATCATGCCAGTCCTTTCTGGCCTGCCAGGCCTCTGTGGATATATCTGCTACCAATCTAATGTTTCTACCATTGTAGTTTATAGACCTCTTGTCCCAAGCCACTTTCAGGATTTTCTCTTTATCACTGAGACTTGTAAGTTTTACCATTAGATGACAGGGTGTGGACCTATTTTTATTGGTTTTGAGGGGATTCTCTGTGCCTCCTGGATTTTGATGCTTCTTTTCTTCCCCAAATTAGGGAAATTCTCCACTATAATTTGCTCCAATATACCTTCTTCCCCTCTCCCTCTTTCTTGTTCTTCTGGGATCCCAATTATTCGAATATTGTTTCATCTTATGGTATCACTTATCTCTCAAATTCTCCCCTCGTGATGCACTAGTTGTTTATCCTTGTTTTTCTCAGCTTCTTTATTCTCCATCATTTGGTCTTCTGTATCACTAATTCTCTCTTCTGCCTCATTTTTCCTAGCAGTTAGAGCCTCCATTTTTAATTGCTCCTCATTAATAACCTTTTTTATTTCAACTTGGTTAGATTTTAGTTATTTTATTTCTCCAGAAAGGGATTCTCTAGTATCTCCTATACTTTTTTCAAGCCCAGCTAGCACCTTGATAATCGTCATTCTGAACTCTATTTTTGAAATCTTACTAATGTCCATATTGATTAGGTCTCTGGCAGTTGGCATAGCCTCCTGTTTTTTTTTTTTTTTTTGAAGTGAGTTTTTCAGTTTTGTCATTTTGTCTAGAGAAGAATAAATGAATGAGAGAAAAAAATGCTAAAAGGGTAACAACCCCAGAAAAATATACACTAAACAAATCAGAAGAGACCTGAAACTGGGGGGAAAAGGAAAGGGGAAAAAAAATACAATCAGGCTGATGAATAGAACAGAGCCACACACTAGATTTTGGGTATATTTTGGTCTTTTCAAAGAAACTGTCTCCCAAAATTTTAAGGAAACAAAAACTTATATATATAATATATATTATATATAACTTATATATATATAAAAATATATATAATATATATATATATTACATATATATATATATATATAAATTTAAAAATTTTAAAAAGAGAGAGAAAGAATGTGATCAGGCAGGAGACTAGAACAAAGCCATACACTAGATTTAGGGTATATTTTGGTATTTTGGTCTGTCAGAAGAAACTGTATCCCAAACCCAAAATTTTAAAGAAAGAAATATAGATAGATAGATAGATAGATAGATAATGATATAGATATAGATATAGATAGATATATACACACCAAAAAAATAAGGTTAAATACAATGAAGGGATAGAATATGACTCTGAAAAATGAAAATAAAAAAGATTTTTCTTTTTTAATTGATAAGGAATTGATAAGATGTTGCTTAAAAAAGAAGAAAAACTTAAAAAATAGAAAAAGAAAAAAAAACAAAGAAAATTTAAAAAATTAACTTTGAAAGACTAAAGAATCATGGAAGAAAACCCATGAATTCTATGTGCTGTATTCCCTTAGTGCTAGAGTTTTGCAGTTCTCATTGATGGGTAAACTTGGTCTTGGCTGGATGTTCTTGCTGATCTTCTGGGGGAGGGGCCTGTTGCAATGATTCTCAAATATCTTTGCCAAGGTAGAGTTGCACTGCCCTTGCCAGGGGCCAGGCTAAGTAACCTGTTTAGGTTTGCTCTCTATAGCTTTTGTTCCCTTAAAGCTTTCCATACAGCTTTGGAGGACGAGAATGAAAATGAGGGCCTCCCAATCTCTGGCCCCAGACGAGCTGAGAACCTGGGGCCCCACTCCTCAGTAAGCCCTCAGAGAAAAGCAGTCAATCACTCCTCTCTCCCTGGTCTCCAGCCACACTCCGTGGTCACCCACCTCTCTATCTCTGGCACATGACCCTGTTTGGAGTTTCCAAATTCAGCAGATTCCAGTGGTACACTCCCATGCCACTCCTCTTGTGGGAGAAAGGGGTGTCTCCCCAGATCTGCTGCTTGTTGAGTCCCTGCTGAAAGAGTAGTGGCCCAACTGTGCTGCAGATCATGGTTTATGGTAACCCCGAGCTGAGAGCACACTCAGCTCAGTCTTTGCAGCCGGCTTCCCTACTCTGATACCTGGGAGCTCTGTTACACTCAGGAACCCCTGGTCTCTCTGTGACCCCTAGGGTCCTGAGACCACACTGTCCCAGCAAGGGTTCCACCCCTGCTTAGCCACTGGAGTGACATCCCTCAGTGGAGCAGACTTCTAAACGTTCTGATTTTGTGCTCTGCTGCTCTATCGCTTAATGGTAGCCAGCAGATGGAGGGTCCCTCCTCCCACAGTCTATCTTCCCATATATCACCTCAGATTCACTTCTCTGCACATCCTACCTTCCAGAAAGTGGTCACTTTTCTGTTCATAGAATTGTGCCTATTCTTTTCTTCAATCTCCTTTTGAGTTTGTAGGTGTTCAGAATGGTTTGATTACTGTCTAGCTGAATTCCTGAGACTAGACTAAATTTAGGTCTCCTACTCCACCACCATCTTGCTTCTCCATGATTTCATTCTTTTTTATGGCTGAGTAATATTCTATTGTATATATATACCACATTCTCTTTATCCATTCCTCAGTCAGTGGACACTTGAGCTGCTTCCATAATGTGGGTATTGTCGATTATATTGCAATAAACATTGGAGTGCATGTATCCCTTAATTAGTATTTTTATATTCTGTGGGTAAATAACTACCACTGGGATTGCTGGATTATAGTGCAGTTCTATTTTTAACTTTTTCAGAAACCTCTACTGTTTCCCACAGTAGCTGAACCAGTTGGCCTTCCCATCAACAGGACAAGTGGGTTCCCCTTTTGCTACATCCTCACCAACACCTGTTGTTTCTTGTGTTGCCGATTTTAACCATTTTGACAGGTGTAAGGTGATATCTCATTATAGTTTGATTTGTGTTTCCCTGATGATGAGTAATGTTGAACATCATTTCATGTTGTTGGCCATCTACACGTCTTCTTTGGAAAAATGTCTATTCATATCTTCTAGCCATTTTTTAACTAGATTTTTTGTTTTTTGGGTGTTGAGTTTTATAACTTCTTTTTTTCCCCCAAATATGTTTATTTTATTTTTTCAGTGTTACAAGATTGATTGTTCATGCACCACACCCAGTGCTCCATGCAATACGTGCCCTCCTCAATACCACCACCAGGCTCACCCAACCCCCCACCTCTTCCCCTCCACAACCCTCATTTTGTTGC
>CM053612.1:56579480-56628365 GCA_028646535.1 Procyon lotor | reverse complement strand
GCTGCTATGAACATTGGGGTACATGTGGCCCTTCTTTGTACTGCATCTGCTTCTTTGTGGTAAATACCCAGTGGTGTATTGGCAGGGTCAAAGGTAGCTCTATTTTTAATTTCTTGAGGAATCTCCACACTGTTTTCCAGAGTGGCTGCACCAGCTTGCATTCCCACCAACAGTGGAAGAGGGTTCCCCTTTCTCCACACCCTCTCCAACATTTGTTGTTTACTGTCCTGTTGATTTTGGCCATTCTAACTGGTGTAAGGTGGTATCTCAGTGTGGTTTAGATTTTAGATAGTAAACCTTTATCAGATGTGTCGTTTGTAAATATCTTCTCCCGTTCCAAAGGTTGCCTTTCACTTTTGTTGATTATTTCCTTCACTGTGCAGAAGCTTTTTATTTTGATGAAGTTCCAACAGTTTATTTTTACTTGAGTTTCCCTTACCCCCAGGAGACATATCTCGAAAGAAGTTGTTACGGCAGATGTCAAAGAGGTTACTGTGTTCTTCTTGAGAATTTTTATGACTTCGTGTCTCACATTTCAGTCTCCCATCCATTTCAAATTGATTTTTGTGAATGGTGTAAGAATGTCCAGTTTGCCCAACACCATTTGTTAAAGAAACTGTTTTTTCCCTTTGGACATTGTTTCCTGCTTTGTCAAAGCTTAATTGACTATATAGTTCATTTCTGGGTTTTTCATTCTATTCTAATAATGTGTGTTTATTTTTGTGCCAATACCATCCTGGTTTGATCACTATAGCTTTGTAATATACCTTGAAGTCTGGAACTGTGATGCTTTCAGCTGCTTTTCTTTTTCAAGGTTACTTTGGCTATTCTAGAGTCTTTAGAGGTTCCATACAAATTTTAGGATTATTCTAGCTCTGTGAAAAATGCTTGTGGTATTTTTATAGGGATCTCATTAAATCTCTAGATTGCTTTGGGCGGTATAGACATTTCAACAATATTTGTTCTTCCAATACACGAGCATGGAATATTTGTCCATTTCTTTACATCCTCTTCAATTTCTTTCATCGGTGTTTTATAGTTTTCAGAGTAAAGTACTCTCACCTCATTGATTAGGTTTATCTCTAGGTATTTGTTGTTTGGGGTGCAGTTGTAAATTCCATAATTTCTCTTTCTGCTGCTTCATTGATGGTTTATAGAAATGCAACAGATTTCAGTACATTGATTTTGTATCCCACTACTTTACTGAATTTCTTTATCAGTTCTAGCCATTTTTTGATGATCTTTCAAGTTTTCTGTAGAGAGTATCATGTCATCTGAAAATAGTGAAAGTTTTACTTCTTCCTTATCAATTTGGATGCCTTTTGCTTCTTTTTGTTATCTGATTGTTGTGGCTAGGACTTCCAGTACCTTGTTGAAGATAAGTGGTGAAATTGGATATCTTAGTCTTGTTCCTGACAATAGTGGAAAAGCTCTCAGTTTTTCCCCATTGAGGATGCTATTAGCTTTGGGTTTTTTCATGTATGGCCTTTATGATGTTGAAATATGTTCCCTCTAAACCTACTGTGTTGAGAGTTTTTCTTATCAAGAAAAGTTGATGTACTTTGTCAAATGCTTTTTCTGTATCTATTGAAATGATCCTGTGGTTCTTATCCTTCCTTTTATTAATATGGTGTATCTCCTTGCTTGATTTATGAATGTTAAACCACCCTTGCAACCCAGAGATAAGTCCCACATGATAAAGATGAATGGTTTTTTTCAATAGATTCAGTTTGCTAGTATTTTATTGAGAATTTTTGCATCTGCATTCATCAAGGATATTGGCCTGTAGTTCCCTTTTTTAATAGAGTCTTCGTGAGGGTAATTCTGGCCTCAGAGTATAAATTTGAAAGTTTTCTTTCCTCTACTATTTTTTGGAAATGATTGAGAATAAGCATTAAATTTACTTTAAATGTTTGGTAGAATAAACCTGTGAAGCCATCCAGGTCCTAGACTTCTGTTTGTTGGGAGGTTTTTGTGTTTTGTTTTTTGGGGGTTTTTTTGTTTTGTTTTGTTTGTTTGCTGGTTATGAGTGTGTTCATGTTTTCTATTTCTTCCATTTTCAGTTTTGGTAATTTATGTTTCTAGGAATTTATGCATTCCTTCCAGGTTGTCCAATTTGTTGGCATATAGTTTTTCATAATATTCTCTTAGAATTGCTTGTATTTCTGTGGTGTTGGTTATTTCTCCTCTCTTATTTGTGATTTTATTTATTTGGGTCCTTTCTCTTTTCTTTTTGATAAGTCTGCTAGGGGTTTATCAATTTTTTAATATTTTCAAAGAACCAGCTCCTGGCTTCATTGATCTGTTCCTGTTCCTTTTTTTTTTTTTTTTTTTTTTTTCTTTTTTTAGTTTCTATGTCATTTATTTCTGCTCTAATGTTTATAATTTCCCTCCTTCTGCTGGCTTCATTTGTTATTCTTTTTCTAGCTCGTTTACGTGTAAGGTTAGGTTGTTTATTTGAGATTTTTCGTGCTTCTTGAGGTAGGCCTGTGTTGCTATATACTCCTCTCTGAGGACCACTTTTGCTGCATCCCAAAGGTTTTGGACTGTTGTTTTTTCATGTTCATTAGTTTCCATGCATGTTTTATTTCTTCTTTGATTTTCTGGTTGACCCATTCATTCTTTTGTAGAATGTTGTTTAACCTCCATGCATTTGTGGTCTTTCCAAATTGTATCATCTGATACCTTCCTCTTCTGTCTTAGAGAAGCAGTTATGCTTCCTGCTCCTGAAAATAATGACTTTATGAAGAAGAGGTCATGTATTGTCCAGGGTCTGGCATTTCTGGGTGTATCTCTGGTGTGTGATACTTGCACCCTGCCATTGTGTTTTGTCTGCTCTATCCTTTAGGCCAGTCATCTGCAGAGGCTCTCATTGTCTGCTGTGCACAGTGTTTGGTCCCTGACCTGAATATGGCGAGTTTTAACTAGGTGTGCTCTGGTCTGCTTATGAAATGAGACTTAATATCACTTCCACAAGAACTGAAGCCTTGCAGACCTCTCTGGTCAGGAGACATGGTGTGGGCAGGGGTTTGTGCTGGTCTTCTAGGGGAGGGCCCACTGTGCTGAGACTGAGGCAAGTTTGACTGGTGGGGCAGACCCAACAGAGCACAGGGGAGTGGGGCTTGGTGTAAGCAAGGTAGGCAGCCAGTGTCAGCGCTGCACTGCTTCCCACAGGTGACTTTAAGTTTTTACTGGGGGGCAGGGGGGAAATGAAACCTGCCAGCTCCTTTGTTTCTGGAGAGGCGTCTCCATGAATACTGCCTCTCAGGGAAGAGCTCTGAGAAGAGGGAATAATCTCCTGCCTGTGTGCCCCAGGTGTTTTTCAGGTCACTGTTTCCATGCTTTCTGCCCCTGGGTTTTTTGTCTGCCTTCTTCCCAGGAGCAGGGTAGTTACCTCCAGGTTCTATCCCAGCCAAGCCTGCTGATCTTTAAAACTCTAGTCCTTAAGCCCCCCTAGTTGCAAGAACTTTCAAGAACAGCTCCTCTCATTTTCCAAGCCAATGGCTTTGGGGAAAACTTCTCCTTGTGCATTCCCCTGTGTGTTCCTCTATTGCTCTTCTCCATGAGTATGACTCCCCTCCTCTGCATCACCTGCGATCCATCTCTCCCCTAAACCATGTCTCTACACTTCTACTTTCTTCAGTATAACCTCTTCTCTCCCTTTAGTTGTGGAATTTGTTCTGTCAGTCTTCAAGTCGATTTCTTGGGGTTTTAGGATGATTTGATCGTTATCTAGTTGTTTTCGTGGGGTGAGATGAGTTTAAGGTCCTCCTACTCCGCTGCCATCTTCCCTCTCTCCCTAGCTCATTTCTTTTTATCGCTGAATAATATTCAATTGTATAGATGAACCAGTTTGTTTATGCATTCACTTTTAAATGATAACTTAGCTTCTTCCAATTTTTGGTAATTATGAATAAAACTGCTATAAACGTTCATATGTTAGTTTTGTTTGAGCATAAGTTTTCAACAAATTTGGGTGAATACCTAGGAGTACAATTGCTGGGTTGTGTGTTAAGAGAAACTCTTAACTGTAGGAAACAAACAGGGTTGCTAGAGGGGAGGTGAATGGGGTGATGGAGTAATTGGGTGATGGGCTTTAAGGAGGGCATGTGATGTGATGAGCACGGGTGTTATACACAACTGATGAATTATTGAACTCTACATCTGAAACTAATGATGTACTATATGTTGACTAATTGAATTTGAATTAAAAAAAAAAACTGCGAAACTGTCTTTCAGAGTGGCTATACCATTTTACATTCCCACCAGCAATAAATGAGCATTTCTGTTGCTCCACATTCTTGTCAGAATTTAATGTTGTCACTGTTTTGGACTTTAGCCATTCTAATAGGTATGTAGTGTTATCTTATTGTCTTAATTTGCATTTCATGCACTTATTTACAATCTAAATATGTTCTTTGCTGAGGTGTCTGTTTAGATCTTGTTCCCATTTCTTTTTTTTTTTTTTTAAGTAAGCTCCATCTTGGAAGCAACTTAATGTATGGCTTGAACTCAAAACCCTGAGATCAAGACCTGAGCTGAGGGGTGCCTGAGTGGCTCAGTCAGTTAAATGTCTGCCTTCAGCTCAGGTCATGATCCCAGGGTCCTGGGATCAAGCCTTGCATTAGGCTCCTTGCTCAGCAGGGAGCCTGTTTCTCCTTCTCCCTCTGCCTGCCACTTTGCCTACTCGTGATCTCTCTCCCTGGCTCGCTCTCTCTTGCTCTCTCTCTGTCAAGTGAATAAATAAAATTTAAAAAAAAACCTCAACTGAAATCAGGAGTCAGCTGCTTAACCACCTGAGCCACGCAGGTGCCCCCCTTTTGCCATTTCTTAATTGGATTTTTTGTTTTCTGATTGTTGCGTTTTATAAGTTCTTTATTTTTGATACAAATCCTTTATCAGATCTGTAGTTTGCAGATATTTTCTCCCATTCTGTGGCTTTTCTTTTGATTCACTTAACAGTGTCCCCAATGCAAAAGGTTTTAATTTTAATCCAAGTTATCCATTTATTTTTTCTTTCATGGTTTGGGTTTTTAGACTACTACCTAGAAGCCCATTGCCAAACCCAATGAGATTTTCTCCTGTTATCTTCTAGGAATTTTAGAGTTGCTGATCTATATTAAGTTCATTTTTGTGAGTGGTATAAAGTCAGCATCTAGATTCATTTTTATTCATATGTGGATGTCCATTTGTTCCAGGACCATCTGTTGAAAACCTTTCCTTTCTCCATTGGATTGCCTTTGCTCCTTTGTCAAAGATCAGTTGAATATATTTGTTTCAACCTATTTCTGATCTCTATATTCTGATGCATTCATCTATCTGTTTATTATTCCACCAATACCACACTGTTTGTATTACTATAGCTTTGTGCTAAGTCTTGAATCAGGTAGTGTCAGCCTTACAGTTTTGTTCCTATTCTTCATAGTGTGCTAGATATTCTGAATCTTTTTTCTTTCCATATAAACTTTAGAATCAGTTTTTTGATATTCACAAAGTAACTTGCTGGGATTTTAACTGGTATTGCATTGAATCTATAAATCAAGTGGGGGAAAAAATTACATCTTGACAAGATTGAGTCTTCCTATCCATAAACATGTAATATTCTTCTATTTTCGTAGACTTTGATTTCTCTCATCACCGTTGTGCAGTTTTCTTTAAAGATTTTGTACATATTTTGTTTGATTTATACTTAAATATTCCCCCCTCTCTAGTGCAAATCAAATAGTGTTGGGTGTTTTATTTCAAATTCCAGTTGGAATTCATTACTAGTCTATAGGAAGGCAATTGACTATCATATATTAGGCCTGTATCCCACAGTTTTGTTATATTTGCTTGTTCATTCCAGGAGCTTTCTTTTGTCAGTTCTCCTGGACTTTCTACATAGAAAATCATGTCATCTGCAAACAAAGATAGTTTTATTCATTCCTTCCCAATATGTATGCCTTTTATTTCCTCCTCTTGCCTTATTCAGCTAGGTGTTCCAGTATGATGTCGAATAGGAGTGGTGAGAGGGGACATCTTTGCTTTGTTTTCGATCTTAGAGGAAAAGTATCTACCTCTCACCATTAAGTATAACATTAGCTGTAGATTTTTTGTAGTCTCTTTTTATCAAATTCATGAGGTTTCCCTCTGTTCCTAGTTTGATGAGACTTCTTAGCATGAATGGATGTTAGATTTTGTCAAATGATTTTTCTGCATCTATTGATATGATCATTTGATTTTTCTTCTTTACCCTCTTGATGTGTGATGAATTAAGTTAATTCATTTTTGAATGTTGAATCAGCCTTGCATACCAGGAATAAATCCCATTTGGTTGTGGTGTATAAATCTTTTAATACATTGTTGGATCTGCTAATATTTTGTTGTGGATTTTTATATCTATTTTCAAAAGAAATGTTGGTCCATTGTGATAGAACTAAAGTGTATTATGCTAAGCAAAATAATCATTCAGAGAAAGACAAATATCATATGATTTCGCTCATATGTGGAATTTAAGAAACAAAACAGATGAACACAGGGGAAGGGAAGGAAAAATAAACAAGATAAAAACAAGGAGGCAAACCATAAGAGACTCTATAGTTAAGAGAACAAACTGAGGGTTACTGGAGGGGAGGTGGGTGGGAGCTGGGCTAAATGGTGATGGGCATTAGGGAGGGCACTTGATAAATCACTAAATTCTACTCTTAAAACCAATACCACACTATATGTTAACTAACTTGAATTTAAATTCAAAAAAGGAGGAGAATGGATAAATAAATTGTGATATAATCATACCATGAACTATTACTCAAAAATTTTAAATATTGTCTCCAGTAATGTATTTTGACTTCTTCAAAATTTATATATTAAATTTTTCCTAATTTTCTCTCACTTTTTCCTTCCTAATAAATAAAATTTAGTATTGGCATTTAATTGAAAAAAAAAGAGATGTTGGTCTGTAGTTTTCTTTGCTTGTTATGTCTTTGGTTTTGATATTAGTGTAATGGTAACCTCATGCAATGAGTTAAGAAGTATTCCATCTGCTTCTATTTTCTGGAGTAGGTTGCAGAGAATTAATATAATTTTCCCTTAAAATTCACCAGTGAAACCATCTGAGCCTGGTTCCTTCCGTTTTAGAAGGTTATTAACTGTTGATGCAATTTCTTTAATATAGATAGATAATCATTTGTATATTATCTATTCAAGTTATATATTTTGTTTTGTGTGAGTTTTAATAGGTTGTGTCTTACACTGCATTTGCCAATTTCATCTTAAGTTATAAAATTTGTGGGCATAGAGTAGTAGTAGTGTTTCTATTTGTGTCTTATCTCTCCCTTTCTTGGTTAGCCTGGGTAGAACTTTATCAATTCTATTGATTTTTACAAAGAACCACTTTTTTTGTTTCTTTGATTTTTTTTCTATTGCTTTCCTGTTTTCAATTGCATTTATTTTTGTTCTTATTTTTATTATTTCTTCTTCAATCTTTTTTTCTAGTTTCCTAAGGTGGAAGCTTAGTTTAGATAATTTCCAAAATTATTTAGCTCTTTCTCTTGTTCTGATATATTATTTTCCAGCTATCTTTCTGCTATTGATTTTTAGTATAATTTCATTGTCATGTGAGAACATAGTTTTTATGATATCTATGCTTTTAAATTTTTGAGGTGCATTTTATGACACAGAGTGTTTATCTTAGCGAATGTCCCATGTGAACTTAAGAAGAATGCGTATTGTTGGATCAAGTATTCTATAAATGTCAATGAGATTTAGTTGATTACGGTTCTATTCAGTTCAGCTGTATCCTTAATGATTTTCTGCTGGATGGATATTTCAATTAGTAATTGAAGGATGTTGAAGTCTACTATAATAGTGGATTCATCAGTTTTTGCCTCATTATTTTTGACACTCTGTTATTAGACATATACACATTAAGGATTGCTATGTCTTCTTGGAGAATTGGTCCCTTTATCGTTATGTAATTCCCCTCTATATCCCTGATCATTTTCCTTGTTCTAAAGTCAGCTTTGTCTGAAATTTTTATAAATAAAAAATAAATAAATAAATATATATATATACATACATATATATATATATCTTTCTGAGTATCTTTAGCATGGTATAGCTTTCCCCATCCCTTTACTTTTAATCTACCTAAGTCTTTGTATTTAAAGTGTGTTTCAGTGTTCCAGATTTTGACCATTCCAGTAAGTGTGTAGTTTTATCTCACTGTTGTTTTAATTTATATTCCCCTAATGACAAATTATATGAAGTATCTTCTCATATGCTTGCTTGCCATCCATTAATCTGCTATGGTGAGATATCTTTTAAGGTCTTTGGACCATTTTTTAAAATTGTTTTGTTGGTTTTCTTTTTTTGTTTTTCTATTTTTATTTTATTATGTTATGTTAGTCACCATATAGTATGTCATTAGTTTTTGATGTAGTGTTCCAGGATTCATTGTTTGCAGCTAACACCCAGTGCTCATTGCAATACGTGCCCTCCTTATTACCCATCCCTGGGCTAACCCATCCTCTCATCCCCCTCCCCTCTGAAACCCTCTATTTCCCAGAGTCTGTAGTCTCTCATGGTTCATCTCCCCCTCTGATTTCTCTCCCTTCATTTTTCCCCTCCTTCTCCTAATGTCCTCCATGCTATTCCTTATGTTCTACATATAAGTGAAACCATATGATAATTGTCTTTCTCTGCTTGACTTTTTTCACTTAGCATAATTTCCTCCAGTTCCATCCATGTCAAGGCAAATGGTGGATATTCATCCTTTCTGATGGCTGAGTAATATTCCATTGTATATATGAACCACATCTGCTGTATCCATTCATCTGTTGAAGGGCATCTTGGCTCCTTCCACAGCTTGACTATTGTGAACATTGTTGCTATGAACATTAGGGTGCAGGTACCCCTTCTTTTCACTGTATATGTATCTTTGGGGTAAATACCCAGTAGTGCAATTGCTGGGTCATAGGGTAGCTCTATTTTTAACTTTTTAAGGAACTTCCATACTGTTTTCCAAAGTGGCTGTACCAACTTGCATTCCCATCAACAGTGTAAGAGGGTTCCCCTTTCTCCACATCCTCTCCAACTTTTGTTGCTTCCTCCTTGTTAATTTTTGCCATTCTAACTGGTGTGAGGTGGTATCTCTATGTGATTTTGATTTGAATTTCCATGATAGCTAATGATGTTGAACATTTTTTCATGTGTCTTTTAGCCATTCATATGTCTTCTTTGGAGAAGTGTTTTCTTATTGTGGAGACTTAAGAGCTCTTTGTGTATTTTAGATAACAGTCTTTTACCAGGTATTTCTTCCATAAGTGCTTTCTCCCAGCCTGTGACTTGTCTTCTTGACATTCTCTTGACATTGTCTTTCAGAGAGCAGAAGTTTTTAATTTTAATTAATTCCAGGTTATCAATTATTTCTTTCATGGATCATGGTACTGTATCAAAAAAGTCATCATAATACCCAAGGTCATCTAGAGTTGCTCTTATATTATCTTTTAGGAGTTTAATAGTTTCACACTTTAAATTATGTCTGTGATCCATTTTGAGTTAACTTTTGTGACTAGTTTAAGGTCTGTGTCTATATTCATACTTTTTTGTATGTCAATGTCTAGTTATTCCAGGACCATTTTTGAAAACACTTCTTTAACCTACTATAGTGTCTTTGTTCCTTGTCAAAGATCAGTTGACTACATTTATATGGGTTAGCATTTCTTTTTTTATTTTTTCTTAGAGTTTTCATCTCTCTGCTTATATTACCCATTTGTTCTTGCATGTTGCCCAGTTTTTCATTAACACCCTTAGCATATTAATCATAGTTATTTTAAATTCCAGGTCTAAGAATTCCAAAATCTCTGCCATATCTGAGTCTGGTTCTAATGCTTGGTTTGTCTCTCCAGACTATATTTTTTACATTCTGGTACGCCAATTAAATTTTGACTGAAAGGCAGACAAAATGTACTGGGTAAAAGTAATAGAGATACATAGGCCTGTAATGTAATATTTAGTGTTTATCTGACTAGGAGTTAGGATGTGTTTACGTTTGCTGTAGCTGTGGTGTCAGAGGCTAAAATTTCCTCTCTTATTTTTTTGTTTTAGTCTCCTCTTGTTGTCTTTGGGTGTCCCTAGAAACTCCTTAAGTTCAGTCTGAAACTTGCAGGGTTTTTAAGTCATAATCCACTGCTATTATATAGAAGCTCTGTTGATGTGGTGGTGAAATGTAAGTGGAGGGGAAGTATTCTGTCGTCCTATGATTAGGTCCCAATCTTTTAGTGTGCCTGGGCTTGGTATTTCCTGTCCCCCAGGTCAGTTAGGCTCTGATAAAACCCAGTCAGTTAGGCTCTAATACAATAATTTTCCTTCAGAGCAGTCCTTGTTAAGGAGAACAGAGAAATCCAGGTACATTTTAAAATGGCTACTTTTCCCCTCCCCTTGCCAGAAACACAAGGGAAATTTTCTCCAATCTTCAGTGACAACCTGGTAGGTCTCTTGAAGGTAAAACTTATGAAAGTGTGAGGACCCACCTAAGACTGGACTCCCTTGAGGTTTTTTAGCTTTTAAGCTGGTTCACACTGAGCCTGGAGCAATCTGTCAATTACAGTTTTAAAGTGTTCTTACTGATACTGGCTCCAGCTCCAGGCTTCAACTCCTCATAAGTTGTGATTCTCTGTATCCATCAGAACAGCAGTTTGCCTTGTGACCTCAATTCTTTGATGGATCTAAGAGTTGATTTTAAGTTGTTCAGCTCTTTTCTTGTTAGGAATATGGGAGTGATGACTTTAAAGCTGTTGACATGTCAAACCAGAAATGGGAAATATATACATTTATTTTTAAGTTTTCAAAACACGTCTAGAATAACATGAATCATTCTGACATTTCAGCTTATCTTAAAATATCTACAGGTTGTGTGACCTTGTGCAATTTATTTAATATATCTCTTTATAAAATAATAATAATAAAGACTACTTTGCTGGATTATTGTTAAGACCTAAATGAGATATCTAAAGCAACTAAGACTCATATATATTCAATAAATGTTAGCTGTAGTTATTACATTACTTATCTTCATCAGAACTCTAGGCCTTGAATAAAGACAAAGTATACAAAATATTCCCTAACTTAGGAAATGAAGAATCAAAAGAAAAGTGTCACTTGCCCTATCATCATTTTGTAGTTCAGTCAGGATCAGAATCTGACTAGAACTGCTGCTGGCCTTCATGGCCCTGATGCTGTTACAAGATCCCCTCTTCTTAATGTCAGATAGCAAATTCTGTGTTCACTTTGATCAAAACCTGTCAAATCTCAATTTTACTCCTAGCAAAGCCTTCTTGGACTGGACAGCTGTCTGTCCCACTCTGGTGAATTTGTGGGTTTTGCCTACAAAAAGCATGATGGTTACAAATAGAGGGAATAGGAGTGATATGGAAATAGAGCCTGTTACCACAGAAACAGACATATGACAGTGGTAGTACTCTGAGTAGGTATGAAAAATGTTCTGAAGTACATAGAGAAAATAAATAAATATATCTAAGAGGATATAGAACTCAATAGAAGTTGCTGCTTTTGTTCTGGGTTAAGATACGCTATCTAACATCAGATAGTTCTAGCTCCTTGGCATTTTCTCTCTCCAAGATGGAAAACTACAGTGGTCTCAAGTGAAAGATATAGGTATGGTAGCTATAGAGCCATCGCATCAAGGTCCGTGTTAAAACTCATATGAATTATTTACTAGCTGTGATGAGCTCTATTAGAACAAGAAAGAAAGATGATGTACTCACTACCATTTGTGAGAAGTTTAATATAGACTAGTGACAATCTTGTCTATAACTTTTCATACTCATTTTTTTCCAAGGGATATGCCACATATCCACTGAGTAGAAGCTCTGTGATAGTAGAAGCCCTTCTGTGACACAAGTTGAAGTAGAGAAAGGATAGCCTTTAAGACCTGTTGCTCTCAGTACTCTTTATCTCATGGTCATTTTGGAAAATAAAAATTTTAATCAGCTCTTTATTTCACACTGTATGCTAAAATCTATACTAAAGATTTAAACGTAAAAAGTAAAAATCACAAAATAACTAGAAAAGTATGAAGAATTACCTTTATAATGCTGATATATCCATATTAAAAATGATAATGTAGAAATATAGTTACTGACATAGAAAAAAACTTTCAAACAACATTTTTATTTGATCCTATTTTGCAAAAATACAAATACATATGACTTAAGAGATTTCTAGATATGCATTAAGATGCTAATACTGGTTATTTGTGGGTAGTTTAATAAGCTATTTTTTTCAAGCAATATACAACTATATGCTGCCCACAAGAGACTCACTTCAGACCTAAAGACATATATAGACTGGAAGTGAATGGATGGGAAAAAATATCATGCAAGTGGAAGCAAAAAACAACAACAACAAAAACAACAACAACTCAAGGTAACAATGCTTATATCAGACCAAATAAACTTTAAAACAAAGACTGTAGCAAGAGGCAAAGAAGGGCACTACATAAGGATAAAGGGATCAATCCAACAAGAGGATTGAAGAGGATATGACAATTGTAAATATCTATTCACCCAACACAGAAGCCTCTAAAATACATAGAGCAAACTTTAACAGACATAAAGGGAGAGATTGACAGCAATACAATGATAGTAGGGGACTTTAACATGCATGTACATCAATGGATAGATCATCCAGATAGGAAATCAACAAGGAAATACTGTTTTTGAATGACACATTAGACCAGATGGACCTAACAGATATACACAGAATATTCCATCCAAAAACAATAGAATACAAAATCTTTCTCAAGTGCACATGGAACTTTCTCTAGAATAAATCACATGTTATCCCACAAAACAGGTCTCAGTAACTTTAAAAGACTGAAGTCACATCAAGCATCTTTTCAGACCACAATGGTATAAAACTAGAAATCAATTACAAGGAAAAAAAAACTGGAAAAAACACAAACACATGGAAGCTAAACAACAAATGGGACAACGAAGAAATCAAAGAGGAAATAAAAAACACCTGGAGGCAAATGAAAATGAAAATACAACAGTCTAGAATCTTTGGTAGACAGCAAAAGGAATTCTAAAAGAGAACTTTACAGTACAGGACTACCTCAAGAAAAAAGAAAATGTTATATGAACAATCTAACCTTACACTTAAAGGAGCTAGAAAAAGAAGAACAAAGCCCAAAGCTAGTAGAAGAAAGGAAATATATATTAGAGCAGAAATAAATGAAATAAAGACTTAAAACAGTAGAAGAGAGGAATGAAACCAAGAGCTGGTTCTTTGAAAAGATAAAATTGATATACCTTTAGCCAGACTTATCAAGAAAAAAAGAGGATTCAAATAAATAAAATTAAAAATGGAGAGAAATAACTACCAACACTACAGAATAGAAAGAATTATAAGATAATATTATGAAAAGTTATAATGCCAAAAACTTGGACAACCTAGAAGAAATGGATAAATTCCTAAAAATATATAATCTTCCAAATCTGAATAGGAAAAAGTAGAAAATTTGAACAGACCAAATACTAGTAATGAAATTCAATAAGTAATCAAAACACTCCCAACAAACAAAAGTCCAGGACCAGATTCACCAGAATTCACCAGGATTCACAGGTGAATTCTATGAAACATTTGAAGAAGAGTTAATACCTATTCTTCTCAAACCATTAAAAAAATAGAAAAAGAGGAAAACTTCAAAATTCATTCTACAAACCCACCATTACCCTGATACCAAAACCAGACATTACAAAAAAAAAAGAAGAAGAAAACTACAAGCCAATATTTCTGATGACCACAGATGTAAAAGTCCTCAAAAAATAATAAACCAAATTCAACAGTACATTTAAAGTATCACTCACCACATTCAAGAGGGATTTATTCCTGGGATACAAAGAGTGGTCCAATATTTACAAATCAATCAATGTGATAAATCACATTAACAAGAAGAAGAACACAGACCATGTATAGTAGTAGTCTCAATATGTAGTAGATGTAGTAAAAGCATTTGACAATACACCATATCCATTCATGAATAAAAACTCACAACTAAGTAAATTTAGAGAGAACATACTTAAACATAATAACAGCCATATATTGAAAAAGGCACAGCTAACATCACTCAATGGTAAAAAACTGAAAGCTTTTTCTCTAAGATCAGGGAAAAGACAAGAATGTCTGTTCTCACCAGTTTTATTTAAGATAGTACTGGAAGTACTGGCTGTAGCAATCAGAAAAGAAAAAGAAATAAAAAGCATCCAAATCAGCAAGGAAGAAGTAAAACTTTCACTATTTGCTGATGAAATGATACTATATGGAGTCTTAAAGACTCCACTGAAAAACTGTTAGAACTAATAAGTAAATTCCATAAAGGTGCAGGATACAAAATTAAGATATAGAAATCTGTTGCATTTCTATACACTAATAATGAAATAACACAAAGAGACATTAAGAAAACAATTACATTTACAATTACATTAAAAAAAAAGAATAAGCTACTAGGAAATACATTTAACCAAGGAAGTGAAATATCTACATTCTGAAAACTCTTAAGACATTGATGAAAGAATTGAAGATAACACAAACAAATGGAAAGATACAGCATGCTCATGGATTGGAAAAATTAATATCATTAAAATGTCAATACTATCCAAACTACCTACAGATTTAATACAATCCCTATCAAAATACCAATAGCGTTTTTCATAGAAATAGAACAAAAAAATCCAAAACTTGTATGGAACCACAAAAGACCTTGAAGAGCCAAAGCAATCTTGAGAGAAGAACAAAACTGGAGGTACCACAATCCCAGATTTCAAGATATATTACAAAACTACAGTAATCAAAACAGTATGGTACTGGCACAAAAATAGATACATAGATCAATGGAACAGGATAGAAAGCCCAGAAATAAACCTATGCTACATAAAGAAAGCAAGAATATACAATGGGGGAAAGACAGTCTTTTCAATAAATGATGTTGGAAAAACTATACAGCTGCATGCAGAAGAATTAAACATGACCTTATTCTTACACCACACACAAAAATAAACTCAAAATGGATTAAAGACCTAAATGTGAGGCTTGAAGCCATAGAGCTCCTAAAGGAAAATGTAAGCAGTACATTTTTGGACATCAGCCTTAGCAACATATTTATGGCTATGTTTCCTCAGGCAAGGGAAACAAAAGCAAAAATAAACAATTGGGACTACATGAAAATAAAAAAAACTTTTCAAAGCAAATAAAATAAAAAAACAAAAGAAAAAGGCAACAAAGTGAAGATATTTGCAAATTATATATCTGATAAGGAATTAACATTCAAAAAATATAAGGAACTTATACAACTTGGAGTCCAGGAAGATGGCAGCAGAGTAGGATGACCCTAGGCTCACTTCATTCTGTGAATACAACTAGATAACTATCAAATCATCCTAAATATCCCAGAAATCAACCAGAAGACCGGCAGAACAAACTCCACAACTAAAGGGAGAGAAGAGACGACATTGAAGAAGGTAGGAAGTGCAGAGACATTGTTTGGGAGAGAAACGGATCATGGCCACTGCAGTGGGGAGGGAGCCACAGTTGCGAAGAATGGCAAGGGACAAACTGACATACTGAGGAATGCAAAGAGATAATGAATCCCCCATAGCAATTGGCTTAGAAAGTGAGAGGGGCCAAATTTTGTGAGTTCTTGCAACCAGCAGGGCTTAAAGCCTGGAGTTCTAAAGGTCATCGAGAGAGCCCAGAGGCATTGGAGCTGCTTTTGGAGAGAAGGCAGGGCAAACAGCCTGCAGACATACAGTGTGGAAACAGCAATCTGAAAAGTACCTAGGGCACACAGGAGGGAGGTTATTTGTTCATCTCAGATCAGGTCCCAGAGAGGTAGCGTTAATGGAGATACTCCTCCAGGAACAAAGGAACTGGCAGGCACCATTTTCCCTCCCCAACCCATCAGCATAAACACAGACCTGCAGGAACCAGGGCAGAATGGACACTCACTACCTAAGTTGCTTACACCAAGACCCAACCCTCGTGCTCTAGTGGAACACCCTTCCTAGTCACGCTTGCCTCAGTCCCAGCATGGAGGGCTCCCTCCCCACTGATAGACCAACCCAAACCCCCGCCCATACCATGTCTCCTGACCCAGGAGTTCTTCAGGACCCAAGTTCCAGCAGCAACAGTGACAGGTCTCATTTTACAAGTAGATGAAGCACACCTAGTTAAGACCCACCACCTTCAGGCCAGGGACCAAATATTGCCCACAACAGGCAAGGACATCTTCGCAGATGACTGCCCTGAAGGTTAAAGCATCCAAGACACAAGTGCTGAACACACACAGCACACATTGGAGACACTCCTTATAGTGCCAGGCCCTCGGAAATGGGAGACACTACACTGCAGGGTACAAGTTGTCTTCTTAATAAGGTCATTACTGTCAACAACAGGAAAAGTAGCTGACTTTCCTAACACAAAGAAGCAGGCACAGAGACTTAAACAAAATGAGAGGAGAGAGGAATTTGTCCCAAATAAAAGAACAGGACAAGGCCATGGCCAGAGATCTAAGTGAAACAGATACAAGTCATATGCCCGATAGAGAATTTAAAGCAATGAACATAAGGATACTCTCTGGACTTGAGAAAAGAGTGAAAGACATGAGTTAGACTCTTAACAAAGAGATAAGGGATCACATAGCAGAGATAAAGGGCTCAACAAACAAAATGAGAAACACACTCGATGGAATGAACAGCAGGCTCGGAGAAGCAGAGGAATGAGCTAATCACCTAGAAGACAGAGTAGCGGAAAGTAATCAAGCTGGAAAAAAAGAGAGAAAATTATGAATTACAAGAATAGAGTTAGGGAATTCAGTGGCTCCACCAAATGTGATAACATTTACATCATAGAAGTCCCAGAGGAAGAGAGAGAAAGAAGGACAGAAAATATATTTGAAGAGATAATAGCTGAAAACTTCCCTAATGGGGAAGTAAACAGATATCCAGATCCAGGAGGCAGAGAGAATCTCAACAAAATCAACAAAAGCAGATCCATCCAAGACATATTAGAATTAAGATGGGAAATTTTGGTGACAAAGAAAACAATTTTAAAGCTGCAAGACAAGTGTCTTCAACAAATGGTGTTGGGAAAGAGGTGAGAGACCCGTACTCTGTCAGTGGGAATGTAAATTGACGCAGCCACTATGGAAAACAGTAAAGCATTTCCTCGGAAAATTAAAAAGAGAAATAACATATAATCCAGTAATTCTACTACTGGGTATTTACCCAAGGTAAATGAACACACAGATTCAAAAACTCCTACGTTTATTGCAGCATTATTTACAGTAGCTAAGATATGGAATTAGCCCAAGTGTCCATCAATAGATGATATGGAATATTATTACCTAGCCAGAAGAAAAATGAGATCCTGCAATTTGTGACAACACTGATGGACCTAGAAGGTATAAATGCTAAGTGAAATAAGTCAGACAAAGAAAGATAAATGCTGTATGCTTTCACTTACATGTGGAATCTTAAAACAAATGAATAAACAGATAAGAAGCAGAATCAGAGCTATAAATAGAGAAAACAAGGTGAGAGTTACCAGAGGGGAAAGGGGTAGGGAGATGGGCAGTATGGGTGAAGGAGAGTGGGAGATACAGGCTTCCTTTATGAAATGAGTAAGTCATGGAGGTAAAAGATACAGCATCGGGAATATAGTCAATAATATTACAATAGCAATGTATGGGGACAGATGGTAGCTATACTTGTGATGAGCATAACATAATATAGAGTTGTTGAATCGCTGTTAAACACCTGAAACTAATGTCCCATTGTGTGTCAACTACACTTCAGTTAAAAATAAGAATCCCTGAAAAAAAAGAAAAGAATGAAATAAAACCAGTTTTGTTTAAAAAGATAAATTTTTCCTTTTTGCTTCCCCCTTTTATGTATGTATGTATGTATGTATGTACGCGTGCATGCATTTATGTATGTACAATGAGTTGGTTCCCAGTATAAACCCAATAGAAGTTTTTAAAAAAAATTCTAACTTCCCCTTTCCCTCTTTTCAGTTGTAGGTTTAAGTCAGACTTTCTCCAGGAAGTTTGGGTTTGTTTGTTTTTTCTCAAATAGCCAATATAATTCCGTGTCTCCCCTCTTTAATATTTTTGTATCCAACTTCATGTCCTTTTAGGGTAGAGTTGTGTTTCCTTATTTACCTTGCTGCCTTCCAGAGGCATGCTGGGTGAAGACTGGTTGCTTGTATAGTCTGATTTCCTCAAAACCTGCGATGAAGGGTGATGTGACGGTGCTAACCCTTTAGGCAGCTGAACTGGTCAGAACCTCGTCCAGAGCTAGCACAGCTGGTCTATGAGTGCAGTGTTGCTGCACTCGCTACCACCCCACTGCTCTGCCCCACGGAGGTGGCTGACTTGCTGGCTGGTAGCCGGCTGATGGGGCTGGGCCCTTCTGTGTAAAGCCTTCCTTTTTTCGGTCAAAGAGGTGGCCCTTCTCATGTTGAGTTGCTCCCTCTTTGTAGTATTTGTGCAGCTGTGCTTCCTCGCTAGAACCTCCATGCATATTATCAAGAACTCTCAATGCCATTGAACACATAAAGGATAAGCAGCAAATGAGAAGACAAAGGCTAAGAGGAAGCAAAAGGAGGAGCAATGAGGATAAAAGAATGGGGATTGATGACCTTCGGTGTGGCAAGTTGCTGAACCCCACCTAAAACATCCCATGCACATAATAATACCTACTGTTACACATAAAATTTAGCAGGGAAGTTATGAAAATAAAATTATTTTGCAAGGGAAGGCCCCACAGACATTGGTTTTCAAGGGACCTATGCCTGTCTCTGATAGAGACTAAAGATCATTCTAGGCTTGTTGTAAGGATAAAATGAGAGGATAAATGGAAATAAGCGGGTTTTATGGGTTATAAAAACAATATACAAATGCTTGGTGTTCTTTTTGTAAGCTCCTGAGAGCACTGACAATGGTTTAATGTCCAATAGTGTTTTCATGGGAGTTTGGAACAGATTTTAAACACCTGCATCTAAAGAAAATCAAATCCACCTACAGAATGAAGAGAATTGGGTCCCCAGGAGGGGAAGACATGTGTGGGAGATACTTAAATTGTGTGTGTCTGGGGAGTGGTTGTCACCTAACCATATAACAAAAGCCTTGGGTTTTCCCATTGAGTGTCCTCAATTGATTAGAATTGTTTTCTTTAGAAGTAATTTCCAAGAAAATGCCTGTGATTTCATTGTCAGCGAAACTGTTGACACTTCTTTTTAAAGTGTCTGTTAACTTACTCGATTACAATGAGAGTGCATGTGGTACCCACATGAATGTATTTTGGTCCCACTGCTTTACTAACAATTTAAATCACAGTAAGTGACTCAAAAGTCAACTGCTGCTGCTCCTTCCATGAAAACGACCCTCTTTTTCATTTAGCTTCAATGCAGGAGACTTCATATCAGTTCTTCACCTGAATGCATGACTCTTCAATCTCAGGACTCGCAGAATTAATGGAATGCCGTCCTAAGGTTGTTGAGTTCTGCATTTATGGGCATTTCATCTCTACGAGGAAGTACCCATTCCCTCACTGCAAAGACGGAGACTGAAAGAGTTTTCTATGGAAGAATCTTTCTTGTAACATTCTTGTTACAACAGTAAAAAAATAGAAACAGACTGGGGAGGTCTGATAATTGGGAGATACCTTGCCAATGACCTGACCCTTGGTGTGGGGCTCCCTCAAAATCTGCAGTGTCTTGGGAGTTTCTCCTATGGCTGTCTTGGAGAATAAACACTTTCTGTTAATTTCCAGTGACTTAATTTTCCATTTTCTTTTTTAACAGGTCCAGTTAAAAACAAGAAAAAGGGTAAGTTAAGCTCCTGATTTTATAAAATGCTCTCGTGTCTTTTCTAAAATTAGAAGGAAAAAACCAAGGGAGTAGGATTTTTATATATTCTTTCAATGTTGGTTTTCCATTGTTTTAGTCAATCACCTGTGACCTCCTTGAGTATGGTAGTTTCCATGAAACAAGAAGTAGAAATTGTTTTTCAGTGACGATCCATGAAATTGCTTCTCTAGCAGCATATGAAAGCTGTTTTTATTTTTCTTTCTTGCTCCCTCTTTTGTATGATTAAATTTACATCTTTCCTTCATTCTCCCTTACTCTGTCCCCTGTCCTTCTCCTTTTTTTCTTTCTTTACCCTCCTTTATTGATTCAGTGATCATGTATAAATTAAGTCCTAAGACAGCTTGTGGGGAGTAGGTATACTGCCTCCCGAGAGATGTCAGTACCCTGTTCTTGGCCTTAAAGCTATCCCTATCCTATGCCTTAGATAGTCAGGGAAGGTATTTCTTACTTTCAGGTTTCCATATCATTTTCTCTGTGATTGGGGAAAAGAAAGCTGAAGAATACCCTGATCTTTTGGTCCTTTCAAAGAAGCTTCTGGTTGAGCAGATCCATTGTGCCACTGTTGGGTCAGTATGTTTCTGATATACTTGCAACAGGACTGGCCCAAGAGCTTGTACAAGCACTTGCATACTTGAAGAGGAGAACCCAAAAAACAGAACAAGTTCCAAAAGACAGAATTAGTCAACATGGTCCACTCCTTAGGACTAAAAACAGAAACCAAATACAAAATCAGTTTTAAGTAAATATTTGTTTCTGTGTTCTGACCTGGAAAAAAGTGAAATTAATGATTTTTCATTAAAATGCTTTAAAGTAGGGGCGCCTGGGTGGCTCAGTCAGTTAAGTGTCTGCCTCTGCCTCCAGCTCGGGTCATGATCCTGGGGTCCTGCTCAGCAGGGAGTCTGCTTCTCCCTCTACCCCTCCCCCATGCTCCTGCGCTCTCTCCCGTTCTCTCTCTCTCTTTCAAAACAGTAAATAAAATCTTTTTTTTTTAATCTTTTAAAAATTAAAAAAATTAGGGCGCCTGGGTGGCTCAGTCTATTAAGTGTCTGCCTTCAGCTCAGGTCATGATCCCAGGGTCCTGGGATTGAGTACCACATTGGGCTCCTGGCTCAGCGGGGAGTCTGCTTCTCCCCTGCCTGCCATTCCGCCTGTTTGTGCTTGCTCTCTTCCTCTCTCTGTCTAATTAATTAATTAATTAATTAATTAATTAATTTTAAAAATAAAATATTTTAAGTAAAATTATTCTGTTAAGATTTCTGGAGCTTTATAGAGTAGATTATCAGTCCCAGAGTAGACCGAAGAGATTGGCTTCAGCTGCAGCCTGCCCCTTTTCAGAGCACTAGGGTACTCTGGTGGCTTACAGTACCATAGCCCACATGGAAAACCTGTATCCCTGTTGTAAAGAAGCTGAGGATTGGCCTGGCCTCCTGAGGACCTGATCCGAGCAAAGTTGGAAAACAGCCAGAAAGGTGGGGTCAATGAGGAAAATTTTCTCCATTGGATCTGGGCATTCACCAAGATATTATGTATTTACAAAAGTACATTTGATTTTTCAGCATGTCCGTTTTTTCTAGTAGCTTATTTTTTAGAGCAGTTTTAGGTTCACAACAAAATTGAGGGTAAAGTACAGAGCATTCCCATATATTTCCTACCCCACACAGGGACAGTCTCCCCCACCATCAACATCTTGCCCCAGAGCAGTACATTTGTTATAACTGAGGAACCTCCATTGATATATCATCATCACTCAAAGTACATAGTTAACATTAGGCTTCATCTTGGTGCTGTACATTCTAGAGGTTTTGACAAATGTATAGTGACATAGATTCCCATAGAGTACAGTATTTACAGAATAGTTTCATTGCCCTAAAAAATCCTCTCTGCTTTGCCTATTCATCATTGCCTCCCCCTAACCCTTGGCAGCCACTGATCTTTCTCTCTTTTTTAAAGACTTTATTTATTTATTTGTCAGAGAGAGAGAGCACAAGCAGGGGGAGTGGCAGGCAGAGGGAGGAGCAGGCTCCTCACTGAGCAAAGAGCCTGATTTGGGACTCAGTCCTAGGACCCAGGGATCTTGACCTGAGCCGAAGACAGATGCTTAACCAACTGAGCCACCCAGGTGTCCCACCACTGATCTTTCTGTTGTCTTTTTAGTTTTGCCTTTTCCCAAATGTCAGTATGTATAGCCTTTTGAGATTGGCTTCTTTCACTTGGTAATACACATTTAAGTTCCTCCATGTCTTTTCATGGCTCGATAGACCATTTCTTTTTCTTTTTTTCTCTTTTTCATGTTTTTATTTTAATTCCAATATAGGTAACATCCAGTGTTATATTAGTTTCAGGTGTACAATATAGTGATTCAACAGTTCCACACATCACCCAGTGCTCATTAATCCCCATTACCTATTTCACCCATCCTCCCACCCACTATCCTCTGATAACCATCAGTTTGTTGACTATAGTTAAGAGTCTGTTTCTTGCTCTCTCTCTCTCTCTCTCTCTCCACTTGGTTATTTGGTTGTTTTTTTTTTTCTTAAATTCCACATATGAGTGAGATCATATGGTATTTGTATTTCTCTGACTGACTGATTTCACTTAGCATAATACTCTCTACCTCCACCCATGTCATTGCAATGGATGCATTTTTATGGCTGAGCAATATTCCATTATATATATGCCACATCTTATTTCTTGATTCATCAGCCAATGGCCACATGGCCTATTTCCATAATTTGGCTAGTGTAGATACTGTTGCTGTAAACATCAGGGTGCATGTATTCCTTTGAATTAGCATTTTTGTATCCTTTGGTAAATATCTAGTAGTACAATTGCTGGATTATAAGATAGTTCTATTTTTCACTTTTTGAGGAACCTCCATACTATTTTCCAGAGTGGTTGCACCAGTTTGCATTCCCACCAACAGTGCAAGGGGGGGTTCACTTTTCTCCACATCCTCACCACCCAACACCTGTTGTTTCTTGTGTTGTTGATGTTAGCCATTCTGATAGGTATGAGGTGATATCTCATTATCATTTTGATTTGCATTTCCTGATGATAAGTGGTGTTGAGCATCTTTTCATGTGTCTTTTGGCCATCTGTATGTCTTCTTTGGAAAAGTGTCTATTCATGTCTTCTGCCCGTTTTTTAATTGGACTATTTGTTTTGAGGGTATTGCCTTTGAAAAGTTCTTTATAGATTTTTTTACCAACCCTTTATCAGATTTGTCATTTGCAAATATCTTCTCCCATGCTGTAGGTTGCCTTTTTTTTTTTGTAGGTTGCCTTTTAGTTTTGTGATTGTTTCCTTTGCTTTGCAGAAGATTTTTATTATGAAGTAGTTCCAATAGTGTATTTTTTATTTTGTTTCCCTTGCCTCAGGAGACATATCTAGAGAGACGTTGCTATGGCCAAAGTCAAAGAATTTACTGCCTATGTTCTCTTCCACAATTTTTATGGTTTCAGGTCTCACATTTAAGTCTTTAATCCATTTTGAATTTATTTCTGTGTATGGTGAAAGAAAGTGGTCCAGTTTCACTCTTAGGCATGTCGCAGTCTAGTTTTCCTAACACCATTTGTTGAAGAGACTGTCTTTTTCTGACTGGATATTTTTTTTTCTGCTTTTTAAGATTAATTGACCATATAATTGTGGGTTCATTTCTGGGTTTTCTATTCTGTTCTATTGATCTATGTGTCTGTTTTTATGCCAGGACCATCCTGTTTTGATTACTCTATCAAGCATGTAGTTTTTAACTTTTGTCACATCCCCTTTAAAATGGAAATTGTAATAAATCTAGAAAGCTCACCTGGCTTTGACAAGGACACCTTCCACTCCTAAACAAGTCCACAGGTGACTTCCTTTCTTAATAGGTAGACTTGGGAACACTTTCTAATTACAGCTACTAGTTTTCTTCTTTTCATTCATTCACTAGACCACGAATAAGCACCTTATATTTGTCAGGAAAAGAGATACCAAGATAAAGAAAAGTGGTGCCTGCCCTCAAAATTCTCACAGTGTAGCTGGAGTAGTAGAAGTGCACATAAATAATTACAGTATGGTATCAAAAATGCTATCATAGGAGCATGAACAGCGTGCTGTGGGAGCACAAAGAAAGAGCAAGTAATTCTCCCTGGGGGAGTGAGGAGCCACATCTCAGGGGAAAAAAAAAAAACAGCATTTAACCTGGGCTTTGAAGGATGGGGGGAAAAGGAGGGGGAAGGTCATTCCAGCAAAGGGAACAGCATATTCAGATCCCTCAGAAGCATGAAAGAATGTGGCCTATTTGGAGGAACAGCAAGTAGGCTAGTGATGTACCAAAGTGTAGGTCATGTGTATGGTGGGGAATGGCACCCAGTTGTCAGGTCATCCAATGAGTGAGCACTAAGAGAACATACTTGCTCATGACAATAGAAGACAATTGTCTAGGCTAGAAGCCCTGTAATTACAATTCAGAGAGCCCAATGCCTCTGGCAAGGACTCGGATCACTGCCCAGCACCGCCACCTTGTATATGGGCCATTACTAGAAGGAGAATGCACACAGGCCTTAAACATTTCCTTTGACTGAAAGTGATTTGGAAGCCATTTAATACAGATTTCCTTGGACACAGTGAATAGGCACATGCCTGAAGAGGTAAATTGAGTTGTTCGTTTAATTTCCATCTTTAATAGAATTTCCCCTCCTACGACTAACTTGCTCATGTTCATTCCCTCTCACTCCCTCCCTCCCTCTCCTGCTCCCCCACCCCCCACCCTCACTTTCATTCACTTGTTTTTATTTGTTCTTTTCTTTTTATTTCAACACTTTGGCCTTCACTAAAAGGTTAGGGAGATGCCCCTTTCACGAAGTTTAGCTTGGAAAAGAATGTGAACATCATGACATCTAAGACTGCACCGGAGAATTTCCTCAGTAGAGAAGTCTCTGGGCTTTTGTATCATGAAGTGTTCTGGCAAAGTCAGGAAATCTGGAAAAGGAATTCAATCCTCTGAAGTCATCCTCTTGTCCAGGGGTCATTTTGCACCGCTTCCTCTCTGGGCCAACTTTCTGTAAGGGTGCAAGTGTAAGAAGCACACACACTTGCCTAAACCTAGTTACAGAGGAGCAAAGAGGACCAGCTGCAGAACTGGAGCAGAGCGGGAGCTTTTTCCCAAATGCCTCCTAACATTTTCATAAGTGAAAATCCTCTGTTTACGCTGCAACCATTATGCTCTTGGTCTAGAGGAGTTTCTGGCTGTAATTCTTCCAGAATTACATTAGCAATCACAGGAGAGTCACAGTCTTGACACTGAAGTTTGTCCTACCCACAGAACACCCTCCAGCTTCCAAGTCAGTTAGGCCTGGAAATGCCGGGCCATAGAACAGTCTAATATGCACCTTCCTCTGCGTCTGCGCCAGTAGACACAGAGGAAGATGAGGGAGAATAGCGAACAATGAGGGAGAAGCAGACCTTACAACCAGGCTAGGGAAGTTTTCTGGCTGCCAGGCCTAAGTCAGTCTTCCTTATGGCACCTCAAGCTTGGGAGGAAACTTAGAGAAATCATCAAGGCCAAACTCCTCATTTCACTAATGGAGAAACCAAGGCTCCGGGAGAGAAAGGGACTTGCCCAAAGCACGTCTGTGGCAGGGCTGGGGCTTCAAGTCTTATCTCCTGACTACAGATTTTGTGTTCTTTCCACTGCACTAGCTGGAATTGAAACTTGGGCGCTGAATAAGCCTGACTTGGAAGCTGCCCAAATCTGAAGGGAGGTGGCTTTCCTGTTGAGCATCTTGAAATTGGCTAATCTAGAAACTGGGCAGATCCGGCCTTTTGCTGCTGCTACGTGCAGGGAAAATAAGAAGGTTCCTTCCTGCGTCTAGGGCTCTAAAGCTAAGGGAGTGTTCCCCGGGGCAGGAGCCCCACAGTGACCCTGTTGTTTCATACCAAACGCAGATGTGGTTAGACAGGGACAACTGGCCTCTTGAATGGCATTGCTATGGGGACTGAGTTTCTGGAACACGAGGCATTATTTTTAAAGGAGGGCCTGATAAATCAGGTTAGGATTTTCCTGCCTAAGAGTCTGGGGAGAAGGAGTCGGAGTTGTTAAGGAGGTATTTCAGTGAGACTTAAGAGGGTTACACTTCGAACTAAGACAGTACTACAGGTGGAGATACGGCGTGGAATCTGGTCAAAGCGTTCTATTCCTGGGATTTCTACAAATTGTGAGAAAGTAGTGAAGGGAAAAAGACATCCCCCCGCCCCCCGCTGGGGTCACCAGCAGTGCGTGAATTGGGCTGCACGGAGCAGAGGAAGTAAACAGGAGCTGTGGGTTTTGGTACAAGACCACAGTTATGACTCAGTCAAATAGCTATGTCCTGGTGGGAATATTGGAAGGACCGGAAATGGAATAGAAGGGTTGAGATTGTTCTGAAAGGATAGCGAGGAGGAAAAGGGGAGGAGTCGGTGGGCCTAATTAACAACATGTTGGAGAATAGGACCTCAGAGGAAAGATGCTGGGAAGCCGGATTATTTAGCCTATAAAAATGGAGGTTGACGGGTGACTTAATGTCTATGAGCATATGAGGGTTATTATGTGTATGATGGTAACTATTCTTCTCTATCTACACAAAGAATAGAATAAAAGCTTAAATTGCCACAGGAGGGATTTCAGCTAAACATACGGAAGAACTGCCTAACCGTGATAAACACAGGAACACATTACCAAGGGAGTTTACAGAATTGCATTTCCCAGAGATCTTTGCAAATGGGGTTTAGAGAGGTCAGCTGAAAAAGCAAAACCTGCAAGCTGCCCCTTCGGCTTTTTCTCCTTTCTGCTTCCCCTTCTTTCCTTCCATCCCTCTCTCTCTCTCCCCCTTCCTCCATCTCCCCACCTTTGCCCCCCCATCTCCCAAAGTCCTTCCCGATCCTCATTCCCAACTACCACCACCTCTATACCAACCCCTAGTTCCTGTACATCCCGACTTCTGTAGGACACCTTCCTGGTGTTGAAATTATTCCCAAGGTCAGGCTGTCCTCCTAGCTCCCTCTTCCCACCGCATCAAGTCCTCCAAACCGGGCAGTAAACATGAAAGCCACACTCTTCAACGGTAGCCCAATTCTCCATTCAAAAAAGTGACCCGCCGGTCCCGTCACTTGGTAATTCTAATCTTTTGGACTTGGCTGAAAGGTAACCTCCTTTTTGAAACCTTCTCTGACCCCTTAAGCATTTGTCCCTACTACTGATATGGCACTAAGACTCTCCTGGGACTGTGTCTGTTTCCCCAGTAGACTGAGCTCCTTCAGGGTCATTTATTTCTGTATCTTCAAACCAGCTCTGTAAATAATTATTCATGAAAGAGGATACGGAGTGTGTGTGTGTGTGTGTGTGTGCGTGCGTGTTGTATAATAAAGCGTTCACCTCTTTAGCAGCAGGAATTCCCAAAGGGCTGACTTTGTGTCCTTGGAAGTCTGCAGAACTGACAGTATGTTTCTTATGAGTCAATAACTACAAATGTAATGCTGAATCTTGTGTTTTAGGAAAGAAGGCAGGACCTCCTGGGCCCAACGGCCCTCCGGGACCTCCAGGCCCTCCGGGACCCCAGGGACCCCCAGGGATTCCAGGAATTCCTGGAATTCCAGGAACAACTGTTATGGGACCACCTGGGCCGCCAGGTCCCCCTGGTCCTCAGGGACCCCCTGGCCTACAGGGACCTTCTGGTGAGTTCCTCTGCCTCTCCGCCTGCCCCTAGGCTCCGGGCAAGTACTTGCAAAGAGCAGGCATGAGTGATCCTGAGGGCTTTACAACAGCGATGATGGCTTTGGTGAGCAATAAGAACAGGTCTCCTAGCTCAGTGGAGAGCGAGGACCCGAACAAGCCAGTAGGGCCCGACCTACTCTAGCTCTGCCTGCTCTTGACCTTTCCGTTACCCGCCCTCCCTGACTCTAGGCCTCCCTGTAGTGAGCCGGGAAACTGCCACGAGCCAGAGCCAGAGCCAGAGGCCCGAGGGTTTATACTAGATTTCCCGTGGGGGATGGATTTGGTCTGCTCCAATGTCCAGCCCCTAGCACCAAATGTGTATGTCTGATTGGAAACAGGCTGTGGAGAGGAATGTTGGGGACTGGAAGAAATGACAAGCCCTGGAGTGCTCTCATCCCACGAACTCTGAAGGGCCTTTCCCATAGAGGTAGACAAATAGTCACTGGTGACCGGGGAGTTAGAAACTTACAAGTCACCGGGGCTGAGGAAGAAGTAAATGCCATCACTAAGACGGAGGAACCAAGTGACCATTCAAACAGCATCGAATCTCTTTGCGTCATTCCCCTTCCGGACAAGGGCATCCGGAAGGTAGAGATGCCAATCCAAACCTGCCTAATCGGAATTGACAGGAGTCAGGCTGCCAGAGCTTAGGTCAGTTGTTATTCCCTCCTGCTGCTCCCCTCTTGTATCTTGGGGCTTTAAGGAATTGAACTCTTTACACAGCTGATTTCTCTAGGTCCAAAAATTCTGTAGCAGGACTCAGATTCTTTGACTCAGAGTTCAAATGGGGCTAATCAGCATTACCGTGACCATAAGAGATGGAGTTAGAGGTTTTTTGGTTTGTTTGTTTCTTTTGTTTTGTGCATCCCGGTCTTTGCACAGATACTAAGCACTCTCCGTGTGCAAGGGATATATTGATAAGTGGGCCCGTTCTCACAGAGTTTATGTCCCAGGGGAGGAGAGAGATGATTAAAGAAGCAAGATGTTTACAAACGACAGCGCTCGCTATGAAGACCCTGAAAGAAAGGGAGCGAAAGACTAAAGAAGCAAATGGCACTGTCTCGGGGTCACGTAGTGGCAGGGACGCGCTGTCCTCTGTGTCTGCGGGAGCTCGCTGAGGCTCGCCTTGGGGCCGGCATTAGCCAGAGGCCACTCTCCCTTCTGGACGCCCGGCCCACTGAAGAGGCAGGTCAGGGAGGAGGCAGAGAAGGGACCGGTATCCTCTCCCATCTCAGGGCCCGGCTGCTCACCGCCGCTCACTGCCTAGCTGAGGAGAGAGAAAAGGAGGAACGAGCATGCCCTCTGATTGTCCTGTCCTATTTTGCAGGTGCTGCTGATAAAGCCGGGCCACGAGAAAACCAGGTTGGCTGGGAATGGCTCTCTTCATGGGGAGGAGGGAAGGCCACAAGGCTAGAACCATGTTCCCGTGGCTCCCTGTTAAGTTTGCGGAGGCTCTGTTTTGTGAGGATGCCCTGGAGCGGGGGATCCCAAGGTTGTTCACTCACAGCCCCCCTCCCATCCCGAGGAATAGAAAAGCTTTGCCCCAGGGCCTGCCTTTAACTCAGCCTTGCCAGGGCCATTTCCCCCCCTCGCACAGAAGACAGAAGGCCACCATATCCAAGCGCAGTCATCCCCTGAAATGAGCTGCCAATCAGGCCTATCCACCCGGGCCTCCGACTTCCCAGCCACACCAGACACCTTATGGGCGCTCGGACCGCCTGGGATCAGGAGCTTGAAAAGCAGCCAACCAGCTCCAGGCCAAAAGCCAGCCTGGGCTCCTGCCTTAACGGCCTGAAGGGCTCCTCCCTTGTCTTTAAGCTTCCTAATCTGTCCGTATTGGCAAGTTGTGCTGCCTTGCCTTGGCTCATCTCAGCCCCTTTCACTCCCCACAGCTGTTTGGCCACAGTTATAAATCTACATGGCCGCACAGTGCTCGATGGCTTGCAGGGAATTTTAGATCTGTCACCTCATTTGATCTTCAGACATCCCTGTGAGAGAGGCCAGACAGAGATTCTTAAAAATCCCCATTTCGCAGTTAAGGAAATGAGGTGGGGGGAGGGGGCGGTGGGGACACATTACCGCTGAGGTCACCTAGCCAGGAAGGGGCAGAGCTGCGAATCACATGACCCTCCCAGGACAGGAGAAAGGGATCCACACTGGGAAATGAAAGGAGACTGGAAGTCAGAGGTGGGAACACGTTGACTGGTGGCTGAGCAGGCCGCCGTTTCTCTCAGTGACGACTCTATCCTTCTCATCCTCTCAGCCGGCTGTGGTGCATCTACAGGGCCAAGGGTCAGCAATCCAAGTCAAGAATGGTAAGAGTCAAAGTCGGCTCTCTCCCCAAGAGGAGCTTCTCTGGTCTTCCTTACCGGCAGCCTTCAAAGAATCATCAGCCTAGCTCCTCCCGGGGCCCCTTGAAGTACCCTGGGCGGTAGGGGGGCCATTCTCTCCTCCGTCTGCCCTCTGCTGGCTGTCCTGGGTAATCGCTTGCACTTAGACCCGTCGCTACACACAAATTGCATTTAGAATCACTGATGAGGAAGCCCAAAGGGACTTGAGACATCAGGGAGACGGGGAATTCTTGGCAGCTGGAGGTGGTATCAGGGTCACCAAGGGGATATAGTTTGCGTAGTTTGAGCAACATCTTCACAATACAAGCTAGAGAAGGTAAAACTACAGAAAATTAAATTCTCATCTGATGGGTCTCTGCAGAAAACGGGTGGAGGGAGCATTTCCCGGGGTTGGGGGGAGAGAGGAAGCGTGCCAGACTTTCCTGGGAGTATGAGATGCTAGTATCTATAAGAAGGGTAAACAGGTTTAAGGGGCTTTAGAAAACTGACTTTATGTAAGCCCTGCGTTTAAAAGATAGGGAGCCAGAGTCTCAGTGAGAATGGATAATACCATAAAAAATCATACTGCCTTATATTTGGACGGCCCTTTGGAGTTTTCAGCGTGCGTTCTTTTGTCTTTCTTTTTTAAAGATTTTATTTGTTTGAGAGAGAGAGAGTGAGCACGAGCAGGGAGGAAGGGCAGAGGGAGAGGGAGAAGCAGGCTCCCTGCTGAGCAGGGAGCCCCATCCCAGGACCCTGGGACCTGAGCTAAGGCAGCCGCTTAACTGACTGAGCCACCCAGGCGTCGTCCCTTGTCTTTCATTTCCTGTGATTCTCACAGCAACCCTATGGTGCAGGTGTTAGCTCCTTTTTGCAGAGACGGAAACTGAAGCTCCAAGAAGTTAATTCCCTGGCCCAAGAGTTAAGTGTAGGAGCTGGGATTCAAAACTGTCTGTCTGATTCTTTCCACGGCACTGGACTCCTTCAGTGATGTGCGTACATTCCACTGAATGATTAGGTTCATTTTTTCCCCCAAAGAGACATGCACATTCATTAAAGAACAGCCCTTCAGAATAATGTCCAGTCCCCAGGGTGCACACAGCCTAAAATGCCTGACCACCCACCCCCCAGGAGCCTCGGGAAGCACTAAGCCAGTCAGGACGCCAGATGCTAACGGAGCGTGGAGCGGAAGGGAGGGGCTCCAAGTGCAGAAACAGTAAATGAAGGTTAAGAAACCTGCCACATGGGGACAGCTCCCAAGAGTCCAGTCTGCCCTGAACCGGCTGTGCTGAGCTGCCCTAATGATCGGGCTTAGCCACATCCTGGACTGCCACCTGGATGCCTGAAATTTAATCGCCTCCAAAGTAGAAGGAGGAACAGAACAGTAGCAAAACCCAAGGAGTCCTGCCGGGACCAGGTGCCTTGGGCCCTGGGGCCCTGGATGGGCCATAATCACCATCTGTCCAGGGAGGAGTGAGACAGGCAGGAAATAGATTCTTCTGGGTGGACGGGTGGCCTCCACGATCAGTCTATGCCCGAAGCTACGGATTTTGCTCCCACTACCACGCGACAAGACCGGCTCCAACCCTTCTGGGCCAATCCCTAATCGTAGTTTATGCTGATCTTAAGTTGCGCCAAAAGCAGAAGGGGGGGGGGGGGGGGGGGAAGGACACCAAGCAGAGCGAGTGGTCCCCTGGAGAGACCGTGCCAGGGCATCTCTTCCTAACTCCTGTCCCACCCACTGTTGCCTCGAGGGAAGGTGACCACCTGTTCTGGAAGGCCAGTTTCCTCACACCTCTGAGAGGCAGGCCTCCCGAGACTAGCCAAAGATGGACATTCACAACATAATTACTTGCGTGAAGAAGGGAGGGTTTTGAGAAGGCCCCCTGGGCTTAGACTCTCTCCTCTGGTGGGGGTGGGAAGGAACATCCCTCCTTCTGCAGGATTGAAAGGGAAACTTTCCTTCCGCCTTCCCGAACTGGATCTCATTGTCCAGCAAAGGCGGTAAGATGCCCCCTCTCCCCGCTATGGGGTTGGGCTGGCAGACCCTTTACCAGCGGTGCCTCGGATCCCAGATACCCTCGCCGGTTCTAGTGCTGCTGGGTGGTCTATCCCTCACTCTCGTAAAGGTCCCCCTCTCCTATGGGGCCTTAGGACCGGCGGCCACTCATTCCAGCTGCCATGAAGTCTGACTCAGCCCCGATCCCTAAGGTTCTCCATAGACAGTTCCTTGGGCTGAGTGGTTTCCCGGGTGGGGCAGGGAAGCCTTCCAGAAGGGAGCGGGCACAGAGGAACTGTAAAAAGGAATCTTTAAAGGGGAAGGACAAAACCCACGAACCTGAGAACCAGGGGAGGGATTCAGGAGCTAGGGCTAGAGAAATAGAACAGAATAATAAGACCTAGCCTGCCCCTCAGTGTCTGAATATTGCCTGCGCAGGCCCCAGAACAACAAAGAAAAGAGGGCAGCATGCCCACTCTCTTCTCGCCTTCACCCCCAATTCCAGCTACAAGGTGTTGGTTAAAGACCCGGGAAAGGAGAGAGGGAAGCAGACAAGTTGACCCCAGGGGCCCGAGGCAGGCCTGGCAGCTGCTCAACAAACAGAACGCTCTCTCTCTGCTTCCACATGCTGTTCTGAAAGATTGGCCTCCGGGACTCTCCACGTTGCGCTGGGATCGGGGTGGGAGTGGGGAAGGGTGCTGCTCGAAGTCTCTTGTTTCTGTTTGCCCGGATTATTCGGACATGTACTGAGTGACTGCCCTTCTCTCATACTGAGATCTTTCAGGTGGAGTGCTCAACGACTGGTCTCGCATCACCATGAACCCCAAGGTGTTTAAACTACATCCCCGCAGCGGGGAGCTGGAGGTACTGGTGGACGGCACCTACTTCATCTATAGTCAGGTAGAAGTGAGTACGGTCTCAGGCCTAACTCTTCTTACATCCAGAATGCAGATCCGGTGCTGGCCACATAGGGGCACTGTGGAGCCAGCCAAGACCTGCTAACTTCCCGCTCTCTAGGGGGACAGGGGTGGGGGCGCTATGCGGGGAGGGAGTTGAAAAGAGGAAAGAGAGAAGGGCGCGGTTTAGTTGGGGTCCCCCCCACACACAGCCGGTTATCCTTGAAAAACTGCAAAGGGGTCCCTCCCACACCCCAGCCATCTGATCCCCTCCCGCCGGGCCCTTAATGCCGCCCCACTAAGCTCTTTGGTTCTACTGCCAAAACTCCACCGTTGTGTCAGTGTATATCCTCTGAGAGTCCCCCCTTCCCCCGTCACCACTAGCTTCACATTAAATAGTGCTCCTGCAGGCTTTCTCTCCACCTCAAAACCATTTTGGACGCCCTTTCCTTCCTCTTTCTCCCATTTGCTTGTCTGCCTTTCCGTGTCTCTGTCCGCTCCACCATTCTCCCAGCCCTTTGGGCCTTGGGTTTCTGTCCTTATCCTGCCCCACAGGGCCTGCTCCCTGGATCTGCCCAGCCACTCCCCCCTGTTGTTTGCCCCAGAGCTAGAGGTTAGCCGAGCCCCGGGGCTGGGGCTTTTGTGGGGTGGGCAGCAAGCAGGCAGATGGACAGAAGGACTGCGGCGCCAGCAGAAGGGTCTCACAGGAGAGGGGCCAGAGAAGGCCGGTTAGCAAGCATTCTCTCAGCCCACCGGGCATCCTGGCACAGAAATCATACTGCACCTGTATACACTACTCTCTCCCAAAGAGCCTATGCAGGGAGCAACCTTTCATAAAGTGATTTAGGATGACTAATTGTGGGGAGGGGGGTCCCAATCCCTAGGGAACACATGCGTATAATCCTACAAGCCATTTCTCCTAAGCTCCTTTTGTGTGTGGGGGGGGTGGTGAGTGGGGTATCAAGGCTCGGGATGGGGTATTTTGGGCCCAGAATAGATCGGGAGAGGCCTCAGGCCTTGAACGCCGTGAAAACTGGGAAAATCCCCCTTGAAAGCAGGCCACTGAACATGGGTTGGCACTTCCCTCAGGCCACAAAGTCAAGTCAGGAGCCTGGGTTTTGTCCTTCCGAATTCCTTAGCTCATTTGTGGTGGATAGCACTCCGTCTCTCCAGAGACAGAGAGTTTCCTTGATCATCAGGGGGCCAAGGGGCAGCGTAAAATCAGAGTGAGAAATTCAGTCACAGGGGAAGGCAACCTGCAAGCTGAGTGAGTGACTGGCCCTAAAGAGCCGAAGAAATGGCAAGTTATTACCATGCCCTCTCTCAGGAATCAGCAACTTCCAAGGTCAACCGCAAATAGTCCTCAGGGCACGGCGTGGGAAGTCAATTTGTATCCATTTGTCTCTAGCACTGATTGAGCCCCTACTGTGTGCAGAGCCCTGTTGCCTCTTGCCCGGGCTGAGCAGGGCGGAGGGCAGGGGAGGGGCTGGGGAAGCTACCAGAATGAGAAAGTCCTGGATCCTGGTGCGCTTTTGCTGAGAGATTTGCTCAGCCACCCGAGCCCCATGGAGTGGAGTGGGGGGAGTGCGGTGTATCAGCCCATCATCTTGCCTTTCCAGTTGACCAACAAACACGCCCTCAGGTGGCGCTGCCCCCCTTCACGAGGTCTGCTGGCCAGCTGGTCTGAGAAGGTCCCATTGGTCTCGTGCAGGGAAGGGCCCCACCCTCTCCTTCCTCTCTCCCCCAATCCCTTCTCCTTGCCTCTCACCCAGGTCTATTACATCAACTTCACCGACTTCGCCAGCTACGAGGTGGTGGTAGACGAGAAGCCCTTCCTGCAGTGTACCCGCAGCATCGAGACGGGCAAGACCAACTACAACACTTGTTACACCGCGGGGGTCTGCCTCCTCAAAGCCCGGCAGAAGATCGCCGTGAAGATGGTACATGCCGACATCTCCATCAACATGAGCAAGCACACCACCTTCTTTGGGGCCATCAGGCTGGGCGAGGCCCCTGCATCCTAGATCCCCCCCCCCTTTCTGCCCCTGCCCGCGCCCCTGCCCCAGGGTTGGGAGCCGGGACTCCCAGAACCTCTCGGTGCTGCTGTGGAGTGAGGTGTGATGGGTGTCGCAGCCGCAGAGATCAATACCCCAGGGCTATTTATTCCCCGGTGACTCCAGGATGACGAGGAGGCCCGCTTGACTTTCCGGAATGACCTTGAGTTTACAGGACACTTGATGGAGCCCCAGGATTTGCAGGAAGCAGGACCTTCTTCCTTGGCTCCATGTCAGCCGGCTTATGGCTCGACTCTTCAACCTCAAGGTCCCTGTTGTCAGAGTGATCGTTTCTTGCACTGAGGTGGGGTTTCCGGGGGACAGCAGGCAAGAGAAAGCAAAGGTGGACTCCAGACCGTGGGGCAAGCCTCTGACCCTAAGGTGCTGCCATTCCTCTCTTAGGTAGGGCTGGGGGCAAGGGTGGGGCGGGAGGGGGTGGCGAAGCCTAAGCGGACGGGCGGGGAGGGGAAAGGCGGGCACTGGTGGCAGAGACCCAGGGAGAAACCTGCCAAGCCTCAGGGTCCGGAGGGTAGGCCAGGGGGCTCTTCCCACGCAGGCTGCGAGCCAGCTCACGGCAGCTTGCTGGGCTCTGGGGGACAGGAGGTTGGCAGGGAATGGCCGCACCACCCCAGCCCCTCCCCGCCGCACCTGCACAAGAACCTGAAGGCAGACTTGGGGTCACGTGTCTTCCACTTTGTTTACAGCCGTGTTTCACACTCAGAAAAATCTCTGGGTCCCCTTCCAATTGCCCCCTTTCCCAGCCCGATCAGAACTCCTGTCTTCTTTCTCCACAGAGCCTACCTCTGTCTAAGACAGGTGCCTCCCCAGGGACCTGTGCTTATGTGAGTCTGGGATACTCTTCCAATGACCTGGGTGCAAAGAAACTTGCTGTTTATGAAGCAACACAAATATTCATCTAGTCAAGTTGTGTCTGGGAGCGAAGGGTTGGACTGGATGACCTCCGGGAGTCCCTTCAAATTCGAATATTTAGGCAACTTCCACAATAGCCTGCGAAAATTCCCAAACCCCAGCCTGTCCCTGGGGCCTCAGCAAGGGAGAACTTTTCTGCCTGACCCCAAGAGGGCAAAAAGTGGGGGTTTTTTTCTCAAGGTTGCTGTGACCCAAGTGGCCATGAGCCGAGGTGCTATCCAAAAGGACAGCCGCCGATGCCCTGCTGACCCACCTTTCCTCACTCCATAGCAGAGTCACCAGAGATCCCAAGGCCGATCGCCTGAATCCAGGCTCAAGAGAAGCCAGCATCTAGGCATCGGGCAAGGCTCTGCCCTGTAGCCAGGTCCAAAGACCCCTTACCCGCCCAATCCTGACCCCAAGTTCCCCACTGGATCACATAGTGGGACCATTCAAGGGCCCGATCTCTCACTGCCAGGGGCCAGCCTGATTTCTGGATGCCGGGTCTAGCCCAAAGCTGGGGAAGGCCAATGTTGTACAATCTGCTACTTTCGCTCCTGAAACAAGTTTCCTTTGGAGGAGATGGGGAGAGGAGAATAGAGGGGAGAGGAGAAGAGACTTATCCTTCAGGCAGCTGAAATCCACCAAGAACATCTAGATACTCATTCTCCACCGTACCTTCCCTTTCCAAACAGCCGTAGTGCTCGGTCCTTAGGGGATCCGGGCCAGAGGTGGCGGGCTATGCTGCCATTGTCTGGTTGCTAATGACAGCCTTGCAACCCCAGGTGGGGTGAACTTGAGGCATGCGTCCGGCCCAGGCTCCTGGAAAGTGCCTTAGACAGTCCTCAGTCGTAGTGAGGACTGAAGGGAACCTCTCCTTAAAGTTTGGAATGTCCTTTCTCTCTCATTATCTCCTTTGAGGATACTATGAATCCCATTGTGCAGACAAGACCCCAAGAGGTGAAGTGCTTTGACCAGGATCCTCACTAGTTTAAGCCACAGCCCCGGGACTTCGGCCAGGTCTGCCCCCCAAAGCGATTCCATTATGCTGCAGCATTGTGTTGAACGTGCGGTCTAGAGAGAACCAATAAAAATGGGAATAAGGACCCCCAAATCCTTCAGCATCCCGGAGAGAAACCCAGACATGCTCGTTTTCGTCCCGTGATGGTAATTCCTTGATGCTCTTTTGGCTCCGGGGGGGTTTGTGGCAAAAAGAGTAGGACGTTTCTTTGGGAAACTGCCATCGGCCTTAGGACTCTTGTGGTCAGAATTGTCTTGGCACCATGTCGAAGCAGCTGGCTTCCGATACCCCCAGAACTGTACCCCTCATGCTCTTCCACCCACCCCTCGTGTCCTGAGCCCCTGCCACGGGCAAGGGCCTCCGCTGGTTACTGTACAGACAGGTCATGGGAGCTGGTCCACTTCCCCCAGCTACTCAGTGGCTCCTTGGTTCTTTCTACCACCCCGCGGAGAGCTTTGTTCTACCAGGATGTCTCCTGATGGAGGAAAGAGAGAGCCCTGGCTCTAAAGCCAGATGCGTGCGACGAGAGGGGAGGAGGAGGCTTCCTAATTGTACCCCTAAAGGACGTTCTGACTCCCATCTGGAGGTCCAGATAGGGAGGGGATTATCGGGGTGATAGGCTTCGCGCGGGACCCTGTATTCATTGTGGACCCTCCAAAGGAACTAGGGGGAAGGAGGCGAGGAGGGAAGCAATAGACAGCTGCGGACCCTGTTGCAGCGAACTCATCTACAATGCGGTGAAGCAATTTACTAGCGAGAGGCTGTGGGAATAGATTTACGGTCTGGAATGGCGCTGACGTGAGTGCGCCAGAGGGCCGGGGCTAGCACGGGGAACGGGATGAGGACGTTTGTGAGCAAGCAGATGGCAGAGGTTTGCAGGAGAATCGCATGGCTGGGGCCTTGGCCAGCTGCTTGGGCTTCAGCGGCCAAGGCCGGCATAAAAGGCAGCCAGCCGTTGGGGGCTGCTGAGCTCCTGGTTCCTTGGGAAATGTCATCTTTGCCTTCTGGCCCCCCTCACCCATCCTGAGCCAGATTCCTTTCGCAGAAGCAGGAAAGGGCTAGGAAGCCTGGAGGCGAGCAGAGACTTGGATCTCCGTGCAAGTACGTGTGTTTTCTGTAACTTCCGGTGGCTATGAATAGAGTCCGAGAACTTTAGAGCGAGACCCAGAGGCCCGGAGATGGAAGGCCACCTGGCCAGGGTGACTGAGTCCTGTCCTGCAGATTCAAGGGAGTGAGGGGGTGGAGCAATCTCTGTCCGGAACAGACAGGTCCCTTCTTCTACCCCCAGACTCAAGGTCGGAAGGGCTCGGCCCCCTTCAGGAGCCTGGCCAGGCAGGGGAGAGTCCCCATAGCGACCATCAGAACTTTCCCCCCCTCCTCAGGCATTCTCCCTGCCCTGCTCTCTGTGCCGGAAGGCTCTGGGCTGGCCCAATACCAGGAAGTCCCTAGGTTTCCCTGCCACTGCCTCGGCCTCCCCACCGGCCTAAGGCCGCAGAGAGCACAAAGAAAGAAGCAGATTGTTTCTTTTAACGCCGGGGCTCTCCCCAAGGGGACTCGGGGTGTGTCATTTCTTGATTCAAGCACCTTCCACCTGGGGTTGGGGGGTGGGCTTTGTGATGAGAATGGCCTGGAGCAGGCCCAGTGCTGCTTTGGGGGGTCGGCATCCAGTGTGAGATACTATGTATATAAACTATATATAGTGTATATAAACTGGGATGTAAGTTTGTGTAAATTAATGGTTCGTTCTTGGCAAATAAAGCTTTTTTTTTTCTCGCCCCCCCCCCCTTCTTGAAATCGATTTAAGCGCTTCCTGTGTGCCAGGGGCCGCTTTGCAAGTGCGGCCACATGTGAGCTAGGGGGAGGGCCAAGGCACTCGTTTCAGAGGGGCAACCGAGGTTGCCGAAGGTTCCTGTCAGAACCTCCCACGTCCTCTCTGTGTCCCGGACCACACACGCGCCCATCCCTGTCACCTGAGGTCTTTTCCCATCACTGCCTTTCTAGGAAGCTAGAGGTTCTGCGGGAAAGAATCGCTGTCCTAAGGGCGGAGACACAGCATGTCCTCCATCTTCCCTCAGCCTGACGCTGCGGCACCCGTGACAGATGTCTCAGGCCTGAGTCCCTAACAGCTTGAGGAGATCCAGCCTCCAGCTCCCCGTGAGGTAACCTCCCACTTGGCGGAGGAGGAGAGACCAACGCTCGGGGAGTTGAAGTAGCTCACCCAAGGTCACCCAACTGTAGAAAGGCGACTTCAGCGTTCAAAGGGCTGCCGACCGGAGCTTACTCTGTACGCTCTCTGTTAAGCATCGAGATGCCATGAAATGGAGGGCAGAGTCTGCTCAAGGGTAGGAAATGGGCAGAATGAGTGGAGGAGCCTAATTTGGGGTAGCTGTCCAAGTTCCAGAGGTCAATCACATTCAGTGTCATTGGCCTTCCCAGTAGCCTCTGAGGTAAGCAGGGGAGGGAGGGTTTCTGGTTCCCGTGTTACAGGTGAGGAAGCTCGGGCTCAGAGATGGAAGATTGTCCCGTGTCACGTGGCTTGAAGGCGGCGGAGCCTGACCTCCCCAGCGCACGGGCTCCCAAGGCACCCAGTCCTGTAGGAGCCTCGATTCCAAGAGTTGGGGCGGCTTGAGAGCTAGACTAACAGAGCCATGAACCCAGGGATCCTACGTCCTTAAAACAGACGAGTTGGACCACCAGCAGTATCGGAAGAAGAGCTTTTTATTCGGTCCGTTGTATTCCGTACTGACTGAGTGGCCGTGGGTGAGGGAGACTTCAGGCTACCTCCCACCTAGGGCTTTCCCTGCCTCTGGAGGCTATTTCCCTTGTAGCCCCCAGGTAAAGCCAGAGAAGAGCTGGAAGGAGGCGAGAGGTGAAGGAAGAAGCGGGGGCCTAGAGAACGGCCTCCTCGTGGCGAGGACTCGCCGGTACAGGAGCAGGAGGCCCACACGTGACTTTTGTCCTCCTGTTCCACAGGTTGTACACCTTCCAGCCAGGTCAAGAAGCCGCTGGAGGTGTCTGTCAAACGATCACCAGTTCCTGGTGCTCTGAGACGCCATACTTGGTCTTATGCTGGTCAAAGAGTTGGCGTAGGGCAGCGACGTAGAACGTGTGGTATCTAGCCACAGTCTCCTGGCTCGGGTTCTCAATCTTGGGCAGCGGTAGCGGCTTCCCAACTGCCGGAGGAGACAGAGAAGGAGAAGGGAAAAGAGTCAGAACCACTCACTCCTCAGACTGGGCCTCGGCCCTCAAGGCCAGGGTCTCCCCGTCCTCCCCCCCACCGTGCCCCTCATCCCAGTCCACCTCTCTGCCTCTGGACACAGCCAGAGTCAAGGTGCAGCCCCAGGAGCAGATCCGACATCCTCGACATGGCTGCCGGTGGATGGACTCACTCACCAACGGTGGTCACAGGCCGGGCGAAGGGCAGTAGGCCCCAGGAGTTCTCTGTGAGGCCGCGCCCATAGAAAGCACAAGGGTAGATGTGTATCATACGCTGAACCCACTTCTGGAAGCGATTCACCAAGCCCCCAGGAGTGAAAATGTGCTGATTGTAGAGGTCTGTCTCCCCAAAGGCATAGGCAGGGATTAGAGGAACTCTGTGGAGGAAAGGCATATCCTTCAGTGGCCAGATGTGCTGACTACTCGAGGTCCTGCCTCTAGGTTTCTCGGCCTAGTGACTTAGCGGGACCGAGGTCCAGACTGAGTGCCAGGGCCCCGCTGTCTACCCCGGGCTGCCCATGGGGGCAAAGTAGCAGCAAGCTAAAGGAAACAGGTCCCAGACCCTCCTGTGAAGCCACGGGTCCGAAACACTGGAAGAGAAGACCCAAGGGCCATTTCATTTGGCTTTCTTCCCTCTAACCCACATAGCAGTTTGGGTTCTCTCTGACGTAAGCTTGAGGCCAGTGGCCTTTTATAGAGGGACTGGCCCAGTCGAGAGACTAGTGTGAGGGAGAAGAGCTGAGGGCTGGCCCTCTAGCCTCTCCTCGTGAGCAGAAATGCCTCTAGCACCTGGCCCAGGCTCTACTCCCACACAGAAGCTGCGTTCTAACTCCCTTTTTAGGTATCATTTCCTCAAAACCCCTTACTCCTTCCATGCTGGGCTTTCAGAGCCCCTCTCCCCATTCTGGACCAGAGCCGTCCTTACCCATGATGAAGGGCCATGCGTACAAAACCAGTCCGTTTCTTCAAGAACAGGGTAGTAGAGCCCGGCAGGCTGTATCTGCACTCCGCCAGGCCACCAGCCACCACAATCAGCATGTTGCCTTTGCCTTTGTGCGTGAGCAGAAAGTCCATGGAGGCTTGACTCACCGAACAGGCCCCTTTGGGGGGGGCGGGAGAGCAGGTGCAGAAAACACAGAAAGCTCATTGACCACTTCACCAACCTCTTCACTGTCCTCCCTACCTCTCCAAAGGAGGGGAGAGCCTCATGTCAGGCAGGTGAGCCTAAGGTAGCTTTCTAAGACCGGAGAGGATCACCGAGTTGGCCTTGCCTCTCCCCCATTCCCCAAACGCTTTTCCCTGGGGGAGCCATGTTTCCTTTGGCTTTACGTCTTAGGAGCCAACTCACCTGAAGACATGACATACTCTCTGAGAAACGGCACCCAGAAAAAGGCTCCCAGGGTGAGAACATAAGGAGTGATACCGGGAAAGATCTTGGAGAAGCCTGAGGTATCTGTGGCAAAGTGGCCAAAGCATGAGTGGGACAAGACCCCATGAGGGTGGCACACAAGGATGTAGTTGTAGTTGGGGGAGATATCATGAGTCTTCAAAAGCTGTGGAAGAGAGGGGAATCAGGAGGAGAACGGCCAAGAAAGGGTACTCCTCTTCTGGCCAGAGCCTGGGCAGGGAAAGGGCGGCCATGTCCAGCCAGGCAGGTAGGTAACATAACACACAGCGACAGGGGGCGTCATTCACATGGGGCTCAATGGGAATGACGCCCTCAACCTCCACCTTGGCCCAGCTGCTGGCCCTGGAGTTGGGGCTGGGCCTGGGGACCCCAAGTTGGGGCGGGGTGGGGGGGCAGGGCCTGGGGCTACTCACCTTGAGGGGGAAGTAATCACAGTACTTTTTCCATATGCACCATCTCCTCACACAGTCACTCCGGCGGCCCCCTGAAAACAGAGCCAAGGTAGCCACGTCTTTTTTTAAAGATTTTATTTATTTGACAGAGACACAGCAAGAGTGGGAACACAAGCAAGGGAGTGGGAGAGGGAGAAGCAGGCTTCCCAGCGAGCAGGGAGCCCGATGCGGGGCTTGATCCCAGGACCCTGGGACAATGACCTGAGCCAAAGGCAGGTGCTTAAGGTGCGTCTCAGGTGCCCCAGTAGCCATGTTTTGTCCACCTCCATCATGAACAACATCCAGAATCCCTTCGGGCCAGTTGCAGGGTATCCTCTCACCCCCTGCCGTCGCCTGGCCTTGTAAGTGACAACCAGGACGAGCAATGTCACATCACGGCCGATGTAGGACAGGCCCATGGGCCTTCCCGGCATTTTGAAAAAGCCTCTTCCCTCAGCTTCTCTAACCCAGGGAGCAGGGCCAGGCTAAAGGGCTGCCTGGGAATTAGCCAGCCTCTCAGGACTATGAAAAGAAGAGAGAAGAAAGCGTGTGGCCAGAAGCAACAGAGCCCCAGAGGGGCCCTTACCTCGCTGGGGGGTCTTCCAGTCGAAAGCCAGCCAGGTGAGAAGGAGCACAGTGGCAGGCCAGTATGGCGTGAACAGCACCACGTAGAGGTTGACAGAGAATACGATGAGGACTGCAGGGAACCCAGCTCAGAGTTAATGAATTGTGAACAGTCCTCCCCACTTGCCCTCTGTCCAGGGGCTCTGCACCCCAAGGTTACACACACTCCCACCCACGCCCACCGAACACTCTTGCTTCCTCACCCTGGCAAGGGGTCTGTGTGCCCACGTCCCCAGCCCTCCTTCTCCTGTCTGCCCTGGGGGGGCCCGTTTCGGATCTGGAAGGCAAGGTGCTTTCCTCTCCAGCTATGCCCCCTGCAGTAAGCTGTCTGCTCCCCAGGACGTGCTCTGGCCCTGCTCCGGGCTGTGTTCAATGGTGGGGAGCCACCGATGGGCTGCTTCAATCGGAGGCTGGGAGTCTGGGAAAGACAGAGCCAGGAACGGTTTTCCCCCGGCTCACATTTTCCTCTCCAGATCTTCTCCATGAGGCATCAGTGGAGGGAATACCAGAGAAAGAGAAGACCTAACTTCAGCCGGGCTGGGAGCACACAAGTTGGCAAATGAGACACAAAAGACAATGCAAGCTGGGACCCAATAAGGAACTGGGCCGTGTCAGGCTCCGGTAGGACAGGGTAGAGTAGTTAGGGCAGACCTCATGGAGACGAGTCCCAGGGAGACAACACTCAGAATTGTGACCAGACTCCGTTTTTAAAACAGTTGTGACTAAGACAGCTGTGAGAGAAAGCAGGTAAAAGCAAAGGCTGGAAAAGACAGGACACACTTCTAACTGAACGTGGCAGACTGAACACAAGTTTTTGGGTTTTTTTTTTTTTCCTACCTTGACTCCTTGTCAAGGCCTCATGAAAATTACCGTTTTTTTTTTTTTTTTTTTAAGACTTATTTATTTATTTGACAGAGAGAGAGAGACACACAGGGAGAGAGGGAACACAACCAGGGGGAGCAGGAGAGGGAGAAGCAGGCTCTCTGCTGAGCAAGGGGCCCTGATGAGGGACTCGATCCCAGAACCCCGGGACCATGACCCAAGCCAAAGGCAGACACCCAACCGACTGAGCCACCCAGGAAACCCCCCAAGAGTGTTTTTAAAAGATACAGCTCTGCAATGAGAAAAAGAATTCGACAGATACCAGCCACAGTGGACAAGAGACACCAGCAAGATATTCGCATGCTGGAAAGCAGATGAAGGAAGGACTAACTGACTTCAAAGAAAACTGAAACCTGGTCACCCACCTGGGGAATGGCTGCAGGAGCAAGCCTGTTTGTGCTGGAGAATCTGGAAAAGACTCAGAATCTAGAGCCAGCAGGTGTCACACAAAAGCAATGCACTTGACTGAAAGTCTACTGGAGAGGCAGTTAGAGCTCCAGGTCCCCTTCCCTCCCCTACACAGTTGGATGATGGGAAGGACTACTCTCTACAAAATGGAACCAAAGAGACTCTAGACTCAGACACTTGCACTTGACACAGACAGCTAAGAAACTCGGTGTATAGCCAAATTATTCATCAAACACAAAAGTAGAATCAAGACAATCTGAGATATACAGTCTGACATGGTTTGTCTCCCGTGTCTCTTTCTCAGGAAACTACTGGAGGATGGGCTCCATCAAGATAAGGGAGTCATCCAGGACAGAGGATAGCATGGGATCCGGGGGTGGGGGGCAGGGGAGAAGGAGCCAACGAAGGAAGTGACCAGGGCCAGGGTTAGGGCGAAGCCAGCCAGGTGCCTAGGGTACAAAATGGAAGAAAACACTCCCAGAGTCAAGCAAGTACTGACCCAACACTTGCACAACCTGGAAAGTGAGCACCTTCTTAAACCTTCTTAAACTGTGCACCCGCGGTGCCTCAAGAACCCTGGAGGTGAGAGCTGTGCGTAAGACCAATGTTTCGTAACAAGACGATGCTGGGCTCCAGTAGCCATGTCCTCCAGGAAATAAGCAGCAGGGGGTGGAGGGACCTATAGATTCCTGATGTGTTCACGCATGTGGAGAGATCGCGATGTCTGCGGAGGGTTCGAAGATGACTTGGCGTGGTTAATGGATATCTGATAGATAACCAAAGAAATTTAGGATAAGGTGACGATGAGTTCCAGGGAAAATAGAAAGTTGTCACAAGCGAGGAAATACACTCTCAGTACACCCCAGTATCCCCACTAGGGATATTCCCAGTCATAGTCAGGCACTGAACCCCAACCTGGGCTATTACAGTCTCGGGAGAATGGAGGAAGAGGAAAGATCTAGCAACAGCTGGTAGAGCCAAATTCTCATCTTCCATTTCAGGAAGTCAGTGACAATGTCTAAAGTTGTTCAGTCAGAAATGCTATAGTAATCTGTAGACATCTTAAGTAGTAAAATGTAGACACTTGGAGATAAATACCAGAAGAAAGAGCTGCCTCTAGGGAACAGATCTAAGACCTGAGGTTTTAGCCTTTTGATTTGCTCCTTCTAAGACTACTGGACTTTCTCGAGAAATAAAGAGAGACATGGATCTAGTCCAGAAGAGACCTCCCTGTTTCACCGAGGCTTTGTTCAACCCAGACAGTGTCCGGGACATCTTATGAGGCAGTGTGGCCTCGGGCAGAGTGTCCAGTGAGAAGCGTCCCCAATCTGCCATTTCCCACTAGCGTGAGCTCAGAAAAGTCGCTGAACTTCACCCGCTGAGTGGGACTCCTACGGCCCTTATCTGCCTTCTCTTCCTCACAGACTTAGCCTGAGGGTCTCCTCTCAAGGCCTTCAGGGTCCAAAGAGATAGGATTCCATGCACAGGGTGAAGGGTTGGGAAGGCTCCACCCACCTGACGTGAGCTGGCAAGGAAAGGGGGAGCACTGGAACCCCCATCTCCTGAGGCCCAGGTCTAGAGCCCTTCTGCCTGCTCCACACCACTTCTCTGTACGCCCCACAGTAGGACTCTAATGAAGGGCTCCCTAGCAGGGTTTTCTCCCTGTACTCATGTTCCTTCCTGCCTCACTCCTCCTTCGACCTCCTCTGCTCCGCCCACCCTTCTGCCCCCTCACAGGGGGCCGTACACCCTCCATCTTGCCTCTTCCTTTTCTGTTGCATATATCTTCTGATCATCAGGCCGTATTAATTCCATTCCAATTCCTCCCCTCTAGGAAGAGGGATGCAGACAACGGCCTCTTCCTAGAACCAATGAAGACACAAACCCGACACTGTTGCCCTGTGCCAAACCCTATCACGGCTCCCCATGGCCCTCAGGACAAAGCCCAAAGTTTTTTCCTTAGTTGACAGTGCCCCGCACAATCGTCCCCCGTCTGCTTCTCCAACATCCTCTTTCTTCTGTCTCCCATTTATTCATTCCATACGCATCAGGCGTCAGTTCTGGGCCTCTTGCCCCTCATCCCACTCAACCACCGGCAGCTCCTTGGATGCTTTACACTCTCCCTCCTCCTAGCCTTGCCTCGGGTTACACACTCTCTGCCCCGAACACTCGTCCTTCTTCTCCGACTTCCTACGTGCCCTTCCAGAGTCAGCTCATTTGGGAGAAAAACGGGCAAAGATCGCGAACGGGCAGTGAACAGAAACTTAAAATGAGGCAATTACAGATGAGAGCACACTCTGGCTTAGCATGTGCTCCAGGAACATGCCCAGACCCAGCCTCGAGGATCGGCAGTGAATGAGCTAATGCAAGAGTTAGTAAGGAAAAGATCTCACGGGCTGGGATCAGGTCCCTGTGGGCTCAACTCCCAGGCCAGCTCCTCAGCTCCCTCAGCTCTGTGATCTTGGATAGACCACTTAACGCCTCATGCACCTCAGCACCCTCATCTGTGCAAATGGAGCTGATTAACCACGCGAGGGGTTTAGAACAGCACCTGACACAAAAACAGGGTGCAATTAACGTTAGCTAATATTATGAGTGTTCGCGCTTATTATGTGTGTGTAGCTATTAGTATATATTATTGTGCATAATGATAGCTTCTACCTCGTAAGGCTGGCAGGAGGCTACAAGGAAATAATAGGTGTGAAAGTACCTGGTACGAAGTAGGAAGATGAGAATTTGGTACGAAGTCCCAAATACATATGAATTCCTTTCTGCTGGGCTCTTCCAGCTCTGACTGCTAATCTTTCCTAGGGTAACACTGCTCTTTTCAGCACGGAAGGGACCTGGTGCCCACTCCAGGCAGGGCTCTGACCTTCCCATTCCCTGTCTCCTAGCCCACTCTCCCAATTCACCAGCAAGCCCTGGACTCCCAAAGCCTTCTTGCATTCTTCCTTCCCAGCTATCTTACAAGGTCATTGGGTTCACACCCTTGCCTCCATCTTGTCCAGCCTCCCCCCAACCCAAACACACACACACACACACACACACACACACACACACACAGCTGCTTTTCTCTAGCACCAGAACACAGCGGTCTATACGTAGCTTCCGCAAAGCATTTGTGGTCTAGAGAGTGGGGGAAAATGGCTGGATAGATGGATGAACTGCTCCAGGCAATGGGCTTTCAGAGCCTCCGTCCACCCCCAGGGAGCTCTCCTCCACGGATGGTCTGCTCAAGTGCGTGAGGTTGTAGCTAAGTCCTTTTCCTTGGGTAGCCTCAATGGCACTGCTCCCCATCTTCTCCAGACATTTCCTGCGTGCCCCAGTGTAGACCTGGGAGGGCTCACCATACACCTCGGCATCAAGGCTCACTTGCACAAACGCACATGCACCACTGCGTAGGCACACACCCATAGGCGCACACACATACCCTCGTGTACAATACGCAGAGATTCCACGAACACCGTGCCCCAGCAAGTCACGCAAGATGCCGAGGTGACCAGTCATCCGGATTTCTCTGGGACGACCCAGGTTTCGGCATTCAAAACCCCACCCAACCCTAAAACTCCTCAGTCCTGGGCAGACCATGGCCGGCGGTCACCCTGCAGAAGGCTGAAGACTCACCGATGATAAAGGCACTCAAGGCCCACTGGAAAACAGCAAAAACCTCCAGGGCAGTCTTAAGGTCCTTCTTGGACAGCAAGAGCATTGTGCTCAGGGTCTCAGGGGCTCCAGGGAAGTGCTGTTCCTTTGGCTTCCCAGCCCCTATTGCTCAGGAGCCTTCAAGGTTTCCTCTCTTTACGCTTTGTGCACCAGCCCCCATCTGGTCTCCACCCCCCACCCCCAGCCCTACACATGATGGCAAGGACACACACCACCTCTGCTTGCCTCGCTCCTTCCCTATCTACCCACGTGCCCTTTTACCCACTTGGGCACAGCCTCGGCTGAGATTGTGACACCCCCTGGCACACCTCTGTAGAGAAACGTCAATGAAACTCTGGTGTGGGAAGTGAGTGGGAGGGGCTTGCAGTTGACCAGGGACCTCCAGAGCCAGGGTGGATGGGGGAGAGAGGTGGGCAGCCAGGAGCCCAATGGCCTGCATTTCTATTTATGAGGCCCAGCTGTGCATGTGGTCTCTCAGTGACAGTGCGATCACAGGGGAGGAGAGAGGAGGCCAGAGGCCATGCCTAGAAATACCTTTGGTCATTTGGTCAGTCCCAGGGAACTTGTTACTTCCCATGAAGAGACATCAGGTATAAGTCTATGAGCGTAGGGTAGGTGCTGCCTAATTTTGTGTGTGTGTGGAATGAATAAACAAATGTGAGTACCTATCAAATTATCTTGCATACATGGAATTCCAGAATGGGATAAGAATAATATATGGTGAAAAACACCAGAGTAGTGGTGGCCCCTGCTAGCGAATTGACTAGGAAAGGGCATGATGGAAATTTGGGGGCTGATAACGATGTTCTCCATCGTGACAGAGCTTTGAGTCACACGGGTCAAAAACTCGTTTGTCAAAGCTCAGCAAGGGTACAATTAAGATGTGTGCATTTCTCTACATGTAAATTTTACCTAAAAAGCAAACAAATATTGAATTCTCCTTAATGTTGAAGTATTTAGGGGCAAAGAATGGTGACAGCTACAATTTACTCCGAGATGCATTTAAGATGTATTGATGGATGCACAGAGAAATATGCGGATAGATAGATGTATGATCAATCGAATGTAGCAAAACATTATTTGTACAATCTATGTGGTGGCTGTTTACTGTGCAATTCTTTCAACTATTCTGTAGGTTTGAAATATCTTTTATAATAGAATTTTGCCCAAAAAGGTGCCTCTAACTCAATATTAAAACTTAATTTAAGGGATGCCTGGGAGGATCAGTCTGTTAGGCATCTGCCTTCTGCTCAGGTCATGATCCCAGGGTCCTGGGATAGAGTCCCGCATCGGGTTCCTCACTCAGCAGGGAGCCTGCTTCTCCCTCTCCCTCTTCATGCCGCTCCCCCTGCTTGTGCTCTCTCTCTCTCTCTCTCATAAGCAGGG
>CM053612.1:56565592-56579380 GCA_028646535.1 Procyon lotor | reverse complement strand
GCTACCATTCCCTCTGCTTGTGTTCCCTCTCTCGCTGTGTTTCTCTCTGTCAAATAAATAAAATCTTAAAAAAAAAAAAGGAAAAAATGTCTAAATATCAACTTATAATTATATATCCACACCAGTAGGTGGCATCTCCAAGCACGTGTCTGTGTGCTCTGGAGATGTATGAATGTGAAAGCATCTAAGTCCAGCCAGGTGTGTGCTGTGAGCCAAGTGGACGAAATTGTGTAAGACTGGGTTTCCTGATGCAAACTATAATTACTGGAGGCATAGTATACACCAGGGACTGTTCTAGGCAGCTGGGTTAGAAAAGTGAGCAAACCATATTTTAAAAATTCATGCTTTGGTAAAGTTTACGTTCCGGTAGGCAAAGACAGATGATAGAAATCAATTAATTAACTAATTACATCGTGTGTTATGAGGTGGTAAGTGCTATGAGAAAAGAAAAAGAGTTTGAGCAGAGTGAGAAGGATCCAGAGTGCCAGTGGGAGTGGAGGAGGAACTAGGCCAGAAGAGCAGGCTTCCTAGTTTTAAAAGGGAATGCAACATGGAAAAGGTGGCATTTGGGCAAAGGCTTGAAAAAGGTGAGGAAGCGAGTCATTTGGATGTCTGAACTGAGAATGTTCCAGGCAGAGGGCACAGCCAGTGCACACACTCTCAGGTGGGGTGTGTCTGACGGGTTTTGAGGGGCAGAAGACTCCAGCTGGGTGAAGAGAGAAGAGGAGGAAGGAGAGGCCAGATGGTGTGGGACTTTTACCCTGACTGAAATGGGGGAGCCATTGTGAGGTTTTGAGTGACACATTCAAAAAAGAAAAGGAAAGGAAAGGAAAGGAAAGGAAAGGAAAGGAAAGGAAAGGAAAGGAAAGGAAAGGAAAGAAAAGAAAAGAAAAGAAAAGAAAAGAGAAAAGAAGAAAAGAAAAGAAAAGAAAAGGAAAGGAAAGAAAGAAAAGAAGAAAAGAAAAGAAGAAAAGAAAAAAAGAAAAGGAAAGAAAGAAAAGAAAAGAAAAGGAAAAAAAGAAAAGAAAAGAAGAAGAGAAAAGAAAAGAAGAAAAGGAAAAAGAAAAGAAGAAAAGAAGAGAAGAGAAAAAAGAAAAGAAAAAAGAAAAGAAAAGGAAAGAAAGAAAAGAAAAGAAAAAAAAGAAAAGAGAAGAGAAGAGAAAAGAAAAAAGAAAAGAAAAGAAAAGAAAAGAAAACCAGGATTGCCTTATGGTTTTAAAAGGCCAGTGAAGAAGGAGGAGACTTTTGACGGACTAGGGCAGTCATCCATGGACAGATGACGGTGGTTCAGGCCAGATCAGTGGTAGTCAGGATGGTGAGAAGTGGCTGGATTCTCGGGGTTTCTTCTGAAGCAGAGGCTCAGATGCCTCTCCAGGGGAGTCCCGTTGGTCAACACCCACCCTGGGCCCCACCTGGGCCTCGGCACCTTCCTTGCATCCAGCCTCGTCCCATCCGGTTTTGCGGGAAATATGTGGAGGGCGTTAGGGGGCCGCTTCCCTGCGTGGTGGGAATGGTGGTTCCACGAAAGGGTTAGTGGTAATCAAGGCTGCCAAAGGCTGCAGAGCCAGTCTCCGAAAAAGTCTGGATGGGGGACGAGGAGTTTGATCTTAATCCTGTGGACACTGAGGAGGCAAGATCAGCTTCTGAGCAGAGATGGTGACTCGTGCCAAATGCCACATGAGGATGACTGCAGGGTGACTGTCAAGGCCCAGGGACCCGGATGTTCCCGTGACTGACACCTAGGCCCACCCATTCCTCCTCTCCAACGCAGACTTGCAGTCCCAGCTCCGCCTCCGGGGAGAGTAAGTTGATTGGCTCCTGGGGACTTTCCCCAGCCCAGAAAGGCCCGCTGGCCCAAATCTCTCTCTTCATTAAACTGACTTTACTGTTTCAGATAGAAGTAGCCCACTCTTTATTTAGGCTCCCGTTAGGGAGACTTTCTGAGACTCTCCCCTCCTGGGGAACAAAACTCCATGAACATTGAACACAGGTGAGAGGCAAGGAACAGAGAGGGCCTGACAGATGGGAAGTCGTCCATCGGGGGCATTTGGTGTGGAGGCGAGGAGGAAGAGGAGCTATGGGTTCATGGCCAAGGTTCTGACTCCGTCCCCGGGTGGATTGTGGGGATGGGGAATATGGAAGGAGGAGCACTTCTCGTGGGGTAGGTGGAGCTAATTAGAAGTGTACTTCAGGCCACCATTTGGGAGAGGGGGTCTGTGCCACAAGTGGGGTAGGTGGAGCTAATTAGAAGCGTACTTCAAGCCACCATTTGGGAGAGGGGGTCTGTGCCACAAGCAGGCCCTAAGATGGCTAGCAAAGCTAGTTGCTGGTTTCTAAGACACGTTTGCTGACCCTGGAGATGTGCTACAGGGGCAACTACAGTGGGGACAGAACAGAGGACTCTGGACTTGCCAGACCCCACTGGAAACAGCAACATGGGCTCTGTTTTAATCTGCTTTCAGTTGAAATTCCACAAAAGACAGTATTTGACAAAAGAGAGGCTGGGGGAAGGGAAGGTTCTGCATGACTCTTGGGGAGTTAGCAGGACAGGATCGCACTTCCCTGCCAAGGAGAAGCTGCCTTAGCCTGGCTGGGATGGGCTGTGACCCAACTGTATTGGGCACAGGGACACGTCCGTGGGCCAGCGCTATGGTAGCAGGTGGAGGCTTTGGCCTGCTTGAAAGAGGAAGAGCTACCTGCTGGAGAGGAAGAATATGAGGAAGGGGGCAGTGGCAGGGGGGCGGGGGTGGGGATGCTTGTGGGCTACCCCCTCTACTGAGCCACCCCTGAGAGGATCATCTTTCACATCAAGCCTGGCCATGAGGACCTGTTTTGTTGTTGTTGTTGTTTTAAGATTTTATTTACTTATTTGAGAGAGAGAGAATGAGAGAGAGAGAGAGAGAGCATGAGGGGGGAAGGTCAGATAGAGAAGCAGGCTCCCTACTGAGCAAGGATCCCCCCCAATGCGGGACTTGATCCCAGGACTCTGGGATCACAACCTGAGCCAAAGGCAGTCACTTAACCAACTGAGCCACCCGGGTGTCCCCTGAAGACTTGTTTTGTTATTCCTGTGCCTCTTCATGCATCTGTCCACCAATCCTGGCTCCTTACCCTCCCAACCTGGTCTGGGAGCTCTTGGGGGCCAGAAACTGGATGGTACTGCGTCTTACTGTTCTCATATGCCCAGCTCCTGACACACACAGTAGGCATACTCTGACATTTGTTATCAAAATGCTCAAGCGGGTAGAAGCTTAATCTGGACAAATCTTTGGGGCTTGATATCCTCAAAAGTAAATAAGAGATGAGGACTTCCTTTTGGACTTGTGAGAATCCAGACAAGTGATAGATGGCCGATCACTTCGTAAACAGTGAAATGGTGTCCTCATGTAGGTTGCTGCTGTCACGATGATTGGGAGAAGTGGAGAGGGGAGGGCAGGGCCCTGAGGAGAGCCCAGAGTTCAAGTGGGCCTGCTCTGGGAGGAACTTTTCTCCAAGCAGTATTACCTCAGAAAAGGGTGTCAGAAACTCAAGAGCAGACTCAATGACAGTGTGAGCATTTAGAATATTCCAGAAGCTCCCCTCCATATGCACAGAGAAGGCCATGTGCCCAGCTGACGCATCTGCTTGCATCCCGCCATCCTAACACCAAAGAGGAAACAGTCCAGACTGTTTGGGAGCTTCCAGTCCTCAGTCCTATCCCCCTCCATCATGTCCCCACCCCATCCTCTCAAAATCCCTGGAGATCCTGAGGCTTGGAGATTATCAGAGCTGGAAGGGCTCTCTGAGGCTCCTAATTCCAAGCCACCCCAGGAGGGCTCCCCACAGCCTTCACCGAGCTCCCTGCCAATGAACTCCTTCTTCCCGCTCTCTGAACCTGGCCCAGCCCCCCACTGGTCCTACTCTAGGCCTCTGGAAACAGACCAAAAAATCAAGTCAGTCCTTCCCTTACATAGCAGTTCTCACTTCAGCCAGGCAGGATTATCAGATAAAATGCAGATGGCCAAATCTACTATGGGACATGCTTCTACTAAAACATTATTCATTGCTTATCTGAAAGTCAGGTTTAATTGAGTCACGTACCTTTATTTGCTAACTTTGGCAGCCCCGTAACCCAGGATCACACGGCCAGCAGTTGGCATACCGTGAGAGCCACAGCCAAGCTGTGTCCACCACATCTAGAGACCAGATCCCGCTCAGTGGTCCAGGAGGTCTGTGTGTCACCTTTGCTTTACGAGCTGCCCCAGAAATCAGGCTAGCTCCCATCCCTTGCACTGAACAGTCTAGTTAAATTCTCTCAAAGGTGTTGCCACTAAGCTAGGGGATTGTTCCTACAAGTCTCATGCTCACCCTCATCCCCTCCATCTCTTCTGCTTCGTGGGCAAGGCTTTTAGGCATTCCGGCTCAAGTGCCACTTTTCCCTTTCTCTCATCTGGCAAATTAAGAATGATCAGGAGATAAGAGGCCTGACCAAGAAACCAGAACACGAGACTCATGATGGAAGACAGGCAAGGCCAAGACTCTTGCAGCTGGAAGGCGCTGGAGCCACCCTTTAATGCCTCAGAGGGCTGGAGATAGCTACTCTCCTCTTCCCTGGTGGGCAATGGATACCTTTCCTATTTCCAAATAGCCCCAGCCTTTATGAGCCCACATGGCCATTTCTCCCAGATGACTCACCCCTACTTCAGATGACTCACCCCTACCTCTAACCTTATGCCACTGGTGACAGTAATGAGTTTCAAACTCTCCCATGTGTATTCATGCAATCCCTTAGCAGATGTGGAAGGGAGACAGGAGAAGCTACTCTGAGTACATAGACCTTCAATGAGGAAGAACAAAGGGAGAAGCAGGACGAGGACCCTAGTAACAGCGAACTTCTGTCCGAAAGCTCAGCTTCAATTTTGCACATCATTGTGTAGTTACTTGTTTTCCTGTCTGTCTTTCCCTACTCAACCAAAAGCTCCTTGAGGTTAGGGATCTTAGTACAGTGAACAAGGCCTGGCACATAGTAGGACTGATGAATGGCAACTGAAGGAATGAATAGAGTAGCAAAGCAGGTGAAGGGTAAGAAGAGGGACAGGAACAAAGGGGTCAGTACAGAAAACAAGCATGAACACAGCAGGAAACTCATGGGACCTTTGATCCTTAAGGGCTAGGTGGGAGGATGAGGAAAGAGCAAATCTTCAGTGACGAGTTAAAAAAACCCTCAATGACAGCTTCCCAGTTGTCCAATCTCTCATAACCCCTTACACATTCCAACACCTACAGCCCTGTGAAGTAATCCTTCATCAGCAAGTGTTGGGGACAGAGTAATTCTACAGATGTTCAGGAATTGTGAGCCCTGGACAGAACGAAATAATTTTCTTTTTTTTTTTAAAGACCTTATTTATTTATTTGTCAGAGAGAGAGAGAGAGAGATAAAGAGCATGAGCAGGGAGGAGGGGTAGAGGCAGAGGAAGAAGCAGGCTCCCCACTGAGCGGGGAGCCTGATGCAGACTCCATCCCAGGACCCTGGGATCATGACCTGAGCCAAAGGCAGTCACTTAACCGACTGAGCCACCCAGGCATCCCAAGATGAAATAATTTCTTTACATCTTCTCTCTTTACACTGAAATATCACTGTAACAACTTAAATATAATGACTTGTGTGTGACAATTTCTCAACAGCTCTTGAGCTCACTGGAAAGCTCCCCGGGATGTGAGCTGGGAACCCAGTCCAGACAGACGCTCAGGGATCATTAAATTCCAGACTAATGAGGAAGTTGATTACCATGGAAACTACCAAGTCTGGCAGCCTCTAGAGGGGAGGAGAAATGGGGGTGGTGAGGAGGAAAGGGGAGGATGTAGGAGAGTGGAGTGGGGATCTGGAGCTGGGAGGTAAGGACTAAGGTAAGGTAGAGGGAAGAAACTGCTGTTTATTGCTATCTTCCCTGGTGCTAGGCACTGAGCTGGGTCCTTCGCATACATTTGATCATCACAGCTCCCTGCGAGATAGACATTAATTCTCTTGCCCCTCCCACTTTACTGACTGGCAAAGCATATGCTGTTCATCGACAAGAAGGCCCATCTCCATTCCCAGAGCTTATTATTGGAAAAGGTAACCTTGAACTCCCTGCCTTCTCAACTGTGAGAAATGATATTCAGAGAGAGCTGCTTGAAAAGCTGGCAATCCGTCCATTGCTGGAAATGTGTGCCATGTGCCCTGGAAGTTGAATCATAATCACCAGCTGAGAGGGTGTGTGTTGGGAGTGGTGGGGGAGGGTGTTACAGGGCAGAACTAGAGAGTGCAGAGCTGGAAAAGGCACATTCAAATTACAATAGCTATGGTTTCCTTACAGCAAACTACAGACGAGAAAGCTCAACACTTGCAAAGCTGGTTTTTCTTCAATTCAGGCCACAAAAACAAACCCATGCAATGGGGCTTGACATTCAAAGGAACCTGTTGTTCCTTCTGCAGAATCTGAAAAAGCAATCTTGATTGCAGCAAATAAGCACACTCTCTGTGACCATCGCTATCATGCTATCAGAGTCCAGAAGATGTCTCTTTCAGGATCAGCATAATGGCTTTCTAAAATTATCATTGCTTTGATGCGTTTTAAGTCACAGTATTTAATTTCTTCGAAACATGAAAATGACAGTAAAGGAGAGTGTGAAGTATTTTGTTCATTTAAAATAAAAAAGGGGAAGTTGGAATAGATGTATTTTGCCTACTCCTCTTGCTACAGCTAAAAACCTGGGCATTATGTACAAAACAAACACAGGAAGACTCTGAAAGGTGGAGAGAAGGCGGCAGACCACTTAGGTTCTCAGCATGGGAGGAATGATATGAATTTTCTTTTTGCCTCCTAGATCCCAGGCTTGGCACCGAAGAAGCTAACAAACCAGATGTTCAGACATCCAGCCCCCCCCCCAAAAAGCCTCAATCAAAGGTTGTTCTCTCTAGCCAAAGAACTAGGAACAAACCAACCTAGCAATACACAAATTGTTTAGACAAGAACCACTCTACTCCAACCAAAACCTGAGAACAAACTGTGGCCCTCTCCCCACCCCCAGTAGCAAAGACTAAGTGGGGAGCTTAGACTTCCACACTCATGAGGCTGTAATGGCATGCCCCAACAACCCCAACCCCCTCCCTTGCTGGCAAGGTATCAGAGGAGGCCAAGTACAGAGCAAGGACTTTCATTGCCACTGGCAGGGAACAAGACCCACCTACACACTACCTTAGTAGAAACAATGTGGGGAGCCTAGAATTCCATCCCCACTTGGCAGGAACGGGGCACCCCCTCACTTCCCCTGAGCTGGTGTCAGAGAAGACCTAGTGGAGAGTTAGGACTTTTACCACCGCCCAAAGATAAAGAGGGTAAGATGACATGGTGACAAAGGAAACAATAATTCAGCACCTCAACCCCTCCCATTCAAAAAACCATCAGTGGAGGCCTCATGTGAAGCAGAAACTCTCAGCCCCGCCCAGATGTGATGAAAAGCTTCCCTTTGGATCAGTGGAGGCAAAGTGGGGTACCTGGACTTCTACTTCTACCTTGCAGTGATGATACAACACTTCTTTTTCCTAATGGTGGCAATGTCAGAGGAGACCAGCTAAAACAGATGCTGTAGATGCATTTCAGAGTCTCATGACATATACCCAAAATGTTTTTGTTTTTGTTTTCCTTTCAGGATTTTTAAAAATCTCAGAGTAACAGCTATTTCATAAAACCTTATCTAATACAGTTTTCTTATAAATCAAAGAAAAAAGAACACTCCGGATTTTCTAAAACTTTAGCTGGTATGTAAGGTAAAGTCTATGTAGAAATATTATCCAGTGTGTGGAGAAAGATTCTCAGGTAAACCTCAGGGGTATCCGGTGTGTCTTGTTTTTTTTAAAGATTTTATTTATTTATTTATTTATTTATTTATTTATTTATTTATTTATTTATTTAACAGAGAGAGAGAGAGAGACAGAGAGAGAGAAAGCACAAGCAGGGGAAACAGCAGAGGGATATGGAGATGCAAGCTCCCCGCTGAGCAGGGAGCCCAACGCAGGGCTTGATCCCAGGACACTGGGATCATAACCTGAGTTGAAGGCAGATGGTTAACCGCTACACCATCCAGGTGCCCTCCCAAAATTGCATTTTTGTCGAGTTTATATAATCTTAAGTATTCTAGTTCAATTTTAAAACATGGTTTCATTTTTCAGTAATAATTAACATAATCAGTATACTTTATAATTTAATTATACTGATAATAAGTGTTCTTTAGGAAAATAGAGATTTATATGGAGAAAAATTAAATTTTCCTTCAGCTCTCTCCATACGCTTTCCTCCCACTGTCAAGAGATAACCAGTTAGCATTGTGGTGAACCTCCTATTAGAATTTTCTACAGAAAAACAAATAGACATTCTATGTTTCCTCCTACCCTTCTTTATATTTTATTCAGATAGTATTACACTATACATGTTGTTTGATACCTTGATTTATTTATTATTTTAATGAACATCTCTTTTCATTTCTGTATTGTAGTCCTCATTTTTAATGGCTGCCCTTTATGTATCTATACATATATAACTGATCTTACGTCTACAAGCATTTGGGAATTTCCATGTGTTTTTGTCGTAGACTGTAAGGAAGTATAAACATATTTGTGTACCATAGCTAAAATATTTTAGAAAAAATACAATTATCCAAATATATCTTATGGTATATTTTTATAAATGAAATTGATGGACCAAAGGGGAAATATATTTTAAGGTTGGCAAAAATCAACAACTAGATATCTAAAAAACTTAATAAGCACGTACAGTTTTACCAGCGGCACTTTTCATTTCAAAACAACATATTACCAATCCCTTAAATTTTGCCAATGAAGTAGACAAATAATGGTACAATATCCTTTTTACGAATTTTTCAGTATTCTATTTGTACAATGGAATATATTTTCATGTTTATCAACCTTTCATATTCATTTTATTTATGAATTGCTTGCTTACTTTTATACATGGTTCGCTATTGTAAAAGTTCTCTGTTTAACAAGAAAACTTAAAAAAAATAGTCCTTTATTTTTGTGGCAAATATATTCTTTTAGTTTGTTCATTTTAGATGTATATATATATCTCATTTTTACACAGGGAATTACTCATCTTTTCATGTCAAGTTTGTTTCCCACTCCAAGATTGTGAGCATCATCAGTACATTATTGGAAGACAGTCGAATGTTTAATTGTAAAAACTCAAGTGTTTTGTTTTGTTTTGTTTTTTAAGATTTTATTCATTATTTGACAGAGACACAGCGAGAGAGGGAACACAAGCAGGGGGAGTGGGAAAGGGAGAAGCAGGCTTCCTCCTGAGCAGGGAGCCAGATTTGGGGCTTGATTGGAGTACCCTAGGATCATGACCTGAACTGAAGGCAGACATCTAACGAGTGAGCGACCCAGGTACCCCTCAAGTTTTCTTTTAAAAGCATATAATTGAAATTCTAAATTAAGTGTTTACCAATCTAATAAGTTGATTTCCACATAATAGAAATAATTATAGAGATACATATATATAGCTATAAATGTATATCAATATTTGATTAACTCACTAATGTGTACATATATAAAAATACGTATTTAAATAAATATATACAATTTTTCTTGTGGCTTTTTTTACAAAGCATGAAATGTGAAAATTAAAAAAAGGAAAGAGAGAAACAATAAAGTGAAAATAGAGGGGAGGTAGAGAAAGAGAGAAATTTTATTTCAGAAATTTCTCTCAGAAACCAGAAAGATCTCAAGCCAAATGAAAAAAAAAAAAAAAAAAGACAATAGACAGATGCCCAAACTAAAACGACAGAGCTAGTAGAATTATCTGACAAAGATTTGTAAAGGGGGTGGCACCTGGGTTAAGCATCTGCCTTTAGCTCAGATCATGATCCCAGGGTCCTGGGATTGAGCCCCACATGGGGCTCCCTACTCCTCAGGGAGCCTGCTTCTCTCTCTTGCCCTGCCTTTTGCTCCCCCTGCTTGTCCTCTCTCATGCTCTCTGTCAAATAAATAAATAAGATCTTTTAAAAAATTAAAGATTAAAAAAAAAGATTTAGGACCATCCTAAAGATGCGAACAAACATGCTTGAAACAAATGAAAACATAGAGTCCCAGCAGAGAAAGAGAAAAAAAAAAATAGAGAAAAACGAAAAGAGAAAATTTCAGCATAGAAATAGAAGATATAAAGGAGAACCTCATGGAAATTTAAGAACTAAAGTCCAATAACCAAAATGAAAAAAAAAAAAAAAAACCTCAAAGGACAGGCTCAACAGCAGAATGGAAGGGACAGAGAAAAAATTAATGACCCTGAAGATGAAACAATAAAAATTACCCCATCTGGGGGCGCCTGGGTGGCTCAGTCGTTAAGCATCTGCCTTCAGCTCAGGTCATGATCCCAGGGTCCTGGGATCGAGCCCCACATCAGGCTCCCTGCTCCACAGGAAGCCTGCTTCTCCCGCTACTGTTCCCTCTGCTTGTGTTCCCTCTCTCACTGTGTTTCTCTCTGTCAAATAAATAAAATCTTAAAAAACAAAAAACTACACTACTCTTACCATATGATCCAGCAATCATGCTCCTTGGTATTTATCCAAACGAGTTGAAAACTTAGGTCCACACACAAAAACCTGCTCGTGAAAGGTTATAGCAGTTTTATTCATAATTTCCAAAACTTGGAAACAACCAAGATGTCCTCAATAGGTGATGGATAAATAAGCTATGGTACATCCAGACAGTAGAATATTATGCAGCACTAGAAAGAATTTAGCTATCAAGCCATGAAAAGACATGAAGAACTATAAATGTATGCTGCTAAGTCAAAAAGGCTGGCCTGAAAAGGCTACCTACTGTATGATTCCAACTATATGACTCTGGAAAAGGCAAAACCATAGAGACAGTAAAAGGATCAGTGCCTGCCAAGGGTTAGAGGGGAAAGAGGAACAACTAGGTGGAGCACAAAGGATTTTTTTAGAGGGAAGGGAAAGGGGCAGAGAGAGAGTGAGAAAGAATCTTAAACAGCCTTCATGCCCAATGCCAGCCTGATCTCAGGACCCCGAGATCATGACCTGAGCTGAAATCAGGAGTCAGATGTTCAACCGACTGAACCACTCCTTGCCCCAGCACAGAGGATTTTTTAAAGAAGCAAAACTATCGGGGCACCTGGGTGGCTCAGTCGTTAAGCGTCTGCCTTCGGCCCAGGTCATGATCCTAGGGTCCTGGGATCGAGCCCCACATCGGGCTCTCTGCTCAGCAGGGAGCCTGCTTCTCACGCTACCATTCCCTCTGCTTGTGTTCCCTCTCTCGCTGTGTTTCTCTCTGTCAAATAAATAAAATCTTAAAAAAAAAAAAAAGAAGCAAAACTATCCTGTATGATAATGTAATTGTGGATACATGTCAATATATTTTTTTCCAAAGCCACAGAATGTACAACACCAAGAGTAATCTCTAAAGGAAGCTGTGAGGGGCACCTGGCTGGCTCAGTCAGTAAAGCATGACACTCTTTTTTTTTTTTTTTTAAGATTTTATCCATTTATTTGACACAGAGAGAGAGAGATCATAAGTAGGCAGAGAGGCAGGCAGAGAGAGAGGGGAAAGCAGGCTCCCTGCTGAGCAGAGAACCCGATGTGGGGCTCGATCCCAGGACCCTGAGATCATGACCTGAGCTGAAGGCAGAGGCTTTAACCCACTGAGCCACCAAGGCACCCCAGTAGAGCATGACACTCTTGATCTTGGAGTCGTGAGTTCAAGCCCCATACTGGGGGTAGAAATTACTTAAAAAAAAATAAAATAAGCTGTGAACCTTGAGTAATAATAATGTGTCAGTGTAGGCTAATTGATTGTAACAAATGTGCCATTCTGGTATAGCATGGGGAATATGGTCAAAAATATTGTAAAAACTATGCATGGTGACAAATGGTAACCAGACTTACCATGGTGATCACTTTGTAATGTATATAACTGTCAAATCACTATGTTGCATACTTGAATCCGATATATTATATGTAAATTATATTTCAATACAATCTTTAATTAAAATTTTTTTTAAAAATAGGGGCACCTGGGTTGCTCAGTTGGTTAAGCTCTTGATTTTGGCTCAGATCATGATGTCAGGCTCCATATTCAGCAGGGAATCTGCTTGAGGATTCTCTATCCTTCTCCCTTTGCCCCTCCCCCTCCCTCCCTCTCTCTCTCTCTCTCTCTCCTTCTCTCTCTCTCTCAAATACATAAGTCTTTAAAAAATTTTAAAAATAAAAATTAAAAGAAAAAAAAACACAAATGTGCCACTTTGGTGTAGGATGTTAATAGTGGGGGAGACTGTGGAAGCAAGGAATGTATGGGAACTCTGTCTACTTTCCACTCAATTTTGCTGCCCTAAAAACCAAAGTCTATTTAAAAAAAAATGTTTTTAGGATGACTCAGTTGGTTAAGTATCTGACTCTTAATTTTGTTTTTGTTTATTTTTTTAAAGATTTTATTTATTATTTATTTGACACAGAGATCACAAGTAGGTGGGGGGGTGGAAGCAGGCTCCCCGCTGAGCAGAGAGCCCAATGCGGGGCTCGATCCCAGGACCCTGGGATCATGACCTGAGCCAAAGGCAGAGCCTTAACCCACTGAGCCACCCAGGCGCCCCATCTGACTCTTAATTTTGGCTCAGTTCATGATTTCAGAGTTGCGAGATCAAGCCCCATGTTGGGCTCTGTCCTGGGTGTGGAGCCTGCTTAAGATTCTCTCCCTCTCCCCCTTCCATTCCCCCCTACCCCCACTCTCACTCTCTCTCTAAAAAAAAAAAATTAAATGAAAGGAGCATCAGGGACCTGTGGGACAATGACAAAGGACCTAAAGTTCCTGTCCTGAAGAGGAGAAAGTGTGGGGCTGAAAAAGTATTCAAAGAAATTATGGCTGAAAACTTTTCAAATTTGGTTAGAGATACAAATACAGGATTTGAGAAGCTGAGTAAAACCCAAATGAGACAAACCTGAAGAAATCCACACCAAGACACATCGTAGTCAAATATCTGAAAACTAAAGACAAAGAAAAAACTTTCCAAGCAGAAAGAGAAACAACACTTTGTCAGTAAAGAAATAGCAATTCAAAAGACAAAATTTCTCACCAGATACCATGGAGGCCAGCAAAAAGTGACACAACATTTTTCAAAAGCTAGAAGAAAAGAATAGTGAATCTAGAGTCCTACCTCCAATGAAAATATCCCTCAGGAATGAAGGGGAAATCAAGACATTCTCAGATGAAAGAAAACTAAAAACATTTGTCACAAGGAGACTTACATGAGGAAATGCTAACTGAAGTTTTCTAAACAGTAAAGATGAAAGAAGAAATCTTAGAAAATTAGGAAGAAAAAACATGATAAGCAAAACTATGGGCAAATACTATAGACTTTCCTTCTCCCCTTGAGTTGTCTCATGTTTGAAGGTTGAGACCAGAATTAGAAAATTAATGAAATTAATGTGGTTCTAAATTTACATAGAGGACATCAAAGACAATTGTATTATAAATGGGCGAGGGTAAAGGAATGCAAAAAAGATAAGATTTCTATGCCTCATTAAAACTGGTAAAATGAGGGGCGCCTGGGTGGCTCAGGCGTTAAGCGTCTGCCTTCGGCCCAGGTCAGATCCCAGCGTTCTGGGATCGAGCCCCGCATCGGGCTCTCCACTCTGCGGGAAGCCTGCTTCTCCCGCTACCATTCCCTCTGCTTGTGTTCCCTCTCTCGCTGTGTTTCTCTCTGTCAAATAAATAAAAATCTTTAAAAAAAAAAAAAA
>CM053612.1:56549467-56565492 GCA_028646535.1 Procyon lotor | reverse complement strand
CTGGTAAAATGACAACATCATAGCTTTTTGGTAGTGCGCGCGCACACACACACACACACACACACACACACACACACACACAAATGTACCTAGAGCATCCATTTAAAAAGTTATATGGGGCACCTGGGTGGCTCAGTCATTAAGCCTCTGCCTTGGGCTCAGGTCATGATCCCAGCGTCCTGGGATCCAGCCCCAGGAGCCTGCTTCTCCCCCTCCGGCTTCCCTGTGCTTGTGTTCCCTCTCTTGCTCTCTCTCTTTCTGTCATAAATGAATAAAATCTTAAAAGAAATAAAAAATAAAAAGTTATACAAAGAATTACACTCAAAAACACTATAGATAAATCAAAACTGAATTCTAAAAACTGTTCAAGGGGCTCCTGGGTGGCTCAGTCATTAAGCGTCTGTCTTCGGCTCAGGTCATGATCCCAGAGTCCTGGGATCAAGCCCCACATCGGGCTCACTGCTCAGCAGGAAGCCTGCTTCTCCTTCTCCTCCTCACCCTGCTTGTGTTCCCTCTCTCGCTGTCTGTCAAATAAACAAACAAAATCTTAAAAAAATAAATAATAAAAATAAAAACTGTTCAAGTAACCCAAAGGAAGCAGGAAAAAGAAAACAGAACTGAAAACAGATAAAACAAACAGAAAAAAAAGTGAATGTCAGACTTATGTCCTAACGTATTAATAATTACCTTAAATTTGGGGCACCTGGGGGGCTCAGTCGGCTAAGCCTTGATTCTTGATTTCAGATCAGGTCGTGATCTCAGAGTCGTGAGATGAGGCTCCGTGTGGGACTCAGCACTCAGGAGGGAGTGTACTTGAGATTCTCTCCCTCTACCTCTGCCCCTCCCCTTGCTCATGTACATATGTGCACATGCACTCTTTCTCTCTAAAATAAAGAAATCTTTAAAAAAAAAAACTACCTGGAATGTAAATGACCTATATATACCAACTGAGAGACAGAGATTGGCAGAGTGGTTTAAAAACTATGACTCAACTACATGCTATGTACAAAAAAACTCACTTCAAGTGTAATAATAGCGGGAAGTTGAGAGTAAAAGGCTAGAAAAATATATATCATGCAAACAGTGATAAAGAAAAAGTCGTGGTTATATTAATATCAAATAAAATAGATGTTAGAGCAAATTACCAAAGACAGAGAGGGGCATTATATAATGATTAAAGGAGTGAATCCACCAAAAAGACAAAGCAATCCTAAGTATGTAGAATTTGCAACAGAGGTGCAAAATATGTGAAGCAAAACCTGGTAGAGCTGAAAGGAGAAATAGAAAAGGCTGCAATTATAGTTGGAGACTTCCTACATGCCTCTCTCAATGAAAACAGAATTAGACAGAAAATCAGGAAGGATATGGAAATCAACAACACCATCAACCAATGTGATCTGAAGAACATTTATAGAGCATGTCACCCAACCATAGCAGAATAGGCGTTCTTTTCCAGTGCCCGTGGAACATATGTCAAGATAGAATATATTCTGGGCCAGGAATTTTTTTTTTAAGTAGGCTCTATGCCCAACATGGGGCTTGAACTCATGATCCCAAGATCAAGAGTCACATGCTCTACCCACTGATCCAGCCAGACGCCCCCAAGCCCCAACAAATTTAAACAAATTGTGTTTAAATGAGTATGTTCTCCAACCACAAAGGAATCAAAGTAGACATCAAACCAGAAAGATAACAGGAAAATCTGCAAACACTTGGAAACGAATCATTCACTCCTAAATAACCCAGGGGCCAAAGAGTCTCAAGGGAATCCAAAAAATACATCGAACAGAATGAGAATGGAAATACAATATGCCAAAACTTGTGGCTTTTGACAAACGTGCAAAACTAATTCAATGGAGGAAGCATAGCCTTTCCAACAAATGATGGAAAGCAATCCAACAACCACAGGCAAAAGAATAAAACTAAGACCTAAGCCTCAAACTTTACACAAAATAGATCACAGATTTAAACTTACAACCTAAAGCTATAAATCTCTGAATAGAAGACAGGACAGAATCTTTGGGATCTAGAGTTAAAGAGTGACACCAAAATCATGACCCAGAGGAAGAAAAATTGATAAATTGCACTCAAATCAAAATTTAAAACGTTTGCTCTGAGAAACACCAGCTAAAAAAATGGAGAAGACAGTCACAGTGTGAGAGAAAATATTTGCAAGCCACATATCCAACAAAGAACTAGTATCTATACTATATAAAGAACTCTCAAAACTCAACTGTAAAAACCAGTCCAATTGTTAAACGGGCAGATGACAGAAACATTTTACCCAAGAGGATATGGCATAGATGGCAAGAGAGCACATGCAAAAATGGACATGATTAGCCACTAGGGAAACACAAGTTAAAACCACAGTGAGATGTCACTTCACGTGCAACAGAATTGCTAAAATAAAAAATAGTGACCACACCAAATGCTGGTGAGGATGAAGAGGAACTGGATTCCTCATACACGGCTGGTGGGATTGTGCAATGGTACAGCCACTCTGGAAAATCATTTCTTAAAAAATTAAAATACACTTATAACATGACACAGCAATTGCACTCTTGGGTATTTTTCCCAGAAAAACGAAGACTTTTGTTCACACAAAAACCTATACACGAATGTTTATAGCAAGTTTATTCATAACAACCCCAAATCAGGAACATCCTAGAGTTCTTCAACAGGTGAATGGCTAAACAAAGTACAATGTATCTATATCGTGGACTATTACTTAGCAATAAAAGGAATGAAGTTTAGGATGTGCAACAACTTGAACAAATGTCCACTTTTCTCATTTGTAATGAGATGTCTGTGTGTGTTGGGGGCGGGGGACGTCTCAAGGGCCTTCCTGTTTGGAAATTCAAGGTACAGATGAGCAGAGTGGGGTAGAATGAGAGCATATTTGGAAGAGCTTAGGGCCTGTATTTATTTTATGTTTTAGAATTTTTAGAGATTCAAAATAAACAGAAGGAACTGGCTCGAGGAATGCCAGCTGTTGTGTTTCACGGGCATCCTACTGAGCCCATTTTGGAAGCCAGGAAACTCAGGAGGAGGAGATTTTAGGGTGGTTGCATACCGTCAGCAAAGGCCATAGAGTCTGCTTAGTTGCAGTGCAGGAGTTTAAGAAGAGTGGCCTTTGCCTTCTGTCACTGAGATCTGACACTTAAATTAGTGTGAGACCTAACCTGAAAGGACTCTGCGTTCCCAGGAACATTAGGAAATGTAAAGGTTCACCAGTCTGGGGACCCGAAAAACGAGAAAGGCTCATTGCGTCCTGAACACTAGGAGTAACAGGAAGTCCACCGTCAGGGCACACGTAGCTGGTGGTAAAGTATTTGTTATGTGATTCTCAGGCATGACCAGTGTCTGTATTGTGTTCAGGTTTGGAAATGAAGTAGGGGCTGAGTCCACAAACCATCCTCCAAGACTGATAGCCACACGTAACATTCAAAGTCGAGGTTCTACACTCGAGATTCGAACCCGGCTAAAACCGGAAGCAACCGTTGCTACGGGGTCCAACGGGGGCGTAGCTAGGGTCTCCCAACAGCCAATCCCAGTGCCAGGCATTATCGAGGGGGCGTAGCCGCGTAGAGCCAGTGGCCAATGGCAAAGAAGGCCGTGACTAGGGTGAGGGCAACCGCCCTGTGACTGTGACGTGAGCCGAGTGCCGCGGCCAGCCGAGGCTGAGGACTCGCCACAAGGTCCGGGGTCAGAGCTGTTAGTCGGAACCGTAGTCCGTACTTCAGCTGCCACCCATCTTCGAGCCTCGTCCGCCGTTAAACGAAGGTCATGGAAGATTCTCAGAGTGAGCAACAGCGGATAATACGACGCCACCACCGCGAGAAGAAAGAGCTGCAGGCCCGCATCCAGAGCATGAAGAACTCGGTCCCCAAGAGCGACAAGAAGAGAAGAAAGCAGTTGCTCCTAGACGTGGCCCGCCTCGAGGCCGAGATGGAGCAGAGGCACCAGCAGGAGCTGGAGAAGTTCCAAGAGAACTTCCCTGATAACAGCAGCCTCGACTCGGTCACGGAAGATCTCGCCAAGATGGATCTGGAGAACCAGCCTCCCCGCCAGTCGCGGGCACAGAGAAAGCGTGAAAGGAGGGCGGCCCTCGAGAGAGAGCGCCAGGAGAGGATCACCGAGGCCGAGATGGAGCACCTGGCCAGCTTCCGCCGCGATGAGGAGGAGAAGCTCGCCGCCATCCTCGGGTCCAAGAATCTGGAGCTGAAGGATATCCCGGCCGACGGCCACTGCATGTATCGCGCCATCCAAGACCAGCTGGTGTTCTCGGTGACCGTGGAGAGCCTGCGGAGCCGCACCGCCGACTACATGCGCAAGCACGTGGAAGACTTCCTGCCCTTCTTCAGCGACCCGGACACCGGCAACGCCTACAGCCGCGAAGACTTCTTGAGCTACTGCGACGACATCGTGCGCAGCCCGTCGTGGGGAGGCCAACTCGAGCTGAGGGCCCTGTCGCATGTCCTGCAGACGCCCATCGAGGTGATCCAGGCCGATTCGCCCGCCGTCATCATCGGGGCGGAGTACACCAGGAAGCCGCTCATCCTCGTCTACCTGCGCTACGCCTGCAACCTCGGGGAGCACTACAACTCCGTGAGGCCGCTCGAGGCCGGCGCCGCCGGGGGCGCGGCCCCGCGGCTCTTCTAGGCCGGTCACCGCCGCGGTCGTCGGTCGTCGTCGGTCGCCATTGCCGCCGCCGCCGCCGCCGCCGCCGGAGCCGCCGGAGCCGCGGCCTTGTCTCCTCAGTAGGCTCCGTTGTTTTTTCTTTTTTCTTCGTTTTCTCGGTTTTTTTCTTGCTTCGTTTCACTTAAAAGTCGTTCCCCCCACACCCCAACGCCTCGCCCCCCCCGCCCCCCCGCCATTCCCCCCCCACCCCCCGCCACACACAGGCCCGCGCTCCCCTTCTCTCACTCATTTATTGCTTTGGGAGCTGGCGGACGGGTGGGAGGGGAGACTCAGAACCAGGGAAAGATCTGTACCCTACTACCTGAGGGGAGAAAGGTGGCCAAATTTTCACCGCTTCTTGCCCTGAAAGATCTTGGCCCCTCTTGCCGCTGAGAATTGGTCGCGCCGCACGTGCCTTTGAAATCAAACGGAAACTGGGTTTGACGCCTTCTTAACTGGAGAAAAACTAGTTTAGCTCGGAATCTTCGGATTGTCCCAAGAAATACACTGGGTTTTAGATAAAGTTGGAGTTTCCGTGATCCAAATGCTTTGTGAATGCCTCTTTCTTATTCGTTGGGAACAAATGTATCTCGGGCTGTTTGGGGGCATTGCTTTTTACTTCAGCGGGACTATTCCGGAGATTTCTCAAGTTAGGAACAATAGTTCCTCTAGTATTTAGTTTTGTTTTTTTCATACAAACTTGTGTGGTTCGCAATTAATTGTACTTATTTAGGATTTGCTAAAGTCTGCATAAGAGCGTTTGTTGAACTCAGGAATTAAATGTACGAGGTAAACATGGAAATTAAATTTACAAAAACTGATAGGTAAGGTTCGCTCTGAGATGTGAAACGTCTCAAGTTAATTTCCTTTATCAAACTTAGGAAGGGATGTGACTTTATTCAAGTAGTTGATCCATTTCATTTTGTCTACAATTGTAGGAAGCAAAAGAGACACACTGATAGGCAGCTAAACTTACTGTAAGGGTTAAACCCCAACTAGTAATTTTTCTTTACTGTGAGACGTGGAAGGGTACAACTTTATTCAAGCAGTTGATCCAGTTTGTTGCCTCCACAAGTGGTATACAGTGTAAAAGATCTGAACACAAGTGGTATACAGTGTAAAAGATCTGAACCCAGCATATTTTCCTTAAGTTCTAGATTTTAAGACCTAAAAATTGTTGATCCTTTTTGTTGTATGTACAACTGGCATGAGGCAAAAAAAAAAAAAAAAAAGTGAGCAATCTACTTTTGTTGATAGTCCAGACTTGTTGATATCTTGAGTTTGCCGGTAGAATAGTAAAAATGAAATGATTTGAAATAAGCAATTTAAAATTATTTAACTCTTTAGAGCCTGTGTTTCAGTGAAGTTACTTAAATTCATTTTAAAAATCCATTGTAGAATCTGGGAACACTGAAAAAATAAAATTAAAATTAAAAAAATAATAAAAAATAAATTAAAATTCCATTGTACACGGCAAATGTTCAAAAATAAAATATATAATTTCAAAATATTGAAAAAATATTGTGCAACTTGTTTTTAAAATAAAAGTTTTAAAAATACCTGGTTCTCTGTTTTTGTTTAGCTGACTTAGTTTGTACAAAGTTTGTATCCCAGAAGCTGCTTCAGCAAAGGAATCCTGGAGATGGGGAGAGGGAGAGGAGTTGGGGACCAGTTAAGTCTTTGGGGAGGACTGGCCAGATGGCAGCCTGGAGTGGAGTGTTTCCCAGGAAAGGATTTAGGGAGACACTTTATCTAGAGGCTGTCCAGGGTTGATGTTTCACTCTGTGAAAAACATCCTGAAATGGTTTGGTTTTAGGATGTTCTCATTGCTATGCATGAAAAAGAAATCCCACTTCTGGTAACTCGATGAGTCCAGAACTACACTGCAAAAAGGAAAGAAATGCCAATGTTTGGGGGGGGATGGTGGAGGTGGGAGGGTGTTCCCAAAAGGCAAAGGGGAAAATCCTGCCAGATAGCTCACCTGTGTAAATATGTAAATATCAGATAAGTTTCAGATGCCCAGCTGACTGAGAAGAGGGCCCTGAGAAAACCAGGGATTGGGGTGCAATGTAAGAAGAAGGCCTTTTACAGGGCTGAAAAGACTGGCTGGGGAAGAGAGACAAGGCCCGGAAGGGAGGGTGCCTGGCTGGAAAGGAGGGTGAAAGTTGGGGACGGGTCAGCCTAGAAGGAAGAGTGGGACAAAGGGGCACAGGCTGAGGAAGGGGACTAAGCTGATGAACAGGGCATAGGCAGTCAGGTGAGCCTGGGTAGAGGAGGGGACCTGCAGTGGGTATAGGACACAGGTGAGCAAAGGAGGCCTGACGGGGTCATGGGCAAAGGAGGCCTGACGGGGTCATGGGCAAAGGTTGGTGAAAGCCTCTAGACGTGGGAAGGGTGCTCTGCTGGAGTGAGCTGCATTGGGTAGGGGGAGGGGCCTGGCTAGGGTAGGAGACCTTGATGGAGAGGGGTACACAAGCGGGGAAAGAGGGCCTGGCAGCAGGAGGATGCCTGGCAAGGGAAGTGGTCCAGGCTGGGGGCGGGAGCAGAGGCTGGCGAAGGTCTTCTGGTAGGAGAAGGTGGCCCCGGCTGGGTGGCTTGCAGAGGGAGGGGAAGGGAACCTGAGCACTTTCTGGGCAAGGGACTGGGGTAGGGGGCTCAAATAAGACCGGAAAGGAGGCTAACTGGGGAGTGAGACACCGGAAGGAGGAACAGACTGGTGAGGGGCCTGCTCATTGCAGCAGGGGTCTCGCTGAGGGGTACGCTGGATGGTAAAGGGATCCACGGTTGTTAAATGGGGAACTGGCTGGGCCAGGCTGCCCGTCCAGGGGAGGGACACTTGCCTGGGAAAGGGGTCTGGAAGGAGAAGGGGCCTTCCTGGGGAGAGACACATTGACTGGGAAACAGTCTGATGCGGGGAGGATTGGATGGAGGAGAGATCCCGCTGCTAAAGGAGTCACCAGACTTAGAAGGTTGCACAAACCTGGAGAGGGGGCCCAGGCTGGGATTGGGACACACTTGGGAAGGGAAAAGGGACCTGCCCCGAAGGGGAGAGGGGCAGCAGAGGGGGGCCTTGCTGGGAAGTTAGGCCTGGACAGAGAAGGGGGTTTAGGTGAGTAGGGGGCTGGAAAAGGGCCACAGGGTGTGGAAGAGGTCACGGCAGGAGAAGGGAGCCTGGCCAGGACTGGGGAGACGTCTGGGAGGTGCCGGCTACAAGGCACTAGGGTGCTGGATGGGAAAGGTGGCCTGGGGATAGAGGCTTAGATGGGCAAATGGGGCCGGGCAGGGAAAGCACGCTTCTCTGGAGAGTAGGCCTGGCAGGGCAAGGTGGAATATTTTGGGAAAGAGGGAACGGCCAGAGAGGGACCCATGAGAGCAGGCAAGAGAACCTGGCTTTGGACTGGGGCACAGGGTGAGGGAATAGGTCTGCTAGGAAGGGGATAGTGGGGGGGGGGTGTGCTGGTTAGGGAAGGAGGAACTGGCTGGTCAAGGGAAGGAAGCCCAGTTGAATTAGAGGGGAAAGGATGAGAAAGGAGTGCTCGACGGCTAAAGGAAAAAAATCTGGCTGGGAAAGGAGGCATCCGCTGCCGAGGACATAGGCTGGGTTCGGAAGGGGCCTAGATGTGGGAACGCGCCCGTCTTGCAAAGGGAGCACAGGCACGATCGGGATGGGACACTGGTTGAAATGGGGGCACTGGGAGGAACATCCCCCAGCAGGGAAAGGTGGCCTGACCGGGGAGGGGCTCTAGCAGACCAACAGAGCCTGGGAGGGAAGGGGGAAGGCCGGTGTGCCCGGGGAGGAGCACGCAGGCTGGGAAAGGAACCTGGTGGTGGTTCGACATAAACGGGGCATGGGATAATAGGTTAAGGGACCTAGCCCGGAGAGGGGGGCTAGCAGGTGGAGGAGCCGAAGGCACGGGCCTTGACAGATGTCCTGGCTGAGGGAGGACATGTGGTTGAGGAAAGGGACCTTGCTGAGGAGGGAGGCATAGGACAGGAAGGGGAGGACATCTGGCGGAGGGGGAAGATGTGAGAGAAGGAGACTGGGCTTAGCATGGGGATCCCTGGGGGTGAAAGGGTCCTGGCGGGGAAAGACCACAGGGCTGGGGAGGGCAATTGAGGGGCGATTCAGAGCCGAAAGAGGAAGGTGTTTGGCTGGGGAAGGAGAGGCCAGGAGAAGGGGCAACTCTTTGGGAAAGTGATCCAGCTGAAGAGGGAAACTGGGGACCGGCTGAGGAAGGGTAACAAGCCGGGGCAGGGGATCCTGGCGAGGATTGCTGCGAAGGGGATGCTGGTTGGGAATGTGGCTTGGCTGGGGAGTGGGTATAGGTGGGTATATGTGGGGAGAGGGGAAGCCTGCCTAGCAGGGGAAGGGAGCCCGGCTGGGGAGTTGGCCTTGGCCGGGGAAGGGGCCTTAGTTGGGGAGGAAGGCATCAGTAGGGGAAGAGAGCCTGACCAAGTTGAGGGGTCCTGGCTGAGAGAGAAGGCACGGCTGGGTTCTACATTACAGAGAAGGCACGGCTGGGTTCTACATTACAGGCAGGTAACGGGCTTCTGACAGCCGGGGAGGGGGGGCTGGGGGGGCCGGGTAATCTGCTGGGGTGGGCTGCATAATGTGGGGAAAGGGGACTACCTGGAAAAGGGGGCCCAGCTCTAAGGGGGTAGGTATTGACTGACGCGCAGGGTTAGGGAAGCGGACCTAGGTGAGGAATGGGGAAGAGGCTGGTGACAAGGACCAGGGGTTTGGCTGGTAGAGGGTATAAATTAATATGGGGTAAAAAGAAGATTCCGGGCTTTTGAAGGGGGAAGAGCTAGGGAGTAGCACCTGGCCAGGGGAGGAGACACTTGCTAGGGAAGGGATTTTGGAAAGTTATCTGCGTGTGAAGTAAGGGGGTACTGGATGCGATGGGGCACAGTTGAGGGGGAAGGGCACGCTGGCTGGGGAATGGGGCACGGGCTGAGCAAGGGCCCTATCTGCGGAAGAGGGCACTCCTGGGTGACGTGAGCCTTGCTGGGATGGGGGGGAGGGGGAGTAGGCGGGTGCTGTCCAAGGAATTCTGTGGGAACTAAACAAAGACAGCAGACAGCAGAGTCCCGTTGTACAAGCTATCCCTGAATACGAGGGAAGTAACTATTCCTGTCTTGGGAGCCCTTAAGATCTCACTGGGCCTGTGCCGGCTGCCTCCATCGGGTCTGTCTTCAGCTAGAAGGAGAGGAATGGGACATCCCAGGCCAGATCCTAACCAGACCCAGAGCACAAACCAAGAGAGAGTCTTCATTGTGGGATCTGGCAGGACACGAGGGACGTACGGTCTGTTCCATTTTGCAGCAGTGACCCGACACTGAAGACAGTGACCGTGCTGGGCAATTTCATATCCAAAAGCCATGAGCACTGTTCCCAAAGGGATCCATTTCCAGAAGCGACTTTCACTCGTTTACTATTTTTCCTATGTGCTTTGTCACGTTCTCCCTCTCTCGCCATAGCAGCCGAAAATAAGGTACATTCTCCTGAGTCTGAAGCCCAGCTCAGCTCATCTACTTCCCAGCTTTGTGACTTGGATAAGTCACCGAGTGTTTTGGGCCTCAGTTTCCTCATCCATAATACGGGACAAGTAGTACCTGTCTTAGAGAGAACTCTTGGGATGTTAAGTGCATTAAATGAAGATACAGGGCACCTCGGTGGCGGGATGTTAAGTGCATTAAATGAAGATACAGGGCACCTGGGTGGGTCGGTCGGTTAAGCCTCTGCCTTCAGCTCAGGTCATGATCCAGGGTCCTGGGGTCGAGCATTGGGCTCCCTGCTCAGCGGGGAGCCTGCTTCTCCCTCTCCTCCCCGCTCATGCTCTCTCTCGCTATCTCTGTCACTATCTTTGTCTCTCTCAAATAAATAAATAAATTCTTTAAAAGTAAAAAAAAATTAATTAAATGAAAATACATACAAAGTGCCCTGTAAATGTTAGCTACTGTTAGTATCATTATCTGGGAGCCCAAGAACACAACATTGTCAGGTGGGGCAGCAACATCCCCTTGATTGTCTATTGTGACTTTCGGGGCAAATTGGCCTCTTCCTGTAGGTCTCACAGTGGAAGCAGAGCTTCTCCCAGGTCTGTCTGCCCCAGCTGTTACAGTCAGAGCTTCCTGGGCTGCAGTGTGAAAGCAGAAGCCGCCAGAGTTCACCCCAAGTACCCTCCTGGGGACAGCGTGTCCCTGAGACCAGCCAGTATCGGCCTTCTAGGCTTTGCCTACACAAGCACATAGACACAGTTTTTAAAAAACAAAATTGGTATCATTCTGTTCAAGCTACTTTTTTTTTTAAGAGAAAGTGAGCACGAGAGTGGGGAGGGGCAGAAGGAAAAAGAGAGAGAGAATCCCAAGCCGACTCCATGCTGAGCCCGGAGCCCAATGCAGGGCTCGATCCCACGACCCTGACATCATGACCAAAGTCATGAGTCGGATGCCCAACCCACTGAGCCACCGAGGTGCCCCATCTACTCAAGCTACTTTTTTTTTTCATTTAACAATACATTATAAGCATTTCCCTATGTCCTTAAACAGTCTTCAGTATGATGATTTTAGTGCCTTCAGTCTAGCCTGTGAATGTGCCATAATTTATCCTATTCTTTTCTTGGACATTTAGATTGCTTTCAATTTCTCACCACTATAAATATGCCACTGTAATATCCTTGTAGCTGAATGTTTGTCTATATTTCTGATTATTTCCTTCTGATGGGATTTCCAGAAGTGATCTAGGTCAAAAGGAGAGCCTTTTCATGCATACTGCTAAATTGCCCTCCAGAAAGATTGTACCAATTTACACTCTCAGGGTATGAGAGTGTTATTTGCCTATATGGTTGCCAACACTGAAAATTATCATCTTTGCTAATTTGTTAGATGAAAAACATTGTATTAGTTGACCCTCTGTTGATTCCTAGTATGGGAAATATTCCTCGAAGTGTTTATTAGCATGTCTATTTCATTCATGCAGGAACAAATAATTCTTATTTTGTTGCCTGTGCCAGAACTTTGCGTGATTTTTCTATTTGTCTTTTCCTTATGGATTTTTAATAGGTCCTTCCACTTGTCATTTGGGTCTTTAAAAAGAAATATTTTCTGGCTTTTTGCATATGCTGAAGTTCAAAATTATAATGGAATCTGCCTATCAATCTTCTTCTTTGTGGTTTCTGCCTTGGTGTCGTGCTTAAAAAAGGGTTTCCCCTTCCTGAGTTTGGATCAATATTCCTGTATGCTTTCCTTCAGGGGCTTGTGCTTTCTCTTACTATTTTAGCTACATTTAACATTTCCACCTGGAAATTACTTGGGTGTAAGATAAGGACAGACATTGATTTTCCCCCATTATGGTAATTAGCCATTTATTGACTAATCCACCATTTCACCACTGATTTGAAGTACAACCTTCCAAATGGATTGCACTCTTATAATATGAGGGAAATCTTTTCAATCAGTCACATAGAGCAGCTGCATTCCAGTGACCTCAGTCTGCAACCGCCAGCTGCCTATTCATCCATTCATTCCGTATTTTCTGACAAGAACAATAGAAGTAGAGGTGATAAACAATAGAGATAGAGGGATCTATCCAGTCGCAGCCCTCACTGGCTGGTGGAGATGGCAGACAGGAAAATAGAAACAAATAGAGAGCAGCGCGACCAGTGCCGTGACCAAAGGAGGCACAAAGGAAAGACACCTCATCAAACCTGGGGCAGCAAGGAAGTTTAGGGGGCCCTTACAAGAGAACAAAGCCGGAGGGGAGGCAAGAGTGAAAGAACAGGGTGTCTTCATACTTATCGGAGCTGGTGGGGGTGGAGAGGTGAGGGAGTTGTGGGAAGAGTCTGGAGAGGGAGACGGGCATGGTGCCCTGGCCTTAGTAAACATGAGTTTTACTCACAATATTACAAATTAAATAGGTACAAATTAATGAGATGCCATTTTTCATCAGATTAGCAAGGAAATAAAGTTTGGTAGTGTGTTGATGGGGAAACGGGCACCCTCAAACACTGTTGTTGGTATGCAAACAGGTACGATCTCTTCGGAGGCCAATTTAGCAATACCCACCAAATTTAAAGCACACAAACCACTGTCCGTTGTATTTTTTTTTTTTTAAGATTGTATTTATTTATTTGATGGAGAGAGAGAGACAGCGAGAGAGGGAACACAAGCAGGGGGAGCGGGAGAGGGAGAAGCAGGCTTCCAGCGGAGCAGGGAGCCCGACGCGGGGCTCGATCCCAGGACCCTGGGACTATGACCTGAGCCGAAGGCAGATGCTTAACAGCTGAGTCACCCAGGCGCCCCTATCTGTCATATTTTTATGGGTAGAAATATATAGTTTCACTTGTTCATGACTAAAGTGAAATACATCCAGAATGATAATATCGGTTGCCTTTGAAGAGGGACACCAGTTTGCCGGGGGAAAAGAATGGGTGGCAACTTTTCAGCATGAAATTGCTTGAACTTCTGATATTTTGAACTGTATGAATTAATAAATAAATCTAAGCCTAACTCGCTAAAGAAAATGCCCACGGCTTTTGACCTAGCCATCTACGTTCAGGGCTCTATACTACAGATCCACATATTACACAACATTATATTTCAAGGATGTTCATTACAGCATTGTTTGTCAAGGCAATAATCTGAATACAACTGAAACATCCTCAGGAAGGACTAGTTGAATAAATTTTGAGTCATTCATGTGCATTGTTTCACGTAGGGAGAGGGGTAGAAATGGGTAGGTGGAAGGAGAAAGATGGTGAGCTCTTATTTTTAAACTATATACTTCTATATAGTTGAATTTTTTTATTGTAGTTACATACATATTTTTGGTTATAAATATGTAAATATATGTAAGCATATATCTATATAAATGTCTAAATTTTATGAGATATAAATCTGTTTACATTTTAGGTATGTACTTGTACGATATCCATTTTAACTATTTTTAAGTATACACTTCAGTGACCCTGAGTATATTCACATTGTTGTGCAACCGTCAGCACCATCCATCTCCTGAACTTTCTCATCTTCCCAAATTGAAACAATAACCCCATTCTCCCTCCTCAAAGCCCCTGGCAACCTACATTCTACTTTCCATCTCTCAATCTGACTACTCCGGGTACCTCACATAAGTGGATTCATACAATATCGGTCCTTCTGTGACTGGTTTATTTCACGGTAATATCCTCAAGTTTCCCCCATGTTGTAGCAGGCATAAGAATTTCCTTCCTTTTTAAACCTGGAGAATATTCCATTGTATGTATATTAGGTTTATCCATTATATCATTGAATATTTACGTAGAACAGTGGATCTGAAAACGTTGAAAAAAGTAATTTCAAAAATCTAGGACAGTTCTCCTATCTTCTTTTTGCTCTGGAATAGTGTAAGTAGCATAGGAATGATCTGTTCCTTGGAAGTTTGAAATAATCCATTCACTCTTGAAACTGGGTCTGGGCCTTTTTAGAAGTAAGAGTCTTAGTCAGGTACAGTCCTTGGAAGAAAAGCTATGCACTGTGAAAACAATCATAATTTACCTAAACCAGATAGGGACAGAGATTGAAGAACAAAAAAACCAGGAGGTAAAGAGTAAATGTGACAATTTTATGTCTCAGAGGGTGAGTCAAAGATACCATTTCACTTTTGAAGTTGAAAAATTGAGAATGATAGGCTTTTAAGCAGGGTGCTTAACATCGTAAAGGTAACCACCAGTGGAACCAAAAACAGATTGCCTAGCTCCCATTTAGAAGATTTTTTTTAAAAAGAACAAAAAGGTGGGGCGCCTGGGTGGCTCAGTCCTTAAGCGTCTGCCTGAGGCTCGGGTCATGATCCCAGGGTTCTGGGATCGAGCCCCGCAGCACCAGCATCGGGATCCCAGCTCAGCAGCTAGCCCGCTTCTCCCTCTCGGGCTCCCTTTCCCCCAGCTCATGTTCCCTCTCTCGCTGTGTCTCTCTCTGTCAATATAAATAAGTAAAATCTTAAAAATAAATAAATAAAAAATAAGAGGAAAAGAAAGAAAACTTGGCTCTTGGAACAACAAAGAGCAAACAAAGGAAGTGGCACAAAACAGTTTACTGGCCTCCCTCATGGGGAGGGAGGAGGTTTGAGAGGAGTAGGGTAGCTTATGCATTTTTCTCCCGGTGTCTTTATTTTTACTTTGGTGTCAGTGATTTTGCATATGAAAATACTGAGGTTGTGCTCTGCGTCTGTGGCCTGTACCTAGTTTCAGAAAGAAGGTGTCTTCTTATCTCTTTTCGGTTCCTTTTTATTTCAGTGGGTCTTTCCTAGGGGAATTATGCAAATGCACATTTACTCAACCATCAAGTCCCAACTTCAGTTTGAATGAAAAAATGTGCCCCCTAAATATGTTTATTACTTCTGAATGACTTTTGCCAAAACAATGTTAACCACTGACCTAGGGCCCTCTATAGGCCCCTCCTTGGTAGCTCACTCCCTGTCTCTTTTGGTGTGTTGTGTCTCTCCCCCAGTCTGTCTCTCTCATTCTTTCTCATACACCCATACACACACAAATCTAGGACCTGTCTCTAAACATTGTGTGTGACCTCACAACACCACAAGGCAGCAGAAATAGGGAAGCAGTTTGGGTTTGCCATAAGAAAGAACGTGCTGGGCGCTTGGGTGGCTCAGGTGCTAAAACAGCTGCCTTTGGCTCAGGTCGTGATCCCCGGGTCCTGGGATGGAGTCCCACCTTGGGCTCCCTGCTCAGCGGGGAGCCTGCTTCTCCTTCTGCCTCTCTCTCTCTCTCTCTTTCTCTCTCTCTCCCTCTCCCGTGAATAAAATAAGATCTTTAAAAAAGAAAGAAAGAACATTCTGATAATCAGAGATATTTGAAGAACCATCTCACCAGGTGGGGAGGTCTCCGTTATTGGAGGATAAACAGCACTTTACAGAGGTTTTCAGGTAGTTCAAGTATCTAGTGGGCACTTAGAAGCTTCCCACCTCACCTGAGAAATTAGAAAATGAAAGAGGAGTTCTTGTTTCCTTTTTTGTTTGTTTGTTTTTTGTTTGGTTGGTTGGTTTTGCTTGGAGGTGGGGAACATTCTAGAAGGGAAGCACAGAAAGCCCCAGGCCATGGGCAAGGCTGAGCTGGGAGCTAGGGGGAGGTTTGATAGGAGGTTTGATAGTCCCCTTTTACCCAGGTGAGCCCTCTTTCTAGAACTGCACAAATGTTCATCCCTCTCCCAGGCCCTGATCAGTCTTGAGGAATCTGAGAACACATCAGTGTTGTTGAGCTGAAGGAGTGGCCAGAAGTGGCGATACCACAAGTGTGATCTTGACTCTAGCCTTTGTTCTTAAGTGCAAAACTGCCGCTTCAGCCGGCTTG
>CM053612.1:56506172-56548967 GCA_028646535.1 Procyon lotor | reverse complement strand
TAATTCTCCAAAGGATAAACTATTTGATCAGAATTCCTAGCCTCTCTCTTTTCATCCACACATCCCACCCCTTTCGAGGAAAACACCAATTCTCAGAGATAATAAAATCTAAATCAGCATTTTAAAAGCAGTATAATTTTTTTTTTCTGAATTTGGACCCCCAGTGGATTTTGTGTTTGCATAGTTTGCAAAACAGTTTCTGTGTCTTTCTTCTGACAATGCCTTGGCTAAAAGGAGACCCACTAAACCCTGGTCACACACACACACACACACACACACACACACACACACACACACACACACACAAAGCTGTAGCAGAAGCATTGAAATTTAAGAACTTTCTGCTTTGCTTTGTTGTTTTGTTTTTGTTTTTTCTTTACTCTTAGGTCAAGTTATTTTAGCCTTGGTGTGTTCCCCTCACTCATCTTTGAAGAGAAAAGGGAAGTCCCCAGAGAACAAAGCAGGGAGGGCGATAGGCAGATAAGACTGGGGAGCAGCTCTTATAGTTCCATTTGCATAGAATAAGCTTGGCAAGAACAGATTCCAAATATTAACAGAGGTTTCCTCCCAGTGGAATTAGACGTGAATTGAAGTTCTCCAAGTGAGCGTCTTAGTACATTTAAATTTACATTGCATTTCATTAACAACAAATCAGTGTAAAGATTCCTAGATACCGTGAGAGACTCATTAAAATGATTTTGTGGTATTTTTCTTCAAATAAAATACCTTTCTTTAAATAAGAAAAAAATCTTAATTTTCAAACGCTTTCTTGTTGTTTTAATGGGAAATCAATCAGTCATGATTTTTTTCAGTGAATAAAAATTTCCCCAAGGGGCACCTGGGTGGCTCAGTCGTTAAGCGTCTGCCTTCGGCCCAGGTCAGATCCCGGGGGCCTGGGATCGAGCCCCACATCGGGCTCTCTGCTCTGCAGGAGGCCTGCTTCTCCCGCTAGCATTCCCTCTGCTTGTGTTCCCTCTCTCGCTGTGTTTCTCTCTGTCAAATAAATAAAATCTTTATAAAAAAAAAAAAAATTTCCCCAAACAGGCTTGCTGTAATGTTCAAATTTTATTTTTTTTTAAGATTTTATTTATTTATTTGACAGAGAGGGATACAGCAAGAGAGGGAACACAAGCAGAGGGAGTGGGAGAGGGAGAAGCAGGCTTCCCACTGAACAGAGAACCCAATACGGGGCCAAAACCCAGTACCGTGGGATCATGACCTGAGCAGAAGGCAGATGCTTAACAACTGAGTCACCCAGGTGCCCCTAATGTTCAAATTTTAAACATTTCAGTGATGTAATGTGCTGACTCTATACACAACAGCTAACGTGATTAAAAGTTAAAATCTTCCTTAAGACACAGAAAATCATTATAACAAATAATTCAAATTAAGAAGTTTTTAATTCAGTGTTTTCCTAAAAATAGCTTCATATTTTCAGAACTTAATAGAAAAATGAAGTTACAAAGTAGTTTGTAAAATAAAACCATACAAGCAAATAGGTAATTTGCAGTAAACTGAATTGTCCTTCTAAATTTTTAGGCATTACACAAAAACCATAATATGTTAAGAAATCAGTTTTTACAAAGGGAGGTTTCTGAGGGTAATGATACTGCTGTATTTATGGAATTGAATACATACAGATATATTCCTGTGGAAAAACTCATAGAGTTGTGTCCTTATGAAATGGGCGCTTTTCCATATGTGTGTTATTCTTCAATAAATAACATTAAGAACAAAAAAGAGGAGGAAGTCAATCAGAATTGAAGGTCACAGAATTTCAGGAGGAGGATCAAGACAAACTCATTGGATGTTGTGAATAAGGATAATAAAATAAGAACTACCACATATAACGGCTAATAACTATGATGAACACATCGCCATGTGCCAAGAATTGTTCTATGCACTTTATGTATATTAATAAAAATCTTCCCTAATCCTATGAGGTATGTACTCCTCTACCATTCTCACAGACGAAGAATCTGATATTCAGAGTGGTTAGGTAACTTGTCCAGGGAGATTAGAAACTACTCTTTCAAGAAATTTATGGCGAGTAAAAAGACAGAACAGTAATTCATGCAGAAAGAAAGAAGTGGGTTTTTTGTTGTTGTGGGCAGCGTTGAGCACATTTATGACTTGAGGAGAGAAGCCAGAGAGAGAAGAGGAAAGAGAGCAAAAGTGCTTAATCCTCACCAGAGAGGCCAGCAGAGGGTAGATCAAGACCTCATGCATGTGCACTTTTGCCCAAGGGAAAGGTGCCTTCTAAGATCCGAAGAAAGGAGAGGTCTGTGCAGTGGAGAGCTGAGAGATCCCACATCAGGTCACGGACATGGTGAGGACAATTGCTGAGCCATAAGGAAGCCAGGAGTGTATAAAGAAAGCTGGAGGGTGCCTGGGTTGCTCAGTCGGTTAAGCATCTGCTTTTGGCTCAGGGTCCTGGGATCAAGCCCCGCATCGGGCTCCCTGCTTGGTGGAGAGCTTGCTTCTCCCTCTCCTTCTGCCGCTCCCCCTGCTTCTGCTCTCTCGATCGCTCACTCTTGCTCTAGCTCAAATAAATAAAATCTTTAAGAAATAAAGGAAGGAAGGAAGGAAGGAAGGAAGGAAGGAAGGAAGGAAGGAAGGAAGGAAGGAAGGAAGGAAGGAAGGAAGGAAGCCAGAGAAAACTTGAGAGGATTACTCAGTGTTTATGACAGGTAAAACAATGGTAATTGCTCATTTCTGGATCCCACCCCAAGCCACTGAGTCAGACTCCGGTGGTAAAGCCCTGGTGTCTGCATTTTTAACAAGCTATGAAGGCAGTTCCGATGAACCCTGAGTCTGAGAAACCTACTGGTTTAAGAGACCCACGGGCCTCAGGAGATGAGGGAAGTTGGGTCCACCCTGCACTACAGAGCATGAAGGGATAGTTTTCCTCAGGGATTGGAAGTTTCAAATAAGTTCTCCAAGTGATTCTGATACAGGTGGTCTGTGGACACACTGGGGGAATTTGCCTCAAAGGTGACAGTGGCTAAGCATGTGTGGGCTTTGGGGCTAGATTCTAAACACTGCTATTTATTTCCCATGCTACCTTTGGCAAGTTAGTTGACCGCTCTGTGCCTCCGTTTCCTCATCTGGAAAATGGGGCTAATAATAAATAGTACCCACTTCATCATGTTGCTGTGAGGATTAAATACACTAATGTGTGTTGAGTGCTCAAAACATAATAAGCACTCGACACTCAATAAATATTAGCTATTAGCATCGCTGTGTCTGTTCTTCCACTGTCGTTGGAGAACCCAGAGCCACTGACAGGGTGACCTACGAAAAGTAGGGTAGGCAATGGAATATTTGAGCAGATTTGTGAAAAGGACCTGGGGAGTAAGAAGACGGTCTTTTCTGTGACTAGAGGAGAACTCATAAGGCAAAGAGGGAAGTGGCCAAGTGAGGGCTATACCCACTTACTGGGGCCCCCGGGTTGACAGAGACAGTTGCTGACGAGGTGCCCTAGAGCTACCCCCTTCCAAAGTTGGTGATGGAAGACAAAGTGGGGTTGGTGAGAGTGGTGAGGGGAGTGGAGATAAAGCCGCTGCCGTGCCCTCCCCAGCTGGAGGGGCACCGGCCCTGCATCAAGGGCCAACTGTTTAGAACCTGCCTTGTTTTGCCTCTCATGGAAAGCCCGGCTTCTAAAAAATGCGATCAGTGAGCAGAAGTCCTTTATCTCTCATCCGAAGAGAGGCCAGCCCTTAGATTCCAAACTGAGCCTCTTGGGCAGCTACTTGGAGTCCTGTCTCCAGCCATGAGCCATGGGTTCGGGCCCTGGCTTAGCCTCTTGTTCTCTCCTTATGCACCTTTGCCCTTGATGCTGCTCGTTAAGGGGAGCACAGAGGAGCTGGGGAGAAATCTGGAACCCAAGTCCCATGAGAAACCGTTGAAGGAGCTAGAGCAGTTTAGCTTAGAGAAGACTGAAGACAGTGTCGTTTCTGTACCTCCAAAACGCTGTCACAAGACAGCGAGAGAGGATGGGTGGGGTGGAGGGCAGAGCTAGGACCCATAATAGATAGAAACCATGGGAAAGCGCTATTTCAGCTCAGACAAGAATTAACTTCTTTTTTTTTTTTTAAAGAATATTTATTTATTTATTTGACAGAGAGAGAGAGATAGAGTGCATAAGCAGGCAAAGTAGCAGGTAGATGGAGAGGGAGAAGCAGGGAGAAGCTCGATCCCGGGACCCTGGGAACATGACCTGAGCCGAAGGCAGTGGCCTAACCAACTGAACCACCCAGACGCCCCAGGAATTAACTTTCTAACAGTACTGATCAACCATGAATCAGAATAGATCCCTTGGGAGGTAAAGAGCTCCCCGTCACTGGCAGAGCGCAAGCGGCGGTTAGATGACAGCTTTATAGCAGAGACCATTCAAGTGGCTGGTTGAACTTTCTAGCATAGAACGTATGTTCTATGTTCTGTGTCAGTTTTCAGCAGCCTGGTTTCATTTCCATAACCTTTGGCTTTCTCAGCCCTACTTTAATATCTGGTAACCGGGTCATAATTAACATACTAGAGAATGGAGGTTGCGGAGCACTCTGGGTATCCCACAGGCCCCAGGAACTGGGCCCACGCGCATCTCTCCCTTCCAGCTACCATCGCCTCTCCCTTCCCAGACTGCCTACAAAGTCAGATACGTTTCTTTAGTTCCCTGCTTTCTTGCCGTCCCTGAAACAAATCCCTAGGGCCTTAGGGTTTAGGGTATAGAATCACCGACGGGAGGTGACAGAACAGAGAACATGGCAGGTAATCCAGAAGCCCGAGGACTCTGACCAAGTTCCCGTGGCGGTTGTCCACCATGGCTAAGGGCGGCTAAACAAGCGCCTCTCAAACTTTAATGTGAATCGAATCACACTGAACCCTGAAGATCTTGTCAAACTGCAGAATCTGGTTCGGGAGCCTGGGAGTCTGCACGTCCAGCAAGCTGCCAGGTGCCGCGGGTGCTGCTGGTCCACGGATCTAAATCCTTATACAAATATCAGGGTTCCTGCCGGGGTCGTACATTCTATGGCCGAGTTGTAATTAGGGTTGCAAACTCAGATGCCTATCAGGATTAATATAAATGGGCAAGGAAAGCCACGGATGCCAGGATCTCTAAGCTGTTGGGATTGAGACCCAGCATTAACACCAAATGCAGAGGGTAGACCCCTAGCAGCCACCAGTCTGGGAGGTCTGGGAGTCTACATCCATTGAGTGTGTGTGTGTGTGTGTGTGTGTGTGTGTGTGTGTGTGTGTGTCTGCATTTAATTCTTTGTGAGAAACCCCTCATTTTGATCTAAGCTGGTAGAGGCCCCAGGGGTTCTGAGAGGAGAGCAAAAGGATAAACAGTTTGCTCTTTCGGTACCTCCTCACCCCTGTGACCTAGGACCCTGCCCCCAACCACTTTGCCCGAGAGCAGGCTTCCTTGGCACTCTCCGCAGATTTCTCCCTTTGAAACAAAGGGCTCGTTTAACTTCATTCAACACAATTAGCAATGGGCATCTCTAGCTCAAGCCTTCCCCCCTGCCTTATACGCACATGCTAAACAAGGTTTGCTCTAGTCATTTTTGGCCAGTAGGCTAGAAGACAAACCTCAGGTCAGGGGTTTAAGAGGTGAACTAGGTAAAGGCTCTGGGCCACAGGAGAATCCTACACATTGGCTCTCCCTCCAGAAAAGGGGATGATTGGAAAAGAGAGGGGTTGTAGTGATACAGAGATCTGGTGATGGGAAAACATATTTTTGCCATGGAGAACGCATTCTAATTCTAGAAATCCAGGGGCACCTGGGTGGCTCAGTCCCTAGGCATCTGCCTTCGGCTCGGGTCATGATCCCAGGGTCCTGGGATCGACCCCCACATCCGGCTCCCTGCTCAGTGGAAGGCCTGCTTCTCCCTCTCCCACTCCCCCTGCTTGTGTTCCCTCTCTCGCTGTGTCTCTCTCTGTCAAATAAATAAATAAAATCTTAAAAAAATAATAACTCTAGAAATCCAGTCCCAAGCCCAGAACTCTGTCCCTAGGTTTGGGGAGAGAAACTCATTTCAGAAGGGCCAGGGGGCTTTCTCAAGCTGTCACTGAAGCTAGAGCAAAGCATTGCTGTGAACGTTTGCCTTTGCTCTGATTTTTGTGACATCCTTGACTCTCCCAGTAGGAAGAGATCTTAGAGTACGTCCTTTAGTCCAGCTTGCCATTGTCACCTCCTACTTGGCAACATCTGTGTGTTCTCTGTTCCTTAAGCAAATCTTCGAGTTGGCATTTATTTTCCCAAGCAATCTTTCTCCCCCAAACAAGAATTTTCCTTGCCAGGGAAAGTATGGTTCTTGGGCTCAGTTCAAGTCCGTCTCCAGTAAGCATGAGCCCTTTATTTCAGGGCCCAGTAGCTATTGCCAGGGCGTCAGGCGCTAGAATCACAGGGCTCAGGGAAAGCACTATTCTTCCACAAGAGGCCCATGAACCAGGGAAACAGACTTAAGCCCAGGTTTGTAAGCACTGATGGCAAAGCCCACCTCAACCCCCCGGGGACCGTTGGGAGGTGGCATTGGAGAGTAAATCCCAGCTCATTTCTACAGAGGAGACAGGACACTATGCTTCATTTTTCTCACACCTTCTAGCCCTTTTTCATAATGGAAGCACCAATACCTCCCCAAGAGGAACGGGGCTAACTTTCACAAGTGGGCAGTCCGTCGTGGCACACAACCCATGCACGGAGGCAGCTGAGTCAGGAGCGCGGATCACCCAGGATCCCAAGGAGGGGAAAGGGCTCTGAGAACTTGTTGCCTCTCCTGGGGGATGACGGAGCTGCTTGCAAGGCCCCAGAGCATTGGCCCGTTCACCCTATGCTCTGGGCACGCAGACAGAGTCTCGCCCCCGAGAGGCACCAAACGAGATCCTTACAAGCCTGTCTCTTGGCCCCTCCCCGTCATTTGGCCCCTCCAGGCTGGATCGAGCCTGATTAGAATTCAGAGGAGCCAGGGTCTCTGTCAGCTGGTCCTTCACAGGTGCGATGACAATGGTGACGGCAGCCCCAAGCGGACATGAAGTTCGGCCCCGGGATGGACAACTAACAGGACCCAGTGGGCTATGCTCCCAGAGAAACTGCTGCCCAGTGGGAATATCCCAGCTGTCTCAGAGGCTGTGTTGAACTGCAGGAAAAGCTTTGCTCTGAGAATCAATCCCATCGGGTCGGACTTCCTGCACCCCCCCCTTTCTAGCCCTGTGACCTCGGGCAAGTTACTTCCCTGCTCTGTGCCTCAGTTTCCCCATCCACAAAAGCAGAGAGGTACCGACCTCTTAAGCATACTGTGAGGATTTCAGGGGCTATCTGTAAAAACGTTTGACACACAGAGCGTGTGCTCTGTGAGGGTCCCTTCCCTCCCCTTGACTTGGCGGAATAGGTTCACTAAGGAGAGTTGGGATACACAGAGGCCAGCCTCATCCCTCAGAGTGGTGACAACCTGGAGGCTTCTAGATGCCATGCCCAAGAAAGAAAAGCAAGATTAGAAAAAGGTTGAGTAAAGCTGCTCTCCGCCCTCCTGCCAGGCTGACGGGGTACTTGTCAATCAAATACACAGCTGATGTTCCTGGGCCACGGGTTTGCTAGGGGCTGGGGAGGGGGGTGGTGATCCTATGTCTACACCAGGCTTGCCCCAGCCGGGTCTTGTGACTAAACACAGTCATTTGCAAGACAGCTGGCCTGAGATGCACTTTTTCTAGGAGAACCTAGTCAGTCCTCGGAAGGAGTTGCACTTTGCTCCCTCCTGCGATGAGCCCTCACAAATCCCTACCCCCTCATCTTTCTCCCCGCTGACTTCTCCTCCTACTGGCCTCGACCTTAAATAGGAGCTCTGCAGGGAAGCCTTCCAGACTACTGAACTAGGCCAAGTACCTGTACTTTGCCTGAACACTTTGCACCTACAAGTAATGACATGATTGTGCATTTCTGTACCAAGACTCTTACCCCACCCCCACCCCCACTGCACCGGAAGCTCCTGAGGGAGGGCCAAAGCCCATTTTGTTCAGCTCTTTAACCGCAGCACCTGGCACAGCGCCCTGCATGTGTGCTCCGATATTTACTGACTGACTGCAGTCCCTCTCGGCCTTAGGGGTCTACGGTCCCACAAGCAGGTTGTTCCTCTAGAGCCCCCAATGACCGGGGCACAGCCGACCAGCCAGAGTCTAGTCTGCAAGGGGTTTGGGACCCCCGGGCGGTGACAGAATCCACCACAAGGGAAGAGAGAGACTCAGCCAACAATCCCAATAGCTCTTTTGGGTTCTGACAAAGAAGAGCAAAGCAGGGTGAACGTAGAACCGGATCCGGGTGTTTCGGATCCCAGAGGAAGGTCTTCAGTCCTGGGTGACGACGAAGACGGGGTCCCTGATGACCCCAGGCTGCAGTACAGTCTGAGGCCGCTAGGCGTGTAAGAGAGGCCCAGATCGGGGAGTCACGAAAGCTCAGACTCCCCCTGCCAGGAGAAATGCGGTTTCTGAAGTCTGAAGTCCAGAAGCCTCCCTCCCGCTGAGCGCCGGAGTCCCAGAACAAATGGGGTAAGTGCAAAGCGAGAGCCAGCCCTGAAGGAACCCTCATCCGAGAGGCTCGGATTGCAACTGCTCTTCTATGCGTTGGCTTAAAACTCAAATTCCATTCGAGACAAATTTCCTTCTTGCGTGCAAGCTGCTCTAATTTCAAGAATGTCAAATACGCGGCCAAATGCAATTACATTTTAAGCACAGCACTCACTTGAAATATAGCACAAATTTCGAAACCCATTTTAATCACATTACAGAGAGGGCAGACACGCTCGGCAATCTGAAATTCCACCTCATCCAAAGAGCCTTTCCTGATTAGTTAGAAGGGTGGCCAATTTGCTGGCTCTTCCCTGCGTGGGCTCCAGTTCCCACTCTGCGGTCGGATATGCACTTACCCGTGTTCTTGTACCTAAGGTCCACGTGTTTGTTGATCGTTCATTCTGCCTTGCTTACCCGTTCACTTGGTTTATCACGTGCCTTTCATACCTCAGCGCCCCCTTGGCTGTTCCTTTCTGATGCCCCTCTGTGAGCAGAAGCCTGGCCTTGGATTCCTTTTGTGCGAGGCTCATCCCCACTCCTCCCTGGGGTGCTTCATATGGGCTCTTCGGGAACGAAAGCTCGGGGAGCCATAGGCTGCCATGGGCCAGACCGGGTGGTTGTAGGGACAATATGTGGTGGGGAGTCCAAGCTCCCCCAGACTTCAGGCACAGGGCATTTTTTTTGGTCTGGTCGGTGGGTCTGAGTGCCAGAGCATCACTCTGGTCTGGGAAACTGGTATACTTTTTGCAGGCCAGCATCTCCGGAGATTGCCTGCACGTATATTCTTGCCGTGGGGGAGCCGCAGAAAGGGTTGTCTGATGCCCCGTCTATCGACCAGGACCCGAGGGAACCACATTCAGGGGGAAGCTGAGAGGAGGGACATAAGAATCCTGCTAGTTATCAGCTCCGCGCCTTACTGGCCTTTGGAGTTTTTCTCGTTGGAAAATCTGGGTAGCCAGTTATGTCTCCCCAGAAGGCTTCAGGGCCATCATTTGGGCGGGAAAGGGTTCCAGGTTCCACACACAAACAGCCTGAATCTCGTGCTCACTTACTCTTACTGGCTTAGGGGTCTCTCTCTTTCACTCTCACTCTTTTTCTGTCTCTGCGTATATGTGTCTCAGTCTCTTTCTCCCTTCTCTGTCTTTCTGTGTGTGTGTGTGTGTGTGTGTGTGTGTGTGTGTGTGTGTGTGTGTGTGTCTTTCCCCTCTCCTCCTCTCTCTGTTTCTGTGTGTGTACATGTGTCTCTTTTGGTTTCTCTCGATTTCTGTCTGTGTCTCTTTTGTGCCCCTCTCTCTGCCACACCCACTCACCACTCTTCTCTCTCTCCTCTCTCTCACTCCTTCTCATCATCACTGCTCATTCTACATGCCCAGCCAGACACAGAAATGCCCAATTTGGGGCGCCTGGGTGGCTCAGTCCGTCAGGCGTCTGCCTTCGGCTCAGGTCACGATCCCGGGGCCCTGGGATCGAGCCCCACATCGGGCTCCCTGCTCTGTGGGAAGCCTGCATCTCCCTCTCCCACTCCCCCTGCTTGTGTTCCCTCTCTCGCTGTGTCTCTCTCTGTCAAGTAAATAAATAAAATCTTAATAAAAAGAGAGAGAGAGAAATGCCCATTTTGTCCCTGTGACACACACATTTAAAAAGGGAATTTCAGGGGGCGCCTGGGTGGCTCAGTCGTTAAGCGTCTGCCTTCGGCTCAGGTCATGATCCCAGGGTCCTGGGATCGAGCCCCGCATCGGGCTCCTTGCTCGGCAGGAAGCCTGCTTCTCCTGCTACCATTCCCTCTGCTTGTGTTCCCTCTCTCGCTGTGTTTCTCTCTGTCAAATAAATAAAATCTTTAAAAAATAAAAAAATAAAAAGGGAATTTCAGGAGCACCTGGGTGGCTCAGTGGGTTAAGCGTCTGCCTTCAGCCTGGGTCATGATCCCTGGGTCCTGGGATCGAGCCCCGCATCGAGCTACCTGCTCAGTGGAGAGCCTGCTTCTCCCTCTCCCTCTGCTGCTCTCACTGCTTGTGCCTTCTCTCTCTCTGTGTCAAATAAATAAAATCTTTAAAAAAATAATAAAATAGAAATAAAAAGATAATCTCACTTAGAAATCAAGGGAAGAGGAAGTGGCTCAGACCACAGATGTCTGCCTCAGTCAGGATGCTAGGGGTTTTTTTGTTTTTTTTTTTAAGATTTCATTTATTTATTTGAGAGACAGAGAATGGGGGGCAGGGCGGAGGGCCAGAGGGAGAAGCAGACTCCCTGCTGAGCAGGGAGCCCAATGTGGGACTTGATCCCGGGACTCCAGGATCATGACCTGAGCCGAAGGCAGTCACTTAGCCAACTGAGCCACCCAGGTGCCCCCTCAGTCAGGCTGCTAAACCAAGCCCCTTAACTCTTCTTCTGGTGTGTGTTGAGGTGACAGGGCTCCAGCCCCCAGAGGAACTGCTGTCCTTCCAGAACCTGGCTCACTGGGACATTCAGGAGATGGATGACAACTTGCGGGAGCCTATAGCATCAGATGAAGGTGGACTCCACAGAGTAGACAAATAACTTTTTAAAAAAGATTGTATTTATTTTTGTGAGAGAGAGACAGAAAACACAAGCATGAGAGAGAGGGAGAGCATGAGTGGGGGGAGGGGCAGAGGAGAAGCAGACTCCCCGCAGAGCAAGGAGCGGAACTCGACCCCAGGACCCTGGGATCATAACCTGAGCCGAAGGCAGGCGCTTAACCGACTGAGCCCCCCTGGGGCCCTAGATAAATGAATTTTAAGGTCTATCCCTGATGTAAGATTCTAGGATCCTGAGAGTTTACACCTGTGATTTACTTGAACCTGAAATGACTAGACAGTATTCAGTTCTAGGCTTCCTACATTAAGGGTTACAAACTAGAAGATGTTCGGGGGAGAGTGAGTAGAGGGGATGGGGACAGTGGAGACAGGGACTAGAGATCATGTCACTGTCTCACTGCCAACATAAATTAAATGCTTTCTGTGTGCCCAACACTGGGCAAAGCACTGGGCATACAAAGATTAATAAGGTCCAGTCTTTTGACTAGAAATACAAGGTTTTAAAAAAACCTTTTTAAAGTTTACTCAACATCCAGCGTAACACTAGTTTCTGGAGTAGAATTCAGTGATTCATCACTTACCTACAACGTCCAGTGCTCAGCCTGAAAAGCGTCCTCCTCACTACCCTTCGCTCATCTAGCCCACCCCCCACCCATTTCCCTGTATCAGCCCTCAGTTTGTTCTATTGTTAAGAGTTTCTTACGGGGCGCCTGGGTGGCTCAGTGGGTTAAACCTCTGCCTTCGGCTCAGGTCCTGATCTCAGGGTCCTGGGATCGAGCCCCGCGTCGGGCTCTCTGCTCGGCGGGGAGCCTGCTTCCCCCTCTCTCTCTGCCTGCCTCTCTGCCTACTTGCGATCTCTCTCTCTGTATCAAATGAATAAACAAAATCTTTAAAAAAAGAAAAAAAAGAAGAAGTCAGAAGGGGCTGCCCGGAAAGGGAGGGAGATGTCTAAACAGAGGCTACGTGCGCATTCAGATGGAGAGGAGGGACAGATGTGCCTAAAGGTCTCTTGTCGTTCTCACAGTCTGCACATCTCCATTTCCGGGCCGCACACTGGCTTAAAGACCCAAACATGACCTCCGTAAAGCCCTCCAGGGATCCACGCGCAAGACACCATGCACCCGCCTCCGTACACAGGGAGCGATTGCAGCCTGCATGTGCTCGTCCTCCTTCCCCCATATTTCCTCATTCTCTTCTCTTGTCTGCCCCCAAGGGGTCTGGGGCCATGCCTTGCAAAAGAATCCCGCCCACAGTCCCCCACCCCCACCCCGCCCTGCCCGCCCCAGCTTTCCACTCAGGCCCTGGGCTGACATTGCTGCTCTGGAACTCCAGACCAAGAGCTCAGCAAGGGCTCTTTCTCATGAGGCTCAAACGACAGCGGAGGGTGAACAGGCCAGTCGCCACCAGCCTGGTCCATGGAGCCCACGGGCCCTCACACCTCATACAAAGGTCAACTATGGGCACCTGTTAGTCTGGCCCAAGAGCCCTTCTTCCTGCCATGGGCACCTCACGCCAGCCCTAAGGCAAGCATCCCCCAGTGGGGAAGATCACTACAAATGGCCACAAACTGGTCTAAGCCTTTTTTCGGGCTTAGACCCTTTCGAGGCCTGCAGCCTATGGTGGTGATGCTCCAGACTGGCCAAGGGAGCGCCACCAAGGCCCCCGGGACAGCTGATCAGTTTGTGGTCAGAGAAGCCAAGGGATCGAGCTCCTGGCTCAGGCAGGGAGGCCGTGCCTGGGAGCCTTTCGGTTTGTCACCCTACAGAGAAAGCTTCCCCAAGGAGAACTGCAGGCCCTGAAAGGTTCCTGTGCTTGAGGTCAGCCCTACATTGCCAGAGAGATCCAGGGAACGTAGGGCAGTGGGAGCAGACTTCCGATCATAAGACCCTGGGCTTCTTCCTCTAGAAACCCAAATGCTTTGCTAAGAAAGCTTTCCCAAAGGGCCGGAGGGAGGTGCCTTTTGAGGGGCTCTCCCCCTGTGGCACCACGCCTCCAACACAAGTACAACTCCAAGTCCACAGCTTGGGCATAATTTCAGAGAACCAGCTGAGGAAACACTGAACCATATGCCCCTGGATATCCAGGGATGCCGAGGACAGGAGGATGGTAGAGAGATAGGGACCGGCCTCAGAGCTGGGTATGCCATGACGCAGAGGGTTGTCACATCCTGGAGCCAGTGCCAGGCCAAGCTGAGGTGCCAAAGGGCAGGAAGCTTACCAAGGAAGTGTTCGAGGACTTCTGCTTATTTTGGTCAAGAGGGATGTGCCGAGATGATGCCGTTCGGGTTGGATGTTACGTCGTGGCCACTCTCAGATTCCCCCCCGGTCATCTCTTGGTACCACCTGGCAACCTCCTTAAGCTGGGGATAGGAGATTTGATTCTAGAAAGGCCAGTTGGTTGTCAGAGAGGTTAAGATAGAGGCGAGGGTACGGGGTAGGGAGGACTGGGACAGGAACTCGGGCAGTGATGACGCGGGTCTGACTCCCAAAGCTGCTATGCCCCGTCCCCGTCCTGGGCTGCAGGTAACTGCAGGCCCCTGAGATTCAAGGGGAGCTGCCACAGGCTCGGGAGGCAGAGATGCAGTGATGAGAGCTCCCGGCCAAGGTGAGCTCTTGCAGCAGGAGCAAGCCAGCACATTTTGAGAAGGTAGTCGCTGCTCAGGGGGATGTCCAACGGCAGAAAGGGGCCCGGGCCAGGCGAGTCACGTGGTCATCTAAGAGATTCAGGCTCTCGAATGAGTGGAATGGGGCCCCCTCATAAGCAGTCATGTCACTGTTGAGGCAGTTGGCCGAGAGGTCCAGAACTGGAGGGGGACCCGAGAACTGGAACACTTTGTCCTGAGCCAGAGCGTTACGGGTCCAGGAGGCTGGACACCAAGTTGGGGGAACCAGACCGATGAAGGCCAGTGAAGGGCCTCTGAGGCCAGGCCCTCCAGCTGGTTGCCTTGAAAGTCTGAGCCTTGCTCTGGCCTCAGTTGCGCCATCCCCAACCCCTGGGGCTTTCAGAAGGTTGTGAGAGAGGTTGAGTTGTTCCACACTCCACGGGAGCCCTGCCAGAAAAGTCTGGAAGCCGAGGAAGCCCGGCAGGAAACAAGGCCTGGCCATCAATGGGGGTGGGGGGAGAGAGAAAAGAGGGTCCCGTGAGCTAGAGAGTGAGGTGCAGTCGGGGAGCAAGAGCTGGACCCCATTCATTTGAGCGCCTCCGTGGCTCTGTCACGTACACGACCTCACTCCGAGAAGCAGGGGTGGCTCTTCCTGCTTTCTAGATGATGAAAGACGCTCAGAGAAGCAAAGTGACCTTCCCAGTGTACGAGGTTTTAACCCGAGAATGACTGACTGAAAACCCGTGCCCTTTCCACTATTTATCTTGCCTCCTTGAGTGTCTCTCTTTCGAGTTCAAAAGGCCTTTGTTCTCTATGGCAACAGGAAATTTGTTTCTAGCCGCGGATGAATCAGGGGACCCCACAGTACAATACAATCAATGCAGTCCTTGAGTGTTAGAGCTGGAAGAGACCTCGGAGACCATTTCTCTCTGACAGCGCTCTGGTTTTATAGCCAAAACGACAAAAGGCTCAGCGAGAGGAAGGGGCTCATTTAAAGGAACAGCAAACTTGCGTGGACCCTCTCACCCTCTGCACCAGGAGCTCACGGGGGTGGGGGGAGGTGCGGGAGGGAGAGAATGATAAAGAAAGGAGAGAGGCCACAATGTATCCATGTCTGGATTCTTGTGGGTAGACACTGTCTACCCCTCGCTGCTCTTTCTTGGAAATGGGGTACCCACCCAGGACAGGAGAACCCCAATTTCTAGCCCCTCCTCATGGGAAAAGGGTCAAGCTGAGAGGGTCTTTTCCCACCCACCCCCCAACTCATCCCCATCACCCGCCCTGCCCCACAAATATATTACTGGGTAAAAATGAGTTTTGAGGGGAAAACAAAGTGAGTTCAATTCTCGACTTTACCATTAACCAGCCTAATAATCTTAGGCAAATTCTGTAGTCTCCCTGAGTCTCAGTTTCCTCATCCGTCAAATAAGAATACTAATAGCTCTCTCATAGACTTACTGTGGAGATAAAATGCAATGCCGTCTATAAAGCACTTAACACAAAGTACCCATCTATAGCTATTCCCTTGTCCTTTTCTTAGTCACCACAGACTCCCATATTTTCAGCCCAGACCGGGCCAGAAAGGGGAAAGTTCCCAGCACGGGGAAGGTAGCGGCCTTGAGGCTGCTACCCACGGGCTTCAGAGCAGGCTGAGTTCTGTTCGGGCCTTGCTGTTGGGCTCCTTCAGTTTTCCTCCAAACCATGGGCCTGGCCGGTCGGTGGGTACTTATAAATAGGCCCCTGCCGGTTGGGAAATGCTCATACAGGATGAGAAAAGCAGGAACTCACAGTTGTCCCTGGAGGAAACACAAGGCAGAGAAGTTGGGGAGGGGAACTAAGGCCTTCGAAAGTGAAAAGGAAATAGAGGAGAGTTGCCAGGTTTTTCTAACATCTTGCGGTGCCGGGAAAGGAACAACATGGGATCCTTGCCCTGACTGGCCTCTGTTTTCCTCAGTTCTTTGGGGCCGTTACGGGGAAACTCCTTCAGTGGAAGAGAAATCTAAGCTCTGAGTAAACCGGCCAGCCTCTCAGCCCCTGCATCGTGGCTTCTGGCTCAGAGATGAGAGGAGAGTCTGAGGACAGGAGCCAGGTAGGATCTGGCATAGGCCCCCACTGCTAGGCAGGTGTCTGGGCCGGGTGCCCCCCACCCCTGCACTCGGTTCATTAGTGCCAAGCCCTGTGGGGGCTGGAAGAGCCTCAGGTCTCACCTGTCTTGAAACACAAAAACTTGTACTATGACTTTCTTCTCTGGCTCTGGCTCTCCTTCCCTTTTCAGGCAAGCTCTCAGAAAAACTTGGTTGCCAATTTTCTTCCTCCAAAAACAAATCCCTGGACTTTATTCCCTGTGTCTCCAGCTCCACTATAGCCTCTCTAGTTGAAGCCCAGCTCGTCTCTCACCTGCCCTCCTTCACAGCAGCTGGACCGCTCGGCCCACAATTATAGCCATCTGCTTCCTTGCTTTAAGCTCTTTGATGACTCCCCACCGCCCAGCAGATCAAGGGCAGCCTCCTTCACCTGGCATGTGAGGCCCTTTGTGATCTGACCCCTATCTGTCCTTATTTCTTGTTTCTTTTTTTTTTTTTTTAAGATTTTATTTATTTGACGGAGAGAGATCACAAGCAGGCAGAGGCAGGCAGAGAAAGAGGGAGAAGCAGGCTCCCCGTTGAGCAGAGAGCCCGACGTGGGGTTGGATCCCAGGACCCCGAGATCATGACCTGAGCTGGAGGCAGAGGCTTTAACCCACTGAGCCACCAAGACGCCCCTGTCCTTATTTCTTGTTACTCCCCCACAAGGAACATGCATTTCAGGGGCGCCTGGGTGGCTCAGTGAGTTAAGTGTCTGCCTTCGGCTCAGATTAGGATCTCAGGGTCCTGGGATCGAGCCCCGAGACTGCCTCCCTGCTCAGCAGCGCGTCTGCTTCTCCCTCTCCATCTGTGATCTCTCTCGCTCTCACTCTCTCTCAGGTAAATAAATAAAAACCTTCAAAAAATATAATAAAACAAAATAAACATGCATTTCAGTCATACTTAGATAATTACAGTTACAGGAATATGCCCGCGCTGTTTCACACCTCTCTTTGTTTGCTCGTGCCATTCTTTCTTCTTGGAATGCTCTTTCCAGTTTGACTTTCCTATAAGGTGCAGCTGAAACATGAGATCTCTTTTGAAACCTTCCTTGACCTTGTACCTCTTCTTGGTTTCAGACTCCTAGTCACCCAGTTGACCCCCTCCTCATAATCCCTGGCCAGTTCTTATCATGTCTGGTCTTGCTTATCCCCACCCCAACCCCTGATCTTTTTCCTCTTGAGCTTTATTCTATATCAAGCACTCTGCTAACATTGTATATATGTTATCCCATTGGATCTTCACACTACCATTATCGTCCCCATTTTACAGCTAAGAAAACTAAGGCTTGAGGAATCTAGGTCAGTTACCCAACATCACCCAGGATACAGGGTTAATAAGCAGCACAATGGAGATCTAAACCCAGGCTGACTCAAAAGGCTTAACCCTGTCATAAAGTATCTAGTCTTTACCCCTTCAAGGGGTGTAGCAACACTAGGAGAGGCTTGCTGAAGCTGGGCAGAAACAGAGATGAAATTCCTTTAGGTCCATGTGCCCTGATGTCTCAGTGGCTACAGAAGTGACCTTGCGGCGGTCTAACAGCCAAAATCTGTGACTTTTTCCATCTGAGACAGAGAGCAGAGTGAGACGGGAAAGAAACTAGTACCTTCTTTTCTTTTTTTTTTTATGTGGGACAGAGAGAGAGAGAGAGAGAGAGAGAGAGAGTCCTAGGCAGGCTCCATGCCCAGATCTCACACCCCTGAGATCATCACCCGAGCCAAAATCAGGAGTCAGACACCTAACCAACTGAGCCACCCAGGTGTCCCAGGAAGTAGTTCCTTTCCAAGAAAAAAAACTATGGGGGTGCCTGGGTGGCTCAGTCGTTAGGCATCTGCCTTCGGCCCAGGTCAGATCCCAGGAGCCTGGGATCGAGCCCCACATTGGGCTCTCTGCTCTGCAGGAAGCCTGCTTCTCCTGCTATCATTCCCTCTGCTTGTGTTCCCTCTCTCGCTGTGTTTCTCTCTGTCAAATAAATAAAATCTTTAAAAAAAAAAAAAAAGAAAAGAAAAAAAACTATGCACATCTTCAGGTACTGATACTGCTTACTTCGACAGCCCACACACTATCCTCTGGCCATGCCTAGACAGAGAAGGTCAAACAGTCCTGGGCAAGGCTGACAGGTGGCAGGTAGAAGTGATCGGGAAGGGCAAATGAGGCCCAAGTTCAGGCTCCAACTGCCACCTGGTGGTCATCCTAAAAGAGGCACATGGATGGGGCTAGGGTCCTGCCTTGGCACCAGCAAAAGGGCTGAGAGGCTGCTCAAGTGAGCGGGGCCCTGGTTGACAGCCTTCATTTAATCTCACGTTCATCCATCCATCTTTCCACTCATTTCTTTTTTTTTTTTTTTTTCAGAGAAAAAAAAATGCTGTTTATTCATACTTCCTTTTCCCCACAATCCATTCTCGCCTTCTCTGTCCATCTCTGCCACAGGAGGCCGACCCCCGGGACTGAACTACCTGTGATTCCCCTGAGGCTCGTGTCTGGTGGTGTTTAGTGAGAGGCACCAGGGGGAGGCAGCAGGCAGGAGGTTTGACTGTTCTCTCCTTCCTTCCCTGCTTGGAACCGCTGCTTCTGGCATTGTCTGTACAGATCCACAAAGTTCTCCGGTCAGCTGTCCTTCCTCCATGGTGGCTCCAGCTCTTCGGCCCCTCTGGGTCTGCTGTTGCTAGTCCCTGGGGGAGGAGGGGGACTCAAGCCACATAGGTTCCTCTAACCTTTGCTACAACAACACTTCCTTGAAGTATCTTTATTTTTTTTTAATTTTTATTAACATATCATGTATTATTTGCCCCAGGGTACATGTCTGTGAATCGTTGGGCTTACACATTTCACAGCACTTAACAGCACATACCCTCCCCAATGTCCACCCTATCCCTACCCACCCAACCCCCCGCCTCCCAGCCACCCTTAGTTCGTTTCTTGAGTCTAGGAGTCTCTTATGGTTTGTCTCCCTCCCCATCCCTTCCACTCATTTCTTCATTCAACAAAGGTGTATCACATCAGGCACGGTTGAGGCACTGGGAATACAGCAGTGAACAAAGCAAAAATGCCTGCTGTCACTGAGCTCATATTCTAGTGGTGAGAGACAGACAAAAAACAAAGAAGTAGATGACATGGTACGTTAGATGGTGGCGAATGCTATGAAGGGAAAGCAGGGAAAGGGGAGAGGCAGAGACTTTGCCATTTTATCTTTTTTAAAGACTTTATTTATTTGAGAGAGAGAGAGGAAACAGAGAGTAGCAAAGGGAGAGGGAGAAGCACGCTCTCTACCGAGCAAGGAGCCCAATGCGGGGCTCGGTCCCAGGACTCCCAGATCACCACCCGAGCTGAAGGCAGACGCCTAATGACTGGGCCACCCAGGTGCCCCTGCCATTTTAAATAAAGCCTCACCGGGAAGGTGAAGTTTGAGAAAAGACCCAAAGGAGGTGAGGAACTTAGCCATGGGGATATCTGTGGAAAGAGGACTCTAGGATAAGGAAACATCCCAGGAAAGACCCTAAGGTAGGATCACATGTGACATATGTGACATATGTGACTGCTTCCTGAGAAGCAGTCAGGAGGGCAGCGTGGCTGGAGCAAAGAGAATAAGAGGAGGAGTAATAGGAGATAAGCACAGAGAGGTAGGCAGGGATTAGGTCATGGGGGGCTCTGAAGGCCTGTTTTATAGACTGAGTGAGATGGAAAGCCATTGGGAGAGTAGCTGGCTCAGGATCACCCGCACTAGCAAGTAAGCACTAGGCATTCTCTCAAAAGCCTGTGCTTTGGGGCGCCTGGGTGGCTCAGTAGGTTAAACGTCTGCCTTTGGCTCAGGTCATGATCCTGGGGTCCTGGGATCAAGTCCCGCATTGGGCTTCCTGCTCAGCAGGGAGCCTGCTTCTCCCTCTCCCTCTGCCTGCTGCCCTACCTGCTTGTTCTCAATCTCTCTCTCCTCTCTCCCTCTCTCTCTCTGTCAAATAAATAAATAAAATCTTAAAAAAAAAAAAAAAAGCCTGTGCTTTGCAGTGCTACTAGGATCGACACAGAGACCAGAAGAAGAATGCGATCCCAGAAATAGCCCCATACAAATCTGCCCGAGTGAGTTCGGACAGAGGTATAAAAGCAGTCCAGTAGAGGAAGGATAGTCTTTCCAATGAATGGTGCTGGAGCAATTGAACAACCATAGGCAAAACAAAACAAAACACCTTGACTTAAATATCCCCCTTCTACAAAATGCAACTCAAAATGAATCACTTATGGACGACTTCAAGTATAAAGAGCATGACTTAAATGTGAAATGTAAAATTATAAAAGTCTCAGGAAAAAATAGGAGAACATCTTTGGGGCTTGGGGCTAGGCAAAGAATTTTTAGGCTTGACCTCAGAAGCACAGTTCATAAAAAGAAAAATTGATAGATTGGGCCTCGTCAAAATTCAAAACTTCTGCTCTGTGAAAGACCTCCTTTATTCACACACACGTGTGTGTGCACCCCCCCAAAATCATCAACATTCACAACAGCTTTGTTTAGAAGAGCCCCAAACCAGAAACAACCAAGACGTCCTTCATCGGGTGAATGCTTAAACAAACCCGTGGAATACTACTCAGCAACGAAAAGGAACAAACAGGCAAAAACCTGGAGGAATCTCCAGGGAATTATGCTGAGCGGGGGGGGGGGGGGGGGGGGGGGGGACCGATTCCAAAAAGCTGCGTGCTCTATGATTCTATCTGTATCACATTCTGGAAGTGACACAATTCTAGAGATGGACAACAGACATATGGCTGCCAGGGGTTAGAAGTAGGCAAGCGTGGTTCTGAGGGGGCAACACGAGGACTCCTTTCAACGACAGAACAGTTCTCTGCCTTGACTGGGGCTTGCTACATGAACCTCCACGTGGGACAAAACTGCACAAAACTAGGCACACACACCCCCATTAGTTCACGCAAAACTGAAGAAATCTGCATGAGCTCTGGGGACTGTCTCTATATCAGCTGACTGGTTTTGATACTGGACTATGGACTACAGTTATAAGAGATGCCCACGTTGGCAGAGGTGGGGTGAAGGTTGCGCAAGACCTCCCTGCAACTTCCTGTGAATTACTTCAAAATGGAAATTTCGAGACAAACAAACAAAAAACCCTAGAAGAGACCTTGGTAGATTCTAAACAAAACCTTGGAGTGCTCGCTCAAAAAAGTTCGGGGACCTCCACTATGCGAGTTTAAAAACAAGAATGACCTGTACCCCTGAAACAACACATTATATGTTAATTTAAAAAATTAAAAATTAAAAACAACAACAACAACACCTTATAAGATTTACCAGCATTCATACCTGAAAAATCAATGAGAGGATCTGACATTAATAAGGGGGATAGTCAAGATGGCAATGAGTCCAACATTCTTATTGTACAGATGGGAAAAATGAGGCTAGGAGACCGGAAGCTACTTGTCCGAGGCCATATAGTAGAGGAAAACGGTGGAAATAAGATCCTTTCAGTCCCCAGTTTCAGTGAGGACGATAAGGGGCTCACTGGGCATAACAGGCCAAGTGCCTTCATCTCTGTGAGCTTCTCTTCCTGAAGCTCTGTAAAATGGCTATGAGTTCGGGTACCTAGCCCAGTGCCTGGCACATAATTGGTACTCTAACTAGATTAGTTGCCTAACCCTCTTTTTTGAGAGAGGGGTCAGCATGCCTTCCAAGCCAAGAGAGACCAAGACAAAGGCTGCAGCCACAGCAAGGAGTCACTCTTGCCTTCCTTCCAGCCTTCCCTGGGTTCTAGACCTCTAGTAGAGATTGATCCTGGTACTATGCTGGGGGTGAGGGCTGAGGGTCACCATGGAGATGACTGGGAAAGGGGTATGAGACTTTTTGTTTCTATGGTGACAGCCTGAGAAGCGGGATGTGATTTGGAAGAAAGGTTGGGGAGGATGGAGTTCTTTTCACGGAGATGGGGAGGGGGCTTTCTGAGGCTCACTCAGGCGCAGAGGTAGGGGAATTGGAGAAACGAAGCTTCTCATCTCCATGGCGACAGATGGGGGAGGAGTGGAGTCACCTAGGGAACGGTGGGAAGTGAAGCTTTCTCTGATGCTAGAGGGCTACTAGGGGTTCACTTAGACCTATTGAAATGTTTTCAGTGTTCTTCCAGGTACTGCCTATATTCACCCCTCACATCATCCGTATTCCTCCACACTCTGGGAAAGGCTGGACAACTCTATCTACTATAGTCCCTCTCCGAGCTACAGTGGAGCTCAGTTAAGACACTGCCTATCGGGGCACCTGGGTGGCTCAGTGGGTGGCTCTGCCTTCGGCTCAGGTCATGATCTCGGGGTCCTGGGATCAGGCCCCGCATCGGGCTCTCTGCTCAACGGGGAGCCTGCTTGCCCCCTCTCCCTCTGCCTGCCTCTCTGCCTACTTATGATCTCTCTCTCTCTCTCTCTCTCTCTGTGTCAAATAAATAAAATCTTAAAAAAAAAAAAAAAAGACACTGCCTGTCTTAGTTCTTGGGAAATAAGTGTTATACAAGCAGGCACGCAGTAGCCCCTGCTTGCTTTTCAGGATTCACAAGTGCGGGGGTTCTTGTCTGTCTTGTTCCTTTCAGTACCTTAGAACAGTGTCTTGGATGGAGCAGGTGCTCGGTAAACAGAATGAACAAATCACCTACCTGTGGTTGCTTCTGACTGTGAGTTCCAGTCATGTCAAAATGGTACCATTGAAGACTCTGTTTTGACATCATCTCCTTTGAGAGTCCTTCTACGAACCACCTGGCTAGGCTCTCTTCCTGGGCATTTCCATCATACCCGCCGTGAGTCACTGTAACAGCACTTATCACATTACACCAAAATTGTTTGCTCTCTCTCTTTCCTTCATCTTAGCTGTTAGAGCCTCGGGAGCAAGGACTGGGCGTGTTTCCATCCCGGCAGCTAGCGCGGTGGCTGGCACATCAGAGGTCCTCAAAAAATATTTCATTGAACCAGATGCCTCCCTATTGTTTATCCAGATCTACACTCCCGTGGCTGACTATAATGCCTTTTCCGTAACGTGGACCAGCCTACTGATTCAATCTTACTTCCTTTCACTTTTAACACAGGTCTTTCGCTTGCTCACGTCCTCTTTTGTTCTTCACCGAGTCTGTAACATCCCCCCCTCTTCTGCAGTGGTTAAGAGCTGGAGCTCAGAAATCAGATCTAAATTCAGTGCGTTAGGTTCAAATCCTAGCATAAGCAAACACTATCAGGCCAGTTACGTTAGCTTCTCTGAGCCACAGTTTCCCCTTCTGTCAGACAAGGTTGTAGCAACATCTATATCTTCTGGAAGTTGCGAGGATTAGCTGAGAAAATGCCCATTAAGCAAATTTGCGTGGTCACCTGGCAGAAATAGGCCCTCGGAGAAGGTTAAGAGAAATAATAGAAGGTATTATTATTATGGAACACGATTCTTTTAACATTGAGTGCCGCCCCCAAAACAGGTATGAAGTGCTATAGTGAGGTAAACAAAGACGAGTAAGACACTCTCTCTGGTCTCAGCGAGCTCTCAGTCTAGTGAGAACTGTGGGTAGAGAAAACCATCACCCCGTAAGAGCTAAGAGGAGGGTGACTCACCTATAGGCAAAAGATCAGGAAATGCTTCCTGAAAGAACAGATCCTTGAGCTAAGTTCATGAGTAATGAATAGAAATTTGCCAGGCAGACAAGGGAGAGAGGGACGTTCCAGGAGGAAGGCATAGCCCACATCCATGAGCAAAGGCCAGCTTCGGGTCCATGGAGGAAGAAACCGGAAAGAATGTCAGCATCAGATCAGAAAGCATCTTGTAAGTCAGGCAGAGTCTGACCTTGAACGTGATGTGGTTTTGAGTAGCATTGAGGTCCAGAGCAGATGGCCAAGACGGAATTCCTGAGCCGTCTTTGGTGCTAAAAGGTGATTTTATTAAAGCGCAGGGACAGGACCCCTGGACAGAAAGTTCCATTACAAGTGGGAGGGGCAACCTGATTATATACTTGAGAGTCAGAGCAGGTAAGGAAACAGGGAGGTTTCCAAAGGGACCTTCTGTATCAAGTATTTGTCAATGGGCTGCAAGTCATAAAGCAATGTAATTTTGTTTACATTCCCCTCTGGAATGTCACACGTATCCCGCCCGGAAGTGGGGGGAGGGCTGGGGGATGTCAACTTGTTCTTTGCCCTCAGCTTGCCTCTTGCTCACTCATCAAAGGGAATGTCCGCCTTAGGGCCAAAGTTATTCCCTCCATTCTTACCGAATCTTGATTTAGTTATCTGTCTACAGGGCTCTTCCTTTGAACTAGGGCCCCCTGAGGGCTCAAACCCTGTTTCTTGTCCTTTTTTTTTTTTTTTTTTTTAAGATTTTATTTATTTGACAGAGAGAAACACAGCGAGAGAGGGAACACAAGCAGAGGGAATGGTAGCGGGAGAAACAGGCTTCCCACAGAGCAGGGAGCCCGATGTGGGGCTCGATCCCAGGACTCCAGGATCATGACCTGAGCCGAAGGCAGCCGCTTAACGACTGAGCCACCCAGGCGCCCTGTTTCTTGTCCTTTGAATTCACAGGGAATGTGGGAAGAGGGAAGGAAGAGCCTCCTGCAAGGTCACACAGCTACTCAGTAGCAGCGGTGGGACTCAAATCCCAGTCTCCAGAGAATTTTTACGTGCTGGACCACATTCCTAGCATTTGGATCTGGAAGTAGGAATTGAGATCTTTCACTTAATGCAATCTTCATTGTTTTGGAGTTTTTCCTCTCATGCCTTAATAAACTTCTTGCCACTACTGAGACAAATTCAGATCTCAAAAATACTCGGTGAAGGGGCACCTGGCTGGCTCAGTCAGTAGAGGTTGTGAGCTCGAGCCCAATGTTGGGCATAGAGATTACAATATATATATAGCAGATAAAACATATATATATATGGCGCCTGGATGGCTCAGTCATTAAGAGTCTGCCTTCAGCTCAGGTGCGGATCCCAGGGTCCTGGGGTCGAGCCCCACATCGAGCTCCCTGCTTGGCGGGAAGCCTGCTTCTCCCTCTCCCACTCTCCCTGCCTGTGTTCCCTCTCTCACTGTGTTTCTCTCTGTCAAATACATAAATAAAATCTTTTTTAAAAATAATAAAATAAATTTAAAAAAATATGCGGTGAAGATAGTTTGAACGCTAAGGATAAAGTAATGATTCCACAAATAATTTTTGGCAAGTTACATCGATTTGGCTTTACCCTCTACACAAGCTGATCTCATTTCATGCCATTGCTGGCATTTCCGGTACAAGTATCTATAGAATATTACTCGCTCCGGACAAAACAGCAGCCGATCTGCTGAAGCAGACTAAGGAGGGTCTAAGCTGCCAAGCACATCAATTCAAACAGGCAGGAAAAGCTCTCTTTAACATTTCTCTCATGAATCACACAATTGGTTTTCCAAGATAACAAATCTGTGTTAAGATCCAAACATGACAAATGAACATCCATCATGTGTATCAGGGAGTCACATCAGAGAATACTTGTAAAGTCGTCTCATTTCTCCAGTCATGGATAGATTACTTAAAATGCTTTCTACAATTCTCCTGGACTCCAATTTCTCCAAGTCCCAACCCACCTTATATACTGTTGCTTGGTTAAGTGTCTTAGCTGTGTGACCTTGGGCAAGTTACCCAACTTCTCACTGTCTCCATTTCTTTATCTGCTAACTGAGGGGGCCGTGCTAGGTTAGTGTTAGGTAGGCTAGGTTAGCCCCTCGAGTCCCTCGGAAGTACCTTGGTGCCACTGAGCAGGTTGGGGGAAAGGTGGGCCAGAGGCTGAGTTGGAAGACCTCTGCGCATCCACTTCAAAACACAGCAGCTATTTTAGAAATTATGGGCCTGGGGCGCCTGGGTGGCTCAGTTGTTAAGCATCTGCCTTCGGCTCAAGTCATGATCCCAGGGTCCTGGGATCGAGCCCCGCATCAGGCTCCCTGCTCAGCGGGAAGCCTGCTTCTCCCTCTCCCATTCCCCCTGCTTATGTTCCTTCTCTCGCTGTGTCTCTCTGTGTTGGATAAATAAATAAAATCTTTAAAAATAATAATAATAGGGGCGCCTGGGTGGCTCAGTCGTTAAGCGTCTGCCTTCGGCCCAGGTCAGATCCCAGGGTCCTGGGATCGAGCCCCGCTTCGGGCTCTCTGCTCTGCAGGAAGCCTGCTTCTCCCGCTGCCATTCTCTCTGCTTGTGTTCCCTCTCTCGCTGTGTTTCTCTCTGTCAAATAAATAAAATCTTTAAAAAATAATAATAATAATAATAAAAAGAATTATGGGCCTGTCTCAAATCTGGTTTGGAAAATGAGTTCTGCTTTTACAAAAAGTTTAAGTACCTTTATGTTTACAAAACTTTCAAGGGCCCTCTTTCTGGCTCCCTTAAACTAGGACTTTTTTTTTTTTTAAGATTTTTATTTATTTGACAGAGAGAAACACAGTGAGAGAGGGAACACAAGCAGAGGGAATGGTAGCGGGAGAAGCAGGCTTCCTGCCGAGCAAGGAGCCCGATGCGGGGCTCGACCCCAGGACCCTGGGATCATGACCTGAGCCGAAGGCAGACGCTTAACGACTGAGCCACCCAGGCGCCCCTAAACTAGGATTTTTTTAATGTGATAAACTGTTTACACACAGAAACATGGTAAGCAATTCATTATTACTTTTTTTCCTAACCACTTGTTAAGCTGCTATCATCTCAAAATAGGACGTGATGCAATACTTAACATGACAATTAGAATATGTACTTTGAAGGCAGTTGGCAACTCCCATAAAGACTCATTTTTTTAAATATTTTATTTATTTATTTGACAGAGAGAGAGAGATCACAAGTAGGCAGAGAGGCAGGCAGAGACAGAGGGGGAAGCAGGCTCCCTGCTGAGCAGAGAGCCCGATGCGGGGCTCGATCCTAGGACCCTGAGATCATGACCTGAGCCGAAGGCAGAGGCTTTAACCCGCTGAGCCACCCAGGCGCCCCCTAAAGGCTTATTTTGAAAGCCATAGGAAAGGGGCATACAAAGTTGAGGAGCAAATTCAAATTCTGCTTAATTATCTTTTTTCTCTTAGGCAACAGCAAATGCACAGAAACAGATTATCTTTAGTCTCACAATTTTTAAAAAACACTTTCTTCATTTGAGAGAGAGAGAATGAATGAGAGAGAGGGAGAAGGAGCAGTGGGAGAGAGAGGGAGAAGCTGAGCCGGGCACCAGACGTGGGGCCCGATCCTGGGACTCGAGGATCAGGACCCAAGCATAAGGCAGGCGCTTAACCCACCGAGCCAACCAGGCGCCCCCGGTCTCGCAATTACTGAGTTTCCGAGTCTCCCCCACAAGTACTTCTTTGTCTTCCTGGCTGAGGCTTACCTTGAAAGTTCAGTTTACTAGAGTAATTAGAGGTGCCAGACAAATCAAATAGGTAATTCGCCAGGGCCAACTTTCCTCCTCAGCCTCTCAAGCCGGGGGCTTGCCCGGCAAGGTTTATTACAATTACCTGGGAAGCTTTTCCAACCTACGCTTGCGCCCTACTCTCCTCTCCCTCCGGCAGAGGACTGTTTTAGCTTGGGGCTTCACTGCATCCCACTTAAAAGGTCCTCTCCATCATTTTCAAATCCTACTCCGGTTAAGATCGGTGGGTTAAAAACAACTGAACTTAGAAGCCACCGGCTTTGTCACAACTGGTTGAGCAAGTCACTTGAGCTTTCTGGCCTCGGTTTTTTCCTCTGCTTTTTGAGGTCCCTTTCCAGCTTTGAAGTTCTGACTGCGTATCATGTCTAAGAAGCTTTCTGAAGTACTCTTGGCATGGAATGACTTATTGCTTAGTTTTCCGACGGCCTGTGCAAGACAATAGATCCCTTGGTTCTATACTGTCCTATATTGCCCTCTAGTTGTTTTCATGTGAATTTTTTTCTTCTCAACTGTAGTTTAAAATATATGCAGGTTAGAAGCTGATTTTCCAGGTTAGGCACTGCGCGATGTGCTCTACGCAACTCCCCTAGGACAACTTGGGGCGTGTCCCAAGTTAATCTGTGTATTTCTGTTGATTCGTTCAAAGCAATGGCACCCCTTCTGTCGAAGTCTTGGAATTATATTTTCACATCAGGGCTGTCCGGCAGAAACGTAATGTGAACCTGATATGTAATTTTAAGTTTTCTCGTGCGCACATTAAAAAGAAGTGAAAAGACACAAGCTAAATTAATCTTAATATCTTTACCCCAACATATGCAAAATATTAGCACTTTAACACGTCGGTGTAAAAATTGAGATAGTTTATATTCTTTTTCTGTCCCGTGTTCGAAATTGGGTCTGTATTTTACATTGACGGCCCATCTCACCTCCAAATGGCCACATTCAGGGGCTCAGTAGCCCCATGTGGCTAGAGGCCACCCTACTGACCAGCGCAGTCCTGTACGTCTGGGCTGCTTCCCAACCCATCACTCAGTTTTCCATTCTTAGGACACTGAGCACTAGAGAGGACCCAGGCACTGGGTGAGCTGGAGGGGTGTAAAAATTAATCAGAGCCATTGAGGTAAGGGAGATAGCTTGGTACATCCCTAGCTGGGATACACTGTCGTAGGTGCTCTGCCAGAGAGTCCCAAAATGTGAAAAGTTTTCCGTGGCTTGGAGGGGGAGGGGGCTCAAGGAAGGTTTCACAAAATAAACTTTCGAGAGGAAGCAGGCTGTGGAATGACTAAAATTGTGAGGGACAGGTGTGTGTGTGTGTGTGTGTGTGTGTGTGTGTGTGTGTAGGAGCGGGCCGCAGGGGTGTCTGAGGGAGGGGTGGGTGCGTGGAGGTGGGGGGTGTGTACGAGCCAGGCCGAAAGGACGTAGGGGTGCAGGTTGTGTGTGCGTGCGTGCGTGTGTGTGTGTGTGCGCGCGCGCGCGCGCGAGTAAGAGGGCTGACGTGCAGGGGAAGGGGGCGGGCGTGGATTGGCCGGGAGGAGCCCGGGGCTCTAGCTGCTGGACGGACGGAAGCCGGAGGGGGGCGCCACTGGCACTTCGCACTGGCGCGCGCAGACGACCGAACCGGGGGCGCGGCCCGGCGGGTGGGGCCGCTGGCTGCCCCGACCCCTCCGCCGACCGAGCGCCTCGCCAGCTAAGGCGCGCGCCCGGCCGGTTCCCGCAGCGCGCCCGCGCCCGCTCTGAATTCAACTTCGTCCCGCCGGGGGGCTAAGCTCAGAGCCCGCGGAAGTTCCCAGGCCGGCGTCGGCGACGAGGAGCGACCCATAAAACAACACGTAAGCCTGTGCGTGCGTGCTTGCTTGCTTGCTTGCTTTTAGCAGATGCCTGCAACTTGCGATAGGCAGCAGCCCGCAAAGATGAGTCTATGGAAACGGTTGCCAGGGTCGGCGACCGGCGGCTTCCGGAAGTCCTTGGACACTTTGGTAACAATGGAGCGAGTGGACCAATGCGGCGCTCCTTCCGGTTTCCTGCCCGCTCGCCGAGTTCGGCTTTGCCAAGTTTGCCTTTGACCCCGGAAGTGAGGTCTCCCGCGTTCCTCCCTCCCCCAAGATGGCAACAGCCGAAGACGAGCTGGGGCTGCCGCGGCTCCCCGAGCTGTTCGAAACCAGCAAGCAGCTTCTAGACGAAGTGGAAGTAGCGACTGAACCCACCGGTTCCCGAGTGATCCAGGAAAAGGTGTCAAAGGGACTAGACCTCCTTAAGAAGGCTTCCGAAATGTTATCGCAGCTCGACTTGTTCAGGTATGGGGGACAGGGTAATAACGGTTGAGAATGGAGGTAATAATGGTTACTAAGGGTGCAGCCATGGAGCCGGGGTGGAGGAGACCCTTTAGAAAGGCCTGGGAACCTTTTATTCCTACCTCCCGCCGCGATCTGATGTGCACTGTTTACGTTCTCCACCTGTCTTCCAGGTAGTTGATAGCCCACGACTCTGCTCTGTAGGGCTGGCTGTTTGCACAGGCGCTGGGTGTGAGCGGTCAGCCACTTTCATCCCCCCTGCCCTCTCCCTCCACACACCCACCGCAGCCTCCCCCCCTCCCCCGGGAAGCAAGGGCCACGGTGTGAATGGCCGTCCAGGCTTCACAGCCTCCTCTTTGCTCTTTCCAGCCGAAATGAAGATTTGGAAGAGGTTGCTTCCACCGACCTGAAGTACCTGATGGTGCCAGCATTTCAAGGAGCGCTCACCATGAAACAAGTCAACCCCAGCAAGCGTCTAGACCATTTGCAGTGGGCCCGAGAACACTTTTTAAACTACTTAATTCAGTGCCAGTACTATCATGTGGCAGAGTTTGAGTTGCCCAAAACCAAGAACAACTCAACTGAAAATAACACTGCTAGCTCCTCCATGGCCTATCCTAGCCTCGCTGCCATGGCATCGCAGAGACAGGCTAAAATAGAGAGGTGGGTCAATAGCTATAATTTGAGGACTGCCCATTGACCGTGCTGTTGGGGGGGGTGCATGTTTTGGGGAGCGGGGAGGGGAACGGTGGCGTCTGTCTCTCTTTTGGTTTCTACTGAGCATTAGGCCCTGGTGAGAGTCAGCTCTCCTGAGTTTTTCAAGAAGCCTCTGCTTTTGATGAGTTGGTCATACCTAACCATCAGCCCCCGACCACCAGTGGGGTAGATATCTCTGAAGGGCTTGTAGCTATAATCCATCGATGATCCACTGAGAAGTTCTGTTCAGAGTAATGGATCAGGTGTGTAACACCCTGAACTAATCTTCGTTCTCAGCACAGCTTCATCGTGTGACCTTGAACAGAGGTTGGTTACTCTCAGTCTTAAGAAAAACATTTAATGAGTGCCCACAGTGCCTGGGACCTACTCTAGGCACCGGAGATACGAAGTGAATGTGGGTGCTCGTATGAGTATGGGTGGAGGTCTCCACCTTGCAGGAGTCTGTAGTCTGGAGAGGTATTGAAGCAAAGTAGCAGTACAAAATGATGTGATGGGGAAATGCACAGGTTCTGTGAGAGCAGACAGGAGGGAAACCTAACCAAAGGGAGCAGCAGAGAGGAGAAGCCTCCCTGGCAGAGGTGACTCCTGTGATGAGTTGTTTAAGGAGGGGTAGGAATATTATCTAGAGGAAGAAGAAAGGAGGGCGTTAGCCAGCAGAGGTTAGCAAAGCCCCGGGGCCTTAAAGAGCACAGTGGGGGGGGGGGAGGGGGGACAACTGTAAAAGATCAGGTGGTACTAGAACATGAAGGGGGGGATGGCGGAGAAGGGGAAGGAAGGATGCTGAAGAATGTTGTGGGGTCCAGACCAAAGAGAGCTTGGGATGCGAGGAAGGTGAAGGAACAGCCCTGCTGCTAAGAACTTGGGGAGGGATCTGAATCCCAGTTCCACCATTTGATCGCTCTCACTTTGGGTAAAGTGCTTCATCTCTTGGTGCCTTCATTTCCCGAGCTGTAAAGTTGGATAGTAATAGGTCTTTCTTCCAAAAGTAGTGTGGAAGATTAAAAGAGAAATACAGGTTGTGGAGTCAGAGGCCCGGATCCGAGACCCAGCTTTACTTACAAAGTAAAGCTTTACTTTACTTTGGGCAACTTACCTAACCCGTCTGAGCCTCAGGATTCCTCACAGGTGAAATCATACGCAAGTCACGTGCCACGCTAAAGAACCTAAACTTTGGTTGGTGAGTGGGATCCACTGGAGGCTTTTGGTTTTGGGGGTTTTTAAAGAGTTGAGTGGTCATCTTTGCATTTTGACCAGTACACACGGGCAGCGGTTAGGAAGTAGTGGGACGGAGTTAAGTCATAAGTGACAAGGCCTCACTACGGCAATGGCAGAAGAGATGAGGGGGATATATTTATTGAAGCTGCAGAAAACCTGGCGATCATTTAGTTCCGGGAGGTGGAGTCCTCGGAGGCAACAAGGAAGAGGTCCATGTTTCTGTCATAGGCGCATGGCTTGTGGAACTCATTAAGATGGGGAATAGAGGAGGAAGAACAAATTGGGATGGGAGAGCATAGGAATTCAGTACTGCGTTGCATTTAAGGTGTCTAGGAGTCATCCAAGTAGAGGTAGTGTATAGTTCAGAGGAGAGGTCTGGGCTAAAGATAATTGATCCATTCATTTGGCAGATAGGTATTGAGCCTTCCTAGTGGGCCAGGAGTTGTTCTAAGTCACGGAGAACCAGGTGAAACTCATGCCCTCGTGAAGCTTTTATTTTGGTGGAGGAGACAAGACAATACGCTAGTAAATAATCATGGAATTTCAGATCATATGGCCTATAATGGAATAATGAGGTATGGTTCAGGGTTTGTGACAGTGAGTAATTTTTGAGGAAATGGGATAGACCGATGGGAAGTGGAATTCAGCAAATAATGGGGGCAGCCCGTTGGCATGTAACAGGTGGTGTAAACGGTGAGTTTGGTATCCAGATAATTATGGTACACCTAGAAACAGGACCGTAAATGCCATGGAGATTGTAGGGAAAGACCAGGGAATGAGCACATCTGGTTGGAGGGGTGAGGATGAGGTCTCAGCATACAATGCATTTGAGATGAGCCTTGAATTGTGCTTAAAAGCAGAAATTACAGATTTTCCTGAATATATAAGTAATAATACCCATTGTAGAGAGTTTGAAAACCGTATTTTTTTAATTAAAAAGCCCTCAATCCCAGCACTCAGAGATGATCTTTGTTAACTTCCTGATGTATTTTCTTCCAGATATGTAGTTATTTTAGGTAATAAATTTGGAACAATACTGTATATATAGTTTCTTATCCTTCTCAAACCTAACATTGTGAACATTTCTCCGTATCTTTTAAAACCATGATATTTAATGGTTGCCTGATATTCCATCCCATAGTTGTACCATTATCATTCAAACTAATCTTTAATTGTCAAATACTTAGACTATGTATAGGTTGGGGGTTTTCTAGATTTGTTTTTGTTTGTCCTTGCTCTTCTAAGTAACCTTATGAACAGACATCTTTAACTGCATCTGTCACTGTTTCCTTAGGATAGATTTCTAGAAGGACCAGGGACTAGATCAAAGGGTTTGAGTATTTTAAGACTCTTGATTGCTTTCCACAATAACAGGGTTTTAGAATACATCCTGCTGCACTGGTCTTAGATGTTCACACTTAGAAAATCCAATTGGGAAAACCAAAAAAGGTATCTCATTGTTTTTATTTGCATTTCTTTGGCTAGAAAGCTTGGTCTTTGAACATTTCTTAAAAATGTCTGCCGGACAGGATAATAGTGTTCTCTTTATGCCCGTGGCTCCCACGTGTACATCACTAGCCCAGACCTTTCCTGACCCTCAGCTTCATACTTGCAATACCTTACATGGACGTTTCACAGACATCTCAAACTTAACATGGCCTCAACTGAACCCTTGGCTTTTTAACCCCCAGTGTGCCCCCTCACCCAAGGCTTCACCACCTCAGTGAGTGGCACCGCCATTCGCCCAGATGTTTAAGCCAGCAGCTAGGAGTTAGCCTCACTTCCTCCCTTCTGACTCTCCAGTCCACCGGCAAAGCCTGCCGGTCCCAACTACAGAATGAACCTCAGGTCCTGGTTCTCGGGATCTCCACGGTCATACCTCAGCGGAGGCCACTAACATTTCACCTGGAAGAGCCAGCCCACTAACTCCAAGGCCCTGCCCTGTCGGGCACCCGCTGCTCTTCGGTCTTGCCTTGTTCCCTAGCTTCTAGCCGCAGTCGCCGCCTTTTGGCCCTTTGCACATACCCAGCTCCTTCCTCCTACGGTCTTTGTACATGTTCTCCTTGCATCAAATGCCCTTCGTTTTTCTGTCTTCTTGGGCTTTGTCAGTCTCCTCTACTGGAATGTATACTCCTTGAGGGCGGGAGCGGTCTCTCTCATTCGTTGTAGTGTGCCCAGCACAGGGCCCAGCACCTAGGAGGTGCTCAAGAAACACTTATTGTTGACAAGCGGGAGGGTTAACCAGAGCAGACGCCCCCAGCAGAGTAAGTTGAGTTACGTACAGGGCGTCCAGAGGAGTCTAGTTTGGCAGAAACAGAGAGTACTACGGTCAGAGGTCTGCAGAAGGAAGTGATGTGTACAGAATCCCGAGAGGGAAGAGAGCGGCAGAGAGGCAGATTACCATGTCCTAATAGCACGTCAGCTGGGAAAAGAGCTAAAAGTGAAGTGACAGCTGTCAGAGGTATTACTTGTGCAAGAAGCATTGATAGGATTAGAAACCGCAGTTCTGAGATCCTTATTTTCGGGTAAGTCCCCCCTCCTCCCCCATGCCATGACTCTACGCACTGAAGCCATCCTGCACAGAATGCCTGAGCGGTATATCCTCTCTCGAGACCCGCTTCTTCACATACCCTCTCTCCTCTGATTCCCACCTCTGAGAGCGTGAGTCCGGTTGATTGGCCGCACCTCTGTTCTCGTGCCAGAAACAGGAGTAGAAGCTGGGTGAGCCACGAGCCCGGTGTTCTCACCAAACTGACATTCTGAGGCGACAGCCAGGCACACGTCCGTAGACAGATGGACGTGTAACTCAAACTTCGGGGCCTGGTAGCTGGTGCTCAGACTTCAGGAGCTTTGGGGGGGTATGGATTACCGAGGGAAAACATGTAGAGAGAAAAAAAGCCAAGGATGAAAACCGAGGGGCAAGTTAAGGGAGGAGAAAAAGGCAGAAAAGAGCACTCGGAGGTCAGTGACTCCCGATTCTGTAAGCAGGGGGCTTACGGAAGCCTGGGGAAGAGAGAGCAAATGTCTCCTACTCTTTGAAACTTCTGCCCGTCAGGCCCGCCTCCCAGATACTGTAGCACTTAGTTGGTGTTAACTCGTTACTGTAACTATCTGTCATTCTCTCGACTGGAAACTCCTGAAGGTCAGACGCATGGACTCACTGCATTTTTAGTATCCTAAAGTATCATTGTGCTTGGGGACCCAGCCCGGTCCGTGGATCATAGTAGGTACCTGAAGCAGCTTGGGAGGACCAAAAATGGAAGCAAGGTGGTGTTGCACATAAAACCTGGACTCTGGAGTCAGGTGGACCTGGAGCGGCCAATCCGGTTTCCTCCACTTGACTGATGGGGCATCACCTAGCGCCTCCTGGCCTCCTTTTTCCCATCCCCTGACCGCATCTGTAGCCTGTCGCAGCTTCTGAAGGCCTTTCATGTGTATTGTTCCATTTGATCCTCTTAACCCCAGGAGGCGGATCTTCTCATCTCCATTTTAGAGCTAGGGAAGTGGGCTACCAGAATTTACTTGTCCAAAGTTAACACACCTCGTAAGTGTCCAGGCTAGGATTTAAACTCAGGTCTTCAAATTCCCAGTTCCCCGCACTGTAGCCCGGAAAAGAGGAAAGTGGTCCTTCGAAAGGATAGAACCGGGACTGAGGGAAGGTGTTCTCTAGGACAGGGGAAAGGCACCAGTAGTGTGAAAAGTTGTACCTGCCGATGACGGGATGATTGCCAGAGTGAGGCCCGGGGAGATGTGGGTGGGGACAGGATCCATAGCAAAAGTGGAATGGTAAAGGCCCTACCCTGGTGAAGACAGCGTTCGCTCCTTAAAGACGAGGAAAGGTGAAACTACAGAGATTGTAAGGGAAAGAGGGACACAGAATTCTGTATCGGTTGGCCACCTGGTGAGTGTGATGGGGGTGTCGGATCCACAAAAGATAAACAGAAGGACAGCTGAGCACCAGTGCCTGCTCGGCCGAAGTTTGAGCATTTGACTCTGTCTGTTGACTCGTTTGACACAAATTTGTCCTTCGTTAGCTTCTCGGCAGCAGCTTGAGAACAGGAAGAGGGAATGGGGACAGTTGTCCAGAGTCAGATGGGTGACAGGCATTGGGGATTCTAAGGTGGTAGGGAGTGTTTCCACGTAATGGCTCGCCGTGGGAAGTCTAGAACAGTGACGAAAGGCCTAGGGCCGTTTCAGTCTGTTCCTTGGAGCTCAAAAGAATCCACCCCAGTGCCGGGGCAGGGGCGATGTTGGGAGCCCTCCTCGGATTTAACTGAGGTGGATTTTTCTCTGTTTATTACTTATCGGAGTTCCAGATAAGCTCTCATAAGAAGAAAGGGTTCTTTGGCTAAGACCAAAAGGTTTAAAAAAAACAAAACAAAACAAAACACCGGCCTAAAAAAGCAGGAGTGGAGGAGCTAAAGTTTCAAAGACAACCATAGCGGAGTCACGGCAGCGAGGACACGAAGCAGCAGCCCGTGGGCCCGGTTAGACCGCAAGCGTGCAAAGAATGGGAAGGAAGCACAAGAACCAACAGGACCAGTAGACTGACCCAGAAATTACCATGGATTATATACATTCTAAGGCCCTGGTAGGTTTTGTTTTTTCCCTACTGTAGCTACGTCCCAGAAAGAGGGTAGGGGTAGGAGTGGGACCGGAACTAAATGTTCTCAAGTGATACCTGTAATGGCATTCACGAACTAGGAGTGTCCCTTTGCGGTGTTTCGCTCAGAGGCTACTGATGATGGTGCGGGACAGTTATTTCTAACATCATGTAAACTGTTCCACTTGTGTTGGGTAAAAGGATCAGAAGAGCCCAAGAGCTTTGTATAATGAAGACCATCTCCAGAGGGGTGGTTCTTGACGTTTTGTGGGTTGTGGACCTTGTTGATAATCTGATAAGAACTATATACTTCTCCCAGGCCCCCCCCCACACCCCACAGCTCCCCACCTCCCTATTTCAAGTGACTATCTCTCATCCAGACGGTAGCAACATCCCCTTAGTTGATTCTCCGCTTCCCTCCCGGCCTCCCCTCCCTTGCAGGCCGCATTCCACACCACAGCCAGAGCGGCCCCTATAAAAACAGTTTTCGTGTCACTCTATTCGTGTCATGTATTCTATTCAAAAGCCTCCAGTGGCTTTCCTGTCTCAAAATATCATGGTATTTGATATTTAGGGGCTTACAGCCGCCAGGGTTCTAGAAATCGTAGCCCTGGCTATCCCTCTTCCCTTGTGTGCTGTCATTCTTCTTCGCTCCATGCCGGCCACACTGGCCTACTTTCTGGTTCTCAGACCCCGCAAGCCAAGCTCTCTCCCACTCTGGGACCATCACATTTCCTCCCCCGACGCCCCCCCCCCCCCCCCCCCCCCCCCCCCCCCCCCCCCCCCCCCGCCAGAAGCCTCTTTCACATATTGGCATGGCTTGCTTCCTGATTGAAGTCTCTGATCCGTCGCCTCCTCCTGATCACCTTGTATCTAATAGCCCTTCTCCTTTTGTGCCATCATTCTGTCCACCCTGCCTCGCCTTTTGCTTCTTCATGGCACTTAGCACCACCCGACCCATCATCTCTTTTTGTCAGCTTCCCTTAGAACGAGAGCTTGAGGAGCAAGGACTTCCTTATCTACACTGCTGTGTATCCGGCACTGTGCTCAGTGCCGGTCACACAGTAGGTACTCAGTAAATACTTTTCAGATGAATGAACGCGTCCTGGAAAAGGCAAGGCATGATGGTTGTGAGTCTTTCAATTATATTAGGATGAGGCAGGGGGCACCTGGCTGGCTCGGTCAGTAGTAGAGCCTGTGATTCTTGATCTCAGGATCCTGGGTTCGAGCCCTATGTTGGGTATAAAGCTTACTTAAAAAAGATGTGATCGTATAAATAAAAGCATTTAGTATAGCACCTTGTCCTTGAGAAAAATATAAGAGACTATTTCCTTGGTTCGAACAATAGGATTCCCTTAGTAAAAGGATGCACCAGAAGAGCTAAGATTGTTTTGCCCAGAAGAGATGAAGAGATAACCACTTTTTTTAGGCTGTTTCCCAAGGAATTCTTGCATCAGTGGCTGGTAAACAACCCCTGAGATTCCGTGACTCCTTGAAGTGGCAGTTCCCCTAGTAGACATTGATACTAAGTATCCAACGTAGTAAGGGTTGATGTAATGAAATTACTGAGGGACTCCCATCTCTAAAGATGCTGGGGTTGGGAGGGGTGGTTGCTGAGATCAGGTTGCTTCTGTATTCTTCTGGCTCTGGCAGGTATTTGGCAGGCCCTGCTGATCCTTCCTTGCCCTGTCAGTCTTGAGGACTTGCAGCCTTGGCGAGTTCTGGGGTGTCAAATCTGTATTTTTGCCCAAGCGGAAACCGGCATACTGCCTGGTCACTTGGCCAAGGGAAATGCTTATTGTAGCCTTCTCTGAAGGACTGCATCTTGATTTAGAAGTTCACGGGCAATGCTTTTCTGTGGAACAGATACAGGCAGAAGAAGGAGGTGGAGCAGAGGTTGTCTGCCCTGAAATCTGCTGTGGAAAGTGGTCAAGCAGATGACGAGCGAGTTCGTGAGTATTACCTGCTTCACCTTCGAAAGTGGATTGGTATCAGCTTAGAAGAGATTGAGAGCATTGACCAGGAGATGAAGATCCTGAAAGAAAAAGACTCCGTCACAGAGGTAAGCCTGCTCGCCACCTCTACAGCTCAAAAAGTTGCTGTCAAGAGATTGGAATGTTCTGTAGGCGAGCGATCGAATTAAAATCCTTTTAAGTTTGAAGTCCCCGTAAAATCACTGTCCCTATCAAGCTTAGTGGAGGAAGGCAGAAGGTTGACTAGGGTAGCCTTCTCTCCGGCTTACGGTGGTGTTCCCCAGTGCTTCCTGACCTGTGACACACTGATAGCCACGGGTAATTTTGTGACCTCAGTTGGTTTGGGCTCTGGGAAGTCCTGACCGCTGAAGGAATGCATAGGAAGGTGGGCCTTTGAAATCTGTGCTTGACTATAATAACCAAAAGAGAAGAGGAATGGGATGGGAGCTGTCCCATCTGGACACTGGAGAAGTGTGTCCCAGCTGTCCCATCTGTGGCACTGGAGAAGGGAAAGAAAAGACTAGAAGAAGAAAAAAGGAACTATTGGGAATATATTTAGGTTGAGGGGAAGAATCCGAATTTAACCTTCGTGATTAAGGTGATTAAGACGGTGATGCATTCCCACACCCTTAGACCCCCCCAAGTACGAGACACAGAAGGACTTCTCCGTGCACAAAGTGTTGGGTATACCAATAAAACCCAGTGTGACACAGCTTTGCCTGTCTTTGAAAATCGTCATCTTGTTTTGGAGCCTCTGCTTCAAAAGATTAGACCCTGCTACCACTTCCTTTTTGGTTCAGGATCCCAACATGGGTTGAGTTGAATTCATCAGCTCGCCGCAGGCATTGATTTAAGTCCTCAGAAAGACCTCTTCCTAATTTGACTAGTACTCATTAGCCCAGGAGCTTAGGCCTCGGGGGAACATCAACCTCTTTCCTCCAGGTAAAGGATCAAAGCATAATCAGTTAGTTCTCTAAGGCCATGAGGCCCTCAGAGCATATCTAGGTGAATGGCTTTCAGGCATTTTGAGGCTGGACTCTTCTGTGTCCTCCCCCTGCCCTGTCTGTCGTCGTCGTTGTTGTATGCTCTCTCATTTGGTGTTGGGATTGGCTCCGGAAGTGATGAACCTAGACCCAAGGGAATGCCTTTTCTCTGACCAGATTTTGTTTCAGTATGCCCCTGGAGAGCCCAGGTTCCTTCCAACATTTTTGTACGCCACAGTATGAAAACCACCAACACATTCTTTCCCCTTACCTTTAGGAACACCCTTTTCTGAAAACCTAGGGGTTCTTGACAGTTAATTGCACAGTCACATCAGAAGGGGGTTTCGGAAGAAGGGTGTCCGTGATTCAGCTTTAGTACTGAAGACCAGGCCGAGGGAAGGGACTTAAGTTCAGCTTGAGGGATTTAGCTGGACCACCAGGAAAAGCCTTCTTCGGAAGGCTTCGTAATCTCCTCCTTTGGAGGGTAAGATTGTAAAGCCAGGGAATCTTTTTTTTTTTTTTTTTTTTTTTAATTTTTGGTGAGATGATTTATGGGAGAGCTTTCACCTCCTCTTCATTCAGCAGGGTCCTCTGGCCTCCTCAGGAGAGCTGAGTGACCTCCACCATTAGTATTCCGAGGCTGTCTCTGAGAGACCGAGAAATAGGAATCAGGCAAAGTTTGACTCCAGGACTTTTCAAGCGCCAGAAGACTAAGAGCCTACATATCGGGGTAGGCAGAATGGCAGAAATGCACTTCTGATCACTTAATTTCCTTTCCAGGCATCAACTTCTCATTCAGCTCGTCAGGACAGGCCTCCAATGAAGCCCTTCATTCTCACGCGGAATGTGGCCCAAGCCAAGTAGGTAGTACTGAAAAGTGGGTTGCCTTTGTAGGCCCCCTGCTTTTGTGGTTCCATTGCAGTGCACGAGTAACGGATAGAACAGGCATTGTGGAAAGGCTTGCCTGTGGTGGCTGTCCTTTCATCAGAGGCATATTAGCTCAAATGCTTTCTGTACGTCTCTCTTCATCACACGTTTCCCTCACAAACTCAAGCTTAACAACAGGCCCAAGGGGAAACCGAGAGAAATAAATAAATCAGAAAAAGGAAAGGAATCTCATGGAGAATTGCAGACTTGTTTCCAATTATTGCCTTCAGCTGCAATTCTCAAAAGGACGTATTTGCCTATTTAGGATTTAATTCTGAGCTCTGGAGATGCTCTTCCACAGGGTGACAGGAAAGTCTCCTTCCTATGTACCTTTTAGACCCACGAACTATAAATACCCCTTCCATGTTGTCATCGCCGCTTGCGACGATGGCCCCTGGGATTGTTTTCTGAGCGATGATCCTGAGCTATTTATCTTCTCATGAAAGCCCTTAACTCCTAACGTCCCTTCGTGGATGCCTCTTTGGAGGCTTTTGAATAGTGCTGTTTCTGTTTAGTTTTCTAAATGTAATGTGATTCTTGCAGAGTATTTGGAGCTGGTTATCCAAGTCTGGCATCGATGACGGTGAATGACTGGTATGATCAGCATCGGAAATTCGGAGCACTACCAGACCAGGGCATAGCCAAGACACCACCAGGTACGACGGGGTAGGAGGAAAGCAGTTAACACTCGTGGTTCCTCGCTCCCTAGCAGTTGAATGCAGACCAAGTGTTGTTGCCCTTTAGGAGTAGAGGTAATGGGGACAAAGATGCTAGGCGGTATTTTTTTGTTTTATCTATTGTGAAGATAAATGACAGGTGATTCTGGGAAGATGGGGGCAGTGTCTGCATGATTTTGGTATCCTTTCAGATGTCGTGGCGTTCAAAACAGACTTAGCAGCTAGAGAGCAAAAGCAAAAGTGCCATGGGTGGCAGTTCCACTTCTGGTAATGGCAGACTAGGTTGTACCGAGGCCAGCCCCTCCCATAGAAAACAACTACCCAGAGGAACTAGAGGATGCCCAAGAGCAGACACAGGCTGGAGGGCAATCAACACTTAGAAGAAAGCAGAAGGCGTGGTTGGGATTTCTCGAGGGCAGGGTCTTTGACTTAACTGTATTCTTGGTGCCCAACTTGATAATTAGATCATGGTATGGACTTGGAGGCATCTTCGGAAGGGATAGGTGGAGAGGGTGGCCATTATAAAGATGGAAGCAATATGGTATATTAGAAAAAGCATGGACAGACCTGGGGTAACCGATTATTCCTGCCGCTTAATAGATAAGACATCACCTAGCCCTTCTGAGCCTCTGTTTCCTTATCTCGTGTATTATCTCATTTGATCCTCTTGACAACCTTGTGAGGCAGACACTCTTATCCCCACATTAGGATGAGGAAATGGTGTCTGAGAACTGACTTACACAAAGTCACTGTAGCTAGAAAGTGGCCAGGGTAGGATTTGAATTCGGGTTCTAAAATTCACAATTCCAGGGCTGTTTCCACTATAGCACAGAGAAGAGAAGAGTGGTCATTTGGAAGGGTTTCCTATTTCTTACAGCTTCTTACCTGTTGGCAGTCCGCAGTCGTGGTGATAAGGGGATAGGTGAAACTTGGATAGGAACTTACGGTCTTACTGGTTAAGAAATGAGAGAAATGAGATGATATCCCATATAGGAGAGGACCACAGAGGAGGAGCCCTGATTCTCTATAGACACCTCGCCTGAATTTCAGGCTGATACCTAAGCTATGGATGCCTGCGACAGGCTCCAAGCGTCCTAGATAGGGCTAAAATAACTGAATTGAGGATTCAGCTGCTGCCCAATGCAGAGGAAAGAGAATTTAGAATTTTTGGTTCTAGACAAGTGAACTGCCTGCTAAAGTGAAAAATCAGTACTCTTCAGAGGAAAGAAACAGAATTCAGAGTCTCTACAACAGCCCATTCACAAAGTCTGGGATGTAATCCTAAACCGTTATGCATATGGGGGAAAGAAAAATTGGAAAATGTGACTTATACTCAAGAGGAAAAGCAGTCACTGGAGACCAACCCTAGGTGACGCAGATATTGAAATTCGCAGACAAGGACTTTACAGCAGCGTATTTGCATGATCGAGGGCAGAGCGGAAAATGTGCTTGTAATGAATGAAAAGAAATCTCAGCAGGTAATGTCTAATATAATTTTATATTCACAAACATACCTGCTACCCAGAGGCAAGTATTATTTTAGCCCACGTGGACCTCCGACCCCTCTTGAGATTACAATATACAAATTCCTAAATCATTGTGGGTAGGCTTTCAAGTATCTTAACTTGTTTCTGGACATGCAACGTGTTCATAAACCTCTTAATTTTTAGTAACAATTAGGAAACACCTCCTATTAAAAACACTTCACAAGTTCTACTTAGTGTCAGCCATTGCTGGCACTCTGTCACTAGAGAATCCAGTGATATCTGGTATATTGCAAGCTTTCAAGATAGCCTGAACTTTAAAAAGTTGTGCCCATCAGTTGTACTTGATGGATGTAAATTTGCCTCCTAGTTCACTTTGTCTTATTGGTGGGTAATAACTGAAAATAAAGATTTTATTTTCATGCTCAAAAAAGAAACGAGGGAAAAGAAACAGCAGGAAAGTAGGAACTTACACACAATAAATTCTGAAACTGAAAAATACAGTAACTCAAGTTTGGAAACTTATTAGGTGAGCTTAATAGCATATTGGCAGTGACAAAAGACAGTGTCATTTAACTCAAAGATAGATCAGTTAGACAGTCTGAAAAACAAAAAAAATTGGAAAAAAGTGAAATAGAGCCTCTGTGACCTGTGGAATAAGGTAAGAAGTTCAATCGTATGTACAGTTGAAATACCAGTACATATAC
>CM053612.1:56486440-56506072 GCA_028646535.1 Procyon lotor | reverse complement strand
CGTAAAGAAAAACATGGAGGGCATTGTGAGAAGGAAGGGAGGGGTGTATGGGGGGAAACCAGAGGGGGAGATGAACCATGAGAGACTGTGGACTATGAACAACAAACTGAGGGCTTTGGAGGGGAGGGGGGTGGGCGTTGGGCGAGCCTGGTGGTGGGTATTGAGGAGGGCACGTATTGCATGGAGCACTGGGTGTGGTGCAGGAACAATAAATCTTGTAACACTGAAAAAAAATAAATAAAAAATAATAATAAAAGAAAATAAAAAGAAAAAAAAAAAGAAATACCAGTAGGAAAGGAGAGCGAGAGAGAAGGGACCAGAAAAAAATTGAAGAAAAGATGGCTTAAATGTTCCCTAAATCAATGAAACACAAATTTACAAATTCAGAAATCTAATGAAGCCTCAAGCAAGTTAAATACAAAGAAAACAACACATAGGCACATCATAGTCAAACTGCTGAAAACCAAAGAAAAAGAGAAAATCTTGAAAGCAGCCAGGGTTAAAGTACACATTACACTTAGAAGAACAATGATATGAGTTGTTTCTGACTTCCCATTAGAAACAGTGGGAGCCAGGGACAGTGGAACAACATCTCGTAGGTTTTGGGGGGGGAGACCTGTCACCCCAGACTTTTTTTTTTTTTTTTTAAAGATTTTATTTATTTGACAGAGAGAAACACAGCGAGAGAGGGAACACAAGCAGAGGGACTGGTAGCGGGAGAAGCAGGCTTCCTGCAGAGCAGAGAGCCCGATGCGGGGCTCGATCCTAGGGCCCCGGGATCTGACCTGGGCCGAAGGCAGACGCTTTAACGACTGAGCCACCCAGGCGCCCCTACCCCAGACTTTTATAACCAGTGAAAATATCCAAAAAAATGAAGGCGTAATTAAGACATTTTCAGATAAAGCTAAAGGAATTCTTCACCAGGAAACTCTCGTTATGAGAAATTCTGAAGGAAGTTCCTTAGGCTGAAGGGAACAAACTACATATGGCTTCTTCAGGCAAAAATTATATTATCGTCCAGTGGGGATTATAGTATATGTGGATGTACTACATATGACAGCCATAGCAAAAATGACAGACTAGACGGAACCAATTTTTTGTGAGATTCTTTTGTTTTATGTAAAGTGGTACGTAATATCTATTGCTGTGTAACAAATGACTCCACAATGTCACCACTTAAAATAAATAATAAACATTTATTGTCACATATTTTCTGAGGGTAAGGAATCCAGGATCAACTTCACTGGGTGATTCTGGCTTAGGATCTCTAGGATGTAGTCAAGCTGTCAGCTGGGGCAACAGTCTTCTGAGAGCTTGACTGAGGCTGGAGGACCGGCTTCCAGCTCATTGGCTCATTCATGTGGCTGTTGACAGGAGGCCTCCCCTTGCAGGTCCCCCCATGGGGTCACTCACAGCTAGGAGCTTCCCTTCACCCAGAGTGAATGATCTGAGAGAGAATGATCAGTATAGAAGCCCCTGTATCTTTTATAACCTAACACTGGAAGTGACACATCATGACTTGTGCCATATTCTGTTGGCCACATAGTGTGGGAGGGGACTCCATAAAAGCATGAATACAATGAGGCTGAGATAGTTGGGATCCGTCTTTGAGGCTGCCTCCCACATGGTTCAGTATTAGCTCTAAGTATACTGGAAAGTTAGGAAGGGATATTGTATGACCTAGAGCAACCACTTAAAAAATAATGCATCAAGGGGCACCTGGGTGGCTCAGTGGGTTGAGCGTCCAACTCTTAATTTCAGCTCAGGTCATGATTTCAGGGTCATGAGATCAAGGCCTGTGTCAGGCTCACGCCTTCTGCTTGGGATGCTCCCTCCCCCTCTGCTCCCCCCCCCCATGCTGACATTCCCCTTCCCCCCGATAAATAAATAAAATATTTTTAAGAAATAACACATCAAGAGGATAAGAAGACAAGCCATAGACTGGCAGAATATATTTACCAAAGACACATCTGATAAAAGACTCTTATCCAAAACATACAAAAAATTCTTAAAACTCAACCATCAGGAAACAAACACCCCCCCCAATTAAAAAATAGGCAGAGGACCTAAATAGACACTTCACCAAAGAAGATCTACAGAGGGCAGAGAAGCACATGAAAAGCAAAGAAGCTCAGTGCCACATGTCATTAGGAAATTGCAAATTAAAACAACAATGATACCACTACACCCATCTAAGAATGGCCAAAATCCCAAACACCAACACCACCAAGTGCTGGCATGGATATGGAACAACAGGGACTGATTCACTGCCAATCGCAATGCCAAGTGGTACAGCCGCTTTGGAAGACAGTTTCTTATAAAACTAAACATACTCTAGGGACGCCGGGGTGGCTCAGTGAGTTAAGCAGCTGCCTTCGGCTCAGGTCATGATCCCGGGGTCCTGGGATCGAGTCCCACATCGGGCTCCTTGCTCAGCGGGGAGCCTGCTTCTCCCTCTGCCTCTGCCTGCCTCTCTGCCTGTTTGTGTTCTCTCTCTCTGACAAATAAATAAATAAAATCTTTAAAAAAAAAACCAAAAAAACTAAACATACTCTTACTATATCCAGCAGTCCTGCTCCTTGATGTTTACCCAGATGAGTTGAAAACTGAGGTCTGCACAAAAACCTGGTCACAAGTGGTTATGGCAGCTCTATTCATAATTGCCAAAACTTGGAAGCAACCAGGATGTCCTCAAAAGGCTGAACAAATAAAGAGTGGTATGTCCAGACAATAGAATCGTATTCAGTGCTTTAAGAAAAAAAAAGCTATCAAGCCACAAAAAGACACGGAAAAGCCTTAAATACATATTACTGAGTGAAAGAAGCTTATCTGGGAAGGTTACATGCCACGTGATTCCAACTGAAGGACTTTCTAGACACGGCAAAACTGGAGAGACAGTAAATGGATCAGTGATTGCCAGGGGTTAGAGGAGAAGGAGGGACAAATAGATGAAGCACAGAGGATTTTTAGGGCAGTGAAACTATTTTGCATATATATGTGTATATATAGGGATATTGTATGACCTAGAGCAACCACTTAAAAAATAATGCATCAAGGGGCGCCTGGGTGGCTCAGTCGGTTGAGCGTCCAACTCTTAATTTCAACTCTTAATATATATATATACACACACACGTATATATGCAAAATAGTTTCACTACCCTAAAAATATATATACACATATATATGTATGTATGTATATAGCGGATATGTGTCATTATATACATTTTCCCAAACCCATAGAATATACACCACCAAGAAAGAACCCTGTTGTAAATTGTGGGCTTTGGACAGTACTGGTGTGTCAGTGTGGGTCCGTTGATTGTGACAAATGTACCGCTCTGGTACAGGATGTTGACAGTAGGGGAAGCTATGCCACTATGGGGGCAGGGAGTATATGGCAACACTGTGTATTTTCCATTCAGTTTTACTGTGAACCTAAAACTACTCTAAAAAGTAAAGTCAGTTTTTAAAAAACAAGGCAGGGGCGCCTGGGTAGCTCAGTGGGTTAAAGCCTCTGCCTTGGGCTCAGGTCATGATCTCAGGGATCAAGCCCCTAATTGGGCTCTCTGCTCAGCGGGGAGCCTGCTTCCCCTCTCTCTCTGTCAGCCTCTCTGCCTACTTGTGATCTCTCTCCTTTCTGTCAAATAAATAAATAAAAATCTATAAATAAATAGAAATTTTTAAAAATAAGGCAAAGAGATAAAGCTATAAAGTCAATAGAGAAAATAATAGAGAAGAAAGCAAGCAAGAATGAATAGAGAGGAAATTTAAAAAAAAAAAAAAAAAAAACAGATGAGGTGAAAAGAAAACCAATAGCAGAATGGCAGATCCCATTCTAGTCGTATCAGTAATTATCCTAAATGTAAATGGAATAAACGTCCGAACTAGAAATCAGAGATTGATTTCGGGCTCAGCTGCATGCCGTCTACAAGAGCTGCATTTTACTTATAAAGGCACAGATTGGTTGAAAGTGAAAAGATGAAAAAGGATATACCAGACTGGCGGCATGAGAGAGCTGTAGTAGTCCTAGTAACATCAGATAAAGTAGACTTCAAGACAGAAGGCGTTACTGGATAGAAACAAGGGCATTTCATACCAATAAAAGGAGCAATTTATCTGGAAGACCTAGTAGTGAGAAACATGTTCGTGACTAATAAGCTTTTTTAAATTTCATGAATTAAAAACTGACCAACTTCAATGGCGAAACAAGACAAATCTGCATAGTTGGAGAGGGTAATGCTTCTCTTTCACTAATTGAAAGAATTGCTAGACAGATCAGGAAGGATGTAGATGATCTGGACAACACTAGCAGCCACCTTAACCTGTTCTACATGTATAGGACAATATATCCGACAACCGCAAAATACAGCTCTTCAAACTAATTGCTAATTGGCAATAGCAAGAGAGTCACTATGCTGGGCCATCAAAGAAGGCTCGATAAGTTTCAGAGATTGAAATCACACCAAATAGTGTTCTCTGACCACTAATTAAATTAGTGGAATTAAATTAGCAATCGGTAACAACATACCTAGGAAGTCTTCAGAGTATTTGTAAATTAAACCGCGTACTTCTAAAACAACTCACAGGTCAAAAAAGAAATCCCAAAGATGATGAGAAAATCTTTTTAACCAAATGACAATGAAAATACATTAAAGTTTGTGGCATACAACTAAAGCCGTGCGGACAGGGAAACGTGTAACTTTCAGTATTGTGTTAGGAAAAAAGAGGAAGGGTGAAGTTTAATTACCTAAGGTTCTGACCGAAGAAGCTGGGGGAAAACAAGAACAGCAGCATTATTTGTAATACCCGAAGCTGGACACTACTCAAATGCCTAGACGTAATAGAATGGATAAAGAAATTTGGGTCTGTTCATAATAAAATACTATTTGGCAGTAAGCTTAAACTCCCTCAGTTCTTGAGCGATCAGTGGCAAATACAGCAGAATTTTGCAGACGTGATTATGAGTGAGAAAAGCCAGACACAAAAGAATATACTGTATGAGTCTATTTTTATGAAGTACGCAAACAGGCGAAACTTGTATAGACTGGTTAAAGGCCAATATCGTGTTCACCCTCAGTGGGTGATCATGAATGGAATTGGACCTGAGGGGGACCTCTGTGGCATTAGTGTTTTGCATCTGATCTGAGTACTGATGACAGAGATGTGTCCGGATGTGGAAATTCATTGAGCCGCACTACATTCGTGTATATGTCTACGTGTATATTTCGGTAACAACCCAAAAAGAAACTCATGGGCACCATTTCCTTTTTTTTTTTTTTTTTAGATTTTATTTATTTATTAGAAAACACGAGCAGGAGGAGGGGCAGAGGGAGAGGGACAAGCAGGCACCTCACCGAGCAGGGAGCCCAACCGAACCTGAGCCGAAGGCAGACACTTAACTGAGCCGCCCAGACACCCCTCATGGGCAGCATGTTCAACAAAGTAGGTGACAGTGTATCCCCCATGAACTTAAAAATAAAAACAGATAAGGGCAAGTCCCTCATAACCACAAGATCAACAAGTGATTGGCGTCGTGTAGGAGAAAGAGAGCGCTGACAGACCCACCTGAGGGACAGCAGAATTCCAAGGCAGCAAACAGGCATTCCCTCCACAGTGTGGCACTCTAGTGTAAGGACAGCAGTGGAAACGGGAGGGGTTTTGCCCTCCAATAAAAACTGGGTAAGTACAAGGGACCGGTGGTCAGAGTCCAAAAGAGACCGAGGAAGTCCAATCTGTATTGAACTCTTAAAAAGGACCCACCAGATCTTGCTTCCAGGAACAGAGTTCCACACTGAAAGAGAAATTGTTGAAGATGGAATGGACGTTAAGTAGAACAAGGACCATAAAGAAGGAGGAAAGGGAAGGTTCTGGTAAAAGCGGGCCAGAGGACTGGGGCCAAGAACTCCAGTGAAGCGAGTCACCGTATTTCTTTAACAGACATAAAAACAGCAGAAGGGGAGCCTCTGTGAAGTTAGAAGAGCTTCCCTGAACCATACTTTCTAAAAGTTCAAGAGAACTTATTACACGTAAGGATGAACAACAGATGGTGGTTCTGGTTCAGCTCCGAATACACTAAAACCACCGAACTGTACGCTTTCAATGGGTGAATTTTATGGTATGTGAAATATGTCTCAGCAAGGCTGTGAAAAAATGGAACACAGAATTATCAAGGTCACATCCCACACAAAATTATTATAAAGGGAGGGGAAGGAGAATCAAAAGCATTCCAGAAAGACACACTCAGAAACCAACAAATCTAAAGTATATACTATTTTTAAAAATTTGATGAAGTTAATATGTTTACTGCTAAAAATATATATCCTGTTTAAAAATTAGTTGGCGACCGAAGATTCACAGACATGTACCCTGGGGCAAATAATACATTATATGTTAATAAAAATTAAAAAAAAAAAAGTTGGCGGGCTTGAAGAAAACTGTGTAAGACAGGAACAAACAGTATAAAGCAGGATTCATAAAACACAGAAAAGTGGTGACCACTTGGGAGAAAGAAAAGTCATTTCAGAAGTGAAAGCCAAACCCGAAGAAAACAAGAGTGGGCAAACATTACAGAAAATGCCTGGCTAAGGTAAAAGGGGAAAATGTTTTAAATAAAAAAGCGCCAAAGATAAACACACCTCAAGAAAAAGTGGCAAGGATTAAAGGTAGTAAAGAAGATCTGACTTTGGATAATAGGATTATCTACAGAAGAAAAGCAAAACCAGAGCAAGGAAAAAGAATAAATGCTAAAAACAAATGTTAAGGGAACTTTCCTGGGGTCTAAAAAAAATTTGCTTTGATAAAGCACACCTTGTACCTGAGACCAACCACAAGACACATCGTCATAAAATTACTAGACTTCAAAGAAGAAAAAAATGCCTCACATTTCAGCAAAAACAGCAGATGATTTACGAAGGAAAGAAAACTAGCTCACCCTCCAACTTTTGTGACACCGGGCTTTATGCCAGAATTAAACGGAGTAACATACAGTTAAGATACTCAAGGGTAGGAATGCGAGCCAAGGACATGATCCCTGGTAAAACTGACCGTTGAGTATAAAGGGTGCGGACACTTATCAACACAGAGGAGCTCAGGAAACACCGTTCCCATGATCCCCTCCTAAGGAATTTGCTAGAGAATGAGCTTCAGACGACCAAAAACGCTGAGAGAGACATCCTCTAAGGGCTGGTGGCAGGCACTAGTCACTTGTAGAACTAAGACTAAATGGGGGGTTAAAAGGGAGAGAGCAGAGTGTGTAATGTTTTATCTGCTCAGTGCTCAGGTAATGTAGATACAAGACCACAATTTTTAAAAATGGAGAATTGGGGAAAGCCTGTGCAAGAGAAAAACCATTCTCGGTAATTACATTGGTGGAAATGTTTGCGTTATTCCAACACTGTGCGTAATGTGAGATAATATAAGTGAGCGGTTAGGGGATAGGCTGCTTCTGTCATCCTCTGTCTCTGAGAAGGAAGACTTTTCGTGTGGAAAAACACAGATGAAAAAAAATGTCAGTCAGAAATAAAGCAGAGACCCGTAGTGCTGAATAGGAACCTGCGAGAAATTGTATTGAAAAGTACACAAATGCACCCACAGCTTGTGGTCTTGAAATACCATTCCCGTTAAAAGAAACCAGGGTGTCTTAGAGAAGTAGCTAATTCTAAGTCTGGGGCAGGAAATAGACAAGATGAGCTGGAAACATCTTGTTACAAAGACAGGGAAGAAATTTTCAAATATAACTAAGGTCCTAGTGGTAGGACTCAGAAGCCAATTTGGAAATGTTTCCACTGGCCAGAGACAGTTTGGCTTCAAAAAGGGTTAATTGGCAATAGCAAGGAGCACTTCCAGAGCCCACATCTGGGTTTCTGGTATGGTTCTCTAATTTAAAAAGAAAAAAGAAAAAACCAGGGCCCCTTAAGGAAATGGCTGCTTCCAGTAGGCTGGGGCAGAGAATATACAAGATGAGCCCGGAGCATCTTCCAGCTCTAGAAAACAGAAAAGCACTAAAAAAAAAAAAAAAAAAAAAAACCAACCCTGAGTCTGTTAATGGAACACAGGCCAGCTGAAAGAACTCTTGCTGGCCCAAATTGGAAGAATTTGAGCAGGAAAATAGCAGTATCAGATTACAGTACAAAAAATCAGAGGCGCCTGGGCGGCTGAGTCATTAGGCGTCTGCCTTCGGCTCAGGTGGTGATCCCAGAATCCTGGGATCGAGCCCCTCAGGGGGCTCCCTGCCACTCTCCCTGCGTGTGTTCCCTCTCTCCCTGTGTCTCTCTCTGTCAATTAATTAAAACCTTTTTAAAAATTTTTAAAAATTCAAATAAATCTCCATGGGTCCATACTGAAAGAAAGAAATGATCAAAGAAACAAATGGAGGAGACGAAGGTCCTCTACAGAAAAATTCTAAATAATTTGTGTATGTACTCCCGTCTCAAGGACATGGAGCCTAACTCACTCCTCACCCCTTAAGTGTGGGCTGTTTAGTGACTTCCTTCCAGAGACAACAGTGTGGAAGGAGGGGGGAGGGGTTAACTTCACAGCTGGGAACCTTACAAACACTGCCCCAGTCCGATGATCTAGGTTAACATCAGCAGCGACAAGGATGTCGACGGTGTGTTGCCTTGATGTGTTGTGATGAGAAGGGCACTTCCAAAGCCCGTAACCCCAGGTCTAACTGTGAGAAAAACACCAGGCAGCCCTCAGTCGAGGGACATTCTGCAAAATACTTGATGGCCACTCAACCCAGACTGCCCAGGTCCTCAAAAACAAGGAATATCTGAGAAATTGTCCCGGCCAAGAGGAGACTAAAGAGACAGAGGACCAGTGTGTCCCATTCTGGATGGGAGCCTGGAACCAAAAAGGACATTAGGTAAAACCTCAGGGAAAAAAGTAGTCCAAGATGCTAATAATAGGAAAAACTGGGTCCAGATAGAAAGGCACTCCATACTGACTTCTCAGTTTTTCTATAAGTTTAAAACTCTTCCAAAATTTAAAAGCTTATTTTCAACATGTTTTTTTTTTGGAAATCACTGCGGTTGGTTAAAACCCATCAAACCCATGAGTCATAATTATATTTAAAAACAAAGTGTTCGGTTCCAGAGGCTAAGGAACCCGTACTGGTTACCTTGACAAGTAGTAAACAAAGTCAAAGAATCGAGCGTCGATCTTATCTTTTTTTTTTTTCCCCCTGGGTAACTACAGGGTAGTAGATGAGGGGAAGCCGCTCTTTGGAAAAGCATTCTAGTTAATAAAAAAAGAAATGTGAAACGTAGGAGTATGGACTTTTTGAAACCCCCAGAAAATCAGCGAATTCAGGCGTCAGGCATCAGCAGCTGCTGACATCACAACACACGAGACACAGATGCTGCGCGCCACCTGATGAGGGAGCACAGCCCCCACTAGAGTCGTGCCGAAGGGCCCAGCCCTGAGTCAGATCAGGCCTCTGTATCCACTCGCCAGGCCGCGGAAAGACAGAAGACCCCTTTGGACTGCAGCGCGACTGTGCAGTCAGCAAGGTCCAGAGTTGGGGAAACCCTGCAGGTCAAACGCTCCGGTTTCTTCAATAGACAGCTTGCAAGGAAAAAAGGGATGGGGTTGGAGCCTGTAGATTAAGAAGATACCAAAATATTTGTAAATGAGCAAGACTAACCTTAAAAACATCATGCTCAGTGAAAGAGGTCAGACCCAAAGACCATATATTGTTTGATTCCATTAATAGGAGCTCTCCAGAGTAGGCACGGATATGAGACAGAAGGTAGCCTGCTGGCAGCCAGGCACTAGGGGGAGGGAAGGAATGGGAATCAACAGTACGCAGGCACAAGGGAGCTTTTGGGGGTCGTGGAGATTGGTTTTCATTGGTTATGGTTTCACAAGTCTGTGCTAAGAATCCTTGAGTAAAAAAAAAAGCGGTACAAACGGACATCTCTGGCGTCTAGGGATGCACACTTGGGTCTTAAAGCTGTGATAAACCTCAGCAGGAAGTTACTACTGTGTAAGTTGGGATAGTGGTTACCTTTTGGGAAGAGAAGGGGACGGCTCTGATTTGGAAGCTGCTCCTGGAGAAGCTTTTGGGATTGGTGCAGAAGCTCTGTTTCTTGGCTCAGATGGAGACAACAAATGTCTGGCTTCCTTATAAAAACTTAAAAATTATGTTCTGTATATTTTTGTGTGGTTTCCGATACCTTTTATTGTACAAGAAAAATTGTTTTTAAGAAAAGGAAAAAGAACACAAAGCTCATAAGCTGTGGGAAGAGACCAGATCCCCATGTGTTTCATTTTTTATCATGGTGATGAGACTCTTTCTCATGGGCAGACTCAGGGTAGCCAGAAAATGCTCCTTTACATCACAAAGGGAAACAGATTACTGCAAAAGAGGGAGGTGGCAGTTGGTTTAATTTCTTTCTTTCGGGTGTACACCGCACAAGTGCCATTCGGACTTTTAGACCTTATTCCAAGCAAGTGTCAAAGAGCACACACACTCTTTTCTAGTAGGTTCAACTGCCCCGTGATTCACAGTTTGACACACACACACGCACGCACGTGCGCGCTAAGAAATGTATAGTTGTAATAAAGGAACCGAATGGAGGGGGAAAGTCACCCGCAGTCCCTCCTTCCTGACATACCACAAATCGTTAAATCATTAAAGATTTTTTTCCTTGAGTCTTTTTGGCTTGCTGGGGTTCTGTCGGGCCGTTGTTTTTTGTTATGTGTGTATGTGGAGGGCAGGGGGAAGGGGCGCTGTTTGGCCTTTTTGGGCACGAAATCGTTCCCAAGATAGAATTCACTCTGCGGATTCGACTTTTAAGTTTTGGCCTTCTTGTGAAGATCACTCAGAGCATCGTTCCTTAACTGTTACTTAACAGGTCACGTTATGGAGTGATGGAAGTATTCTCCGCGACTCCGCTGGCCCCGGGTCGGCAGGCAGCTGCCTTCCTGGTTCTCATTCGACGCCGCTGCGTTCAGAGTGGAGCCGCGGCCCCCGACGTGCCCTCAGTTTCTCACCCCTGCCTTCTCATTTTTTTCCGCTGCAGCAGAGCTCAAAAGTACTCAGCAACAGGAAGATCAGGAACAAAAGGAGGAGGAGGAGGAGGAGGAACAAACTCTCCACAGAGCTCGGGAGTGGGATGACTGGAAGGACACCCATCCGCGGGGCTATGGCAACCGGCAGAACATGGGTTAGCCCACAACACGACGGGACTCCAGGGGTCACATCTTCCCCTCCCCGGGCTCCTGCTCCAGCTGTGTACAACGAAGGCAAAATAAAGTGTCAAACAATTAAGTGTGTATCTGTACCCTAGGTGACGAGCCAGCAATCTTGGTTTGGCATTCTCCTCCTCATCATGGTGTATTTCAGTTTCTGAAGTGGAAAGAAAAAAGTACTGAGAAGTAGCTCTGTGTAATCAATGGCTGTATGAATTCTCTTAAAAATAATAATAATAATAAAAGTGATAATAATCGTAATAATAAAAGTCCCTTCTGTTACAAGAGCCTGTGCAGAAATTTGGGTATCAGCTGCTTTTTTTATGAGGGGGAGGGGTTCAGCTCCGGGCCCCCCTGAGCATCTCTGGTGTGGGCAGGGAATTTTCCAGCATCAGAGCTGCCTGGGGGAGCCGGCACTTGCTTCCTCCTTCCTGCCCTAGGAATGAGCAGCTGTACGATGACCCAACACTTTGCTTTTACAAGGCGCGGCTGCGAAAGCCAGGACTTTCCCTGCCACACAGCAGTTTTCAGGAATTCGAGCCGTAAATGAGGTCCTCTCTACCTTGAGGGCCTCAGCCAGGAGAAAGGAGGGGAACGGATAGCGTGTCATCCTTGTGTGTGCAGCTGGGGCCGGGACCTTGACTCTCACGGAACCACTGGCCAGAACGCTTAGGGTGAAGAGCAGCCCGGGCCGGAGCCCAGCTTCCGAGTGGACCGTCAGAGGACCATCCTGGCCCTGCTGGCCCGGACCGCGAGATACCTGGCCCAGTCTGCGGTGGGAGACGGCCACGGCAGTCATTTTGCCCGTTAGTAAAGGGCTTGCAGCCGCGCCGATGACTGGGTGTGGGGAAAGGAGGACGGCACAGAAGACGTGGAAGGGCACCTACTCTCTGTGGTACAAGTCCTCGGCTCTTGGGTTGATACCCTGAAAAAGCTGCCACGTGTTGAGACGTGATCTGTGTAGGAAATGTGCTTTTGTTCCATGTGGCTTAGGCACGCTTAGGTTTTGGTTTTGGTTTTATGATTTTACCTGAGAGAGAGAGAACAAGCAGGGGGGAGGGGCAGCGGGAGAGGGACAAGCAGACTCCCCATTGCAGGGCTCAATCCCAGCACCCCGATATGACCTGAGCCGAAGGCAGACGCCCAACCAGCTGAGCCACCCAAGAGCCCCTTAGATTTTCTTTTAAGAGGAAGATGACTCAGCCTTCCTATTCTAGCCTCTGCAGTCTAGCTGAGGTTTGAACAGGAGACTCAAGTCCCTCTTATTTAGGGGGCGGTGAGTGGAAAGCTGTCAGGTGATGAGTAGGAGGAGGTTGTGTTTAGTGAGAGAGGACAGAAGACCACCAGACCTCTTTGTACACCGTTTAATAAGGGACTCCCCTCACCCTCGCAACATAAAGCTCCCGAAACCGTTAGAACACAGATTAAGTTCCCCCAAGGATTTGGGAAGCAAAGGTTCATTTTTAGCTCTCTTCCAATTACTGCCAGGTTTCCTGTAGGGATGGCCTATTTCCTGCCCTTGAAACTCCACCCCGAGTTCATTCTCAAAAGGGGCCAGGTTGGGGTTACCCCCTCGGTCCGAGCCTATTTGCAGATGGGCCTTGCAGAAGATCCAGCTCCACGAAGCCCCCTCACACATTCTGACACCTAAGAGGTAACCCAGAGGAGGTGGGTTTGAGTCGTGGCTTCTACAAAGTGCAAGCTGTGTGACCTTGAGCGATAGGATTTCTCCAACCTGCTCCTGTTGCCTCCCTGTCCAGGGGGGATGAGCGGGGGGCAGGGGGGGGTGGTCAGTAGTGGCAGCCATGAGAACACACTGGAGCCGCTGAAGAGCAAGTGCTTTCGCTCAAAGCTCAGTGAGTCCAGTCTGTCTTCCAGGAAGGGCGAGGAAAGGGACAGGTGCCGGGCACCCAACCCAGCACTTCCACCAGTGAATGCAGTGACCGGCGAAACAGGTAGCACCGTCCCCACTTCACGGAAGAGAAAACGGGCCCCAGGAAGCTGATTTCCTCAAGTTCATACTAGTAAGCTGGGCTTCTGTCCATTTTCCATTCGCTTCCCAGTTGCGTGTGCGCTCGTGTGTGTCTCAAAGCTGCTGAAGCGGGAGGGGGCAGCTTTAAAACTCCCAACCCAAACCACCACTTAAACATCATCGGGGCTCTAGAAATTCCTTCTTGGCTGACTCACTACATAAAAGGTTATGCCAGCTCCCCCGCCATCTCCCCCCTCGGCTGGGGGATAGGAAGACAGAGGCGGTGAGCAAGCCTATCTTCCTCCATTTTCCTCCAAGGCAGTGAGCCCCAAAAAAGAACCACCTTCTCTACTCCCAGCGCGACTGGGTCTGTCTGGGTCCTAGAGAGAGCTGGGTTTGGCGGACTCCCGGAGGTGAGTGCCCCAGATCGTAAGAGGGCTTCTTAGTCTACCCAACGCTTTCCTTCACAAATGCTGCTTATTACCCCACCCACCTGTCCTGCGGGAGATGAGATCTTATCACTTTACAAAGAAGGAAGTGGGCTGGGGCGGTGGGTGGGGGGGAGAAACGGCTCAGCCACGCAGCTAGTAAGCTAAAGGGGCAAACCTATCCGTGTAGCCAAAAATGTTTGCCCTCGGTAGCGCTCCCGTGGAGGCCACATCTAGTCTCAAAAGGTGAATGCTGAGCTCTGTCTTTTCGCGCCCGATCTGCAGAGGTCTGTCCCTTCCACTCCTGTTCCCCCCAACGTGCTTGTGAGAAAGACAGGGTGGGGGACTCAGTGAGCCCATCGCAAGCCCAAGAGGTTGGTGTCAAGAGTCCTAACCCCCCCGGCTCTGGAGCAGAGTGACCCCAGGCCAACCTGGTCACCCAAGTCACTCCTGTCCTTTCAAGCAACCCGCACAGGGGGAGCCTTTTGGCACTATATCCCCCAATCCACCCCAGCTCCACGGTCCTCCCCTGCCTCCTCCAAGCCTCCAGCTTGCCTGTGGGCACAAGACACACAACCACCTGTCTCTGGGAGACACTCTAGGGCAAGATGGTATTTGTTCCCATTGTCTCCACAGCTCCAAACAGCTCCTGGACACCTGTGCATCATTTTCTGTTTGTTTTTAACTCATTCGTGGAAGGCACGGCTTCACCTGGCACGGCTCACTCATATGCCATGACCAGGAGATGTGGGTTCTAATCCTATCTCTGTTGCTCCCTTTGCCCCTTCCCGACACAGGCAGCCTCTGTCCTACTTACCTCATTGGACCAAGGGAGGCGCCTATGAAATCAAATGTGTAAACACGCTTTGAATAGTTATAAAACATCGCACAAGAGTGAGCATTAAGAGCCCCCAGGCTGATAAGTGAGGGGGGACAGAGGAATGGATGCATGTTTTTTTAATCCAGCATTTCACAACTGTCTTTTAACCCCTGCCTCTCTAACGCTTTCTCAATCTACTGTCCATATATCACCACCAGCAAGAGGGGTTGTGAAATGCTTTTCTTTGCGTGCCGAAATGACCAGCAAAAGGGGAGAATGGTTATGCGCAGTGGAAACAGAGAAACGGTTTCCACAGTCATCTGCTAGCCGGGCTACCTTTTGCCAAATGTATGTGAGAGGATGGTGAGCGACGTCTTAGATTTCAGTTCCTTGTCCCAACCAGCCATAAATCCCTCAAAGAGAGTCCAACTCCAAAATCCCTGAGGCTAGCCTGCTCCTACACGGCATCGCGGATAGAAATAATGGCGGCTATGCTGTGCTGTGTACTAGGAGGTGTACGCTCTTTCTCACGGTCACAACCACAGCCCAAAGAAGATATTATGATAACCCCAATTTAGAAATGAGGAAATTGAGGCTCAGAGAAGTGATTCCCCAAAGATCACTCAGCCTTCAGTGGTACAGCTAGGCCTGGGTTCTAGGTCAATTGGGACTCCAAAGGCTACACCTTCCGGTGCACGGAAACGCTCCCCGAGAAGTACAAAGCACAAAGCAGGGAGGACCTAGGAAGGTGGGCAGCAACACCTTGGTGGCGCTCCGCGGATAACCCCTCCCCCTTTCTCTAAGTTGTTTTGTTTTGTTTTTTAACAAAGCATTTTTCTTTTTAAAGATTTTATTTATTTGGCAGAAAGAGAGAGAGAGAGAGAGCACAAGTAGGCAGAGGGGCAGAGGTAGAGGGAGAAAAAGGCTCCCCGCTATGCAGGGAGCCTGTGCGGGGCTCAATCCCAGGACCCTGGGATGACTGACCACCTGAACTGAAGCCAGACGCTTAACCAACTGAGCCACCCAGGTGCCCCAGGTCTTTAAGCTTCTAAACCCTCTACCCCAGCCTCTTACTTGGGGGGCCCCTACGTATTTTTAAGCCAGTCGAAGTCCCACCCTCCTTGGTCCAAGACCTTCCTAGACAACTAAAACCAGACCCAGGCCGGGAAGGCTGGAGGCTTGGAGGCCAAGTGCTGCATGGAGTGATTCCTGCCTGGGCTCTGGGCCCTTTGCACACTCAGGAGCCACTGGATGCCACTTGCGCTATCCCGGTGCCCTTGGCCCTGGCTCAGAGATACTGAGAGATTTGCGGAATGACCTCTCACCAGCTTTACATAACCTGTCTTCTCACCTGTCCGCCTCCTCCCTGGGTGAGCTCCACCCGCTTCCCCCATGACTAGGGCTGGTGCCCCGGCCCTTCTGCTCAGCTCCCAGACCTAGATCCCACCATGGACTACACAGCTCCTCCTGAGGAACGCACATAACTCAACTTCAACAGCCTTGAAACGAGCTCATCGCACTCCCCATCCCTCTCGCTCCCTCGGAGCTGCTTAGGTCCCCAGAGACCCGCTTAGTGCTCATCCAGAGAAGCTCCGCATTGTTGCCGGGCTCTTTCCTCCTGACAAAGCAAGCACTGGGCGTTTGTGGAATGAATTACCGAGTGAATGAGTCCCCTCGTGAATCACGTTTCTTCTTCGGAGGGCAGATTCACAACAATCCAGCGTCTCCCTTTTCATAGTCAAACAGCTTTACAGAAAAGACAGCCCAGAATCTCTTCACCTTAAAGCAGCCATCATTCCTCTCTCAGGCACCCTTCTACCCTATCACTGAAGAGACCACCTTTTTCCCAAGTGCATTCAATGGAGAGGTCTGCTTTTACAGCGCAGCATATCGTATACTACAGAGTCAGCCTTACAGTAATTTTAACGACATTTTAAAAAGATTTTATGCATTTATTTGAGAGCGAGCGAGCGGTGGGGCGGGGTGGGGGTGGGGAGAGGCCGAGGGAGAGAAAATCTCCATCAGCTCTGGCGCTGAGCGAGGGGCCTGGGGGCTCGATCCCAGGACCAAGAGTCGGACGCTCGCTTACCGGACTGCGCCACCCAAGCACCCCTAATTTTAATGACTTTGAAAGGTGGCAGATTTGTCCAGACCGTTGCCGTGTAAGAGCTGACTTCCCTCCAGACTGTGAGCATTTCTATCGGTTCCAGGTTTTCCCTGTTTGTTCCTGTATGCATTTAACAAAGGAAATTACCTTATTTTCTGTGTGTACCTGAAAGATCCCTAGAAGTAGAGAAGTGTGGGGGTGCTCAGAGGCCAGGAGTGGGAAGGAGAGTTTGCACTGAATTCCTTATAGTCCCTTTTGAATTGTAAATCACACGAATATACCGACTACTCAAAATAAATATACCAAAAGCTTACCAAGCATTGCAGTAGAAACTGGGCGCCTGGGTGGCTCAGTCGGTTAAGCATCTGCCTTCGGGCTTGGGTCATGATCTCAGGGTCCCAGAACCTAGCCCCGCGTTGGGCTCCCTGCTCAGTGGGGAGTCACTCAGCTTCTCCCTCTCCCTCTGCTCCCTCCCCCTCCGCTCGCGCTCTCTTGCTTTCTCTCTCACCTTCAAATAAATAAAATCTTTAAAAAGAAAAGAAAAAAGAAACTGGGTGCTGAGGTGGCATCTACCATTCCAAACTCACTCCTGATATGCGCCCTCCCAAAAGTAGGCATCGTATACTTTAGGAACCGAGAGGGGAGAGCTGGGTAGAGAGATCAAGGGTAGAAGTTAAGCTGGTCAGAGACAACCAGGGGCCAAGGTCCAGAAGAGGAAGGGGCACTTCCTGTTTGGGGAAGGAGGCTGTGTCTATTGGGGTATAAAGTGATGGGAAAAGGGACTCTCAAGGAAGGGAGAAACCAGTGTAGAAAAAGGGCTCTGAAAATCAACAAGACAGTAAACACCAAATGTTGGCGAGGATGTGAGGAAAGGGGAACCCTCTTACACTGTTGGTAGGAATGCAGGTTGGTGCAGCCACTTTGGAAAACAGTGTGGAGATTAGTCAAGAAGTTAAAAATAGGGGCACCTGGGTGGGTCAGTGAGTTAAAGCCTCTGCGTTCGGCTGGGGTCATGATCTCAGGGTCCTGGGATGGAGCCCTGCATCGGGCTCTCTGCTCAGCGGGAAGCCTGCTTCCCCCTCTCTCTCTGCCTGCCTCTCTGCCTACTTGTGATCTGTCTCTGTCAAATAAATAAAATATTAAAAAAAAAAGAAATTAAAACTAGAGCTACCCCATGACCCTGCAATTGCACTACTGGGTATTTACCCCAAAGAAGCAGATGCAGTGAAAAGAAGGGACACATGGACCCCAATGTTCATAGCAGCAATGGCCACAATTGCCAAACTGTGGAAAGAACCAAAATGCCCTTCAACAGATGAGTGGATAAAGAAGATATGGTCCATATATGCAATGGAATATTATGTCTCCATTAGAAAGGACGAATATTCAACTTTTGTATCAACATGGATGGGACTGGAAGAGATTATGCGGAGTGAAATAAGTCAAGCAAAGAGAACCAATTCCATTATGGTCTTACGTGCTGAGCATAAAGAAAAACATGGAGGCCATTGTGAGAAGGAAGGGAGGGGTGAATTGGGGGAAACCAGAGGGGGAGATGAACCATGAGAGACTGTGGACTCTGAGCAACAAACTGAGGGTTTTGGAGGGGAGAGAGGTGGGGGTTTGGGTGAGCCTGGTGGTGGGTATTGAGGAGGGCACGTATTGCATGGAGCACTGGGTGTGGTACAGGAACAATGAATCTTGTAACACTGAAAAAAATAAAATAAATATATTTGGGAAAAAAAGAATTAAGAAAAAAGAAAAAGGGCTCTGGAAGCCAGGCTCTGGGATTTGAACTCGCTCCCAGGGACCACGGGAGACTTCGGAGGGTTTAAAACAGGGCAGATGCGAAGAATGGTGTTTGATGGCAATCCTCTAGCAGCAGCATGGAGTCCAGAAAGGAAGGGAGATGGGAAGGAACAGCCTGCTGAAGTCTAGGAGACAGTGGCGGTCACCTGAAGGAGTGGACCAACCATCCCGGTTTTAGCATTGAACATCCAACTTCCTCAGTCCCTGGCTAGCAGACGTGCTTCCTCACCTTAGCCTGAACCGAGGCCCCAGATGCCACTGTCCCCCAAGGCCAGCCTGCCTGCCCTGAGTAGTGACCCAGTGACTCCCATGGGATTTTGAAACAGCCACCCCGTTCTGCCTTTACAATTTCCAGCCTTCAGGGGCACTTGGGTGGCTGAGTCAGTTAAACATCTGCCTTCGGCTCAGGTCATGATCTCAGGGTCCTGGGATCAAGCCCAGCGTCGGGCTCTCTGCTCGGCAGGGAGCCTGCTTCCCCCGCCTCTCTCTGCCTGCCTCTCTGCCTCCTTGTGATCTCTCTCTCTGTGTCAGATAAATAAATAAAATCTTTTTAAAACAAAACAATTTCCAGCCTTCTGGCCTTCTATTCCCCTCCACGAATCTGAGGCTCCAGTCATACTAAACCAATCCCTGGTGTCAGAGCAAACCTCCAATCTCCTGTGTCTACCGGGCACCACTGTGCGAGAGGGATCATATTCCCTCCTTCTCTGCCCACTGGAGCCCATTGTAAATACCACCTTCCTATTGGCGAGGATGTGGAGAAAGGGGAACCCTCTTACACTGTTGGTGGGAATGCAAGTTGGTGCAGCCACTTTGGAAAACAGTGTGGAGATTCCTCAAGAAATTAAAAATAGGGGCACCTGGGTGGCTCAGTGGGTAAAAGCCTCTGCCTTCGGCTCAGGTCATGATCTCAGGGTCCTGGGATCGAGCCCCGCATTGGGCTTCATAGGAAGGTGGCTAACCTTCCTATAGCTGAATACCAGTCCTATCAAGCAGCTCCTGGGGGGTCAGACACTGACTGCCCAAGGAGCTTGGCCAACACCCCACTAATCCTCGAGGTGAGTAAATAGGATTAGTCCCTTTTTCCAGATGAGGAAACTGAGGCTCAGAGAAGTATCTTGACCAAGGTCACACAGCTGCTAGCCGCCCCCTCTGTCTTCTTTGTAATTCTCTAATGACTCCGAACGCTGTGTTGATGCTGTGTGTGCTTCTTTTTCTCTCCATCTGCACCCCGCCCCATCACACACACACACACACACACACACACACACACACACACACACACACACACGAGTTGTCA
>CM053612.1:56401558-56486340 GCA_028646535.1 Procyon lotor | reverse complement strand
TTGTCTGGTGCTTGGCATTTAAGTCAGTTCTCCATAAATACTTTTTTTTTTTTTTTTAAGATTTTTATTTATTTGACAGAGAGAAACACAGCGAGAGAGGGAACACAAGCAGAGGGAATGGTAGCGGGAGAAGCAGGCCTCCCCCCGAGCAGGGAGCTTGATGCGGGGCTCGATCCCAGGACCCCAGGACCATGACCTGAGCCAAAGGCAGAGGCTTAACGACTGAGCCACCCAGGCTCCCCTCCATAAATACTTTCAATCGAACTGAAAGCACAGTACCTTTAATAAGAGTACGGCAATGAAGAGTACCTTTAATAAGTGCAATAAGAGTACGGCAGAAGGGGAAAGATTAGAAAATGACTTGCGATGGAATGACCTCCACTATCCAAACCTTTCTGGAAGTGAGTCATTCTGGAGGCTGAGGGTGGGCCTTCGAATCCAGGAAGAATAATCCCGAGGCTGCTTCCGTCTCTGGGCTTCCCTCACTTCTACCCTCCCTTCTGAGCTCCCTGGTCCCCTCAATCTTCTTTGCCTTCAGTTTTTCTCCTTTCTTTGTTTTTCTGTTGCCCCTTAGAAACTCCTTAGCTTGCTGGCCTATCCCAGCTCCCCATTCGTTTTGGTTTGATAAACTAGCATCGATATTTCCTGGACGGCCCTTCGTGCCCTTTGTGCCTGGTCCATCTCCCCTCACCGCCGCATCCCCTCTTCCAGAAAGCCCTCCCTGATCTCCTCGGGCTGGTGGGGGCTCCTTTCTTCTTCGTGACTCACAGGACCCCGCAGGTGTCGGTGATTACGTCCACCTCACACCCTGGACTGTGAGTTTCTTGAGGGTTAGAGTCCCCTCAGCCTGATATGTTTCACAAAGGAAATTGGCAGACCTTTGTGCCTCTCGGCCACCTTTGTCTTGGTACCGCTTTCTCTAAGGCAGCTGGGTTTTTGCTGGTTTGCTGGATGAACGGTAACTGGGAAATCCTGAGTGCTACCTATTCAGGGTTTGCCTGCTGGCCTACTTAGATTCTTCCTGCCTTTTCTACATCCCCTGGTATCTCTGTGACACTTGTCCATGCAGCTGCAGAGAACGCCAGCTCAGAAGCGTGCTCTCTGCTTTGAGGGGAAGAGGGTGGCCAGTCAGGGGCTTGGCCCAGCCCTGCCTCTCCATCTTGCTTGAGGAACCAGGAGACCAGATCACCTCCATTTGGTCCAATACTTGGGTATTTACTCTGTACCTGAGGCCGTGAGCTGGACATCAGGGAGTCAGAAATGGAAATCAGTCTGTCCTTGCCCTGCCTCTGGTGCCCTGTGTGACCTTGAGTCTTTTCTAGGCGTCTGCCATTTATCCTGCTGAAAGTGAAGGTGGGTAGAGAGCCGATCTGTTAGGGCACTTGGAGCTCTCAACATTGTGCATCTTGTGCGTGCTAGAGACTTCAGCCCTCCACATCTGTGTTTTCCCCCAGAAGACCCAGACCTGCCTCACCTCTCTTCTTTCTCTCATGGAAATGCTGAGCAGACATGCTCCAATACACCTCACCTTGTATGTGGCCAAGTAGCCCCAATAAGCAGCTTGAGAATCCCAGGTAGCTAGGGGAAGAAAAGCAAAAGGAAGTGGACAAAGGGGGTGACATATTAGGTGGCCATCTGGGGTACATTGGGGAATGAAATCACACCCCTGCAGCATACAGAGAAAATTCCCCAAGCTGAACTCAGAAACATCTTAATCTTTTTTTTTTTTTTTGAGATTTTATTTATTTACTTGTCAGAAAGAGAGGGAGAGCACAAGCAGGGGGAGTGGCAGGCAGGGGGAGGAACAGGCTCCCCGCTGAGCTGGGAGCCACATGCGGGGCTCGATCCCAGGACCTGGGATCATGACCTGAGCCAAAGGCAGACGCCGAACCAACTGAGCCACCTAGGCATCCCAACTCTGAAACATCTTATTAGTCAGTCTAATCAGGGAGCTCTGAACCACAGTGGGGTTTAGGGAGGAAGACAGAACTCTGCTAATCTCCCTGGAAAAGGCTAAGGAATCAATATTTCTTCACACTTGCAGGATACTTGATACCACTTTTGTATTTGATTTTCCTGGCAACATGTTTGATTACATTCAAAAGATTTTTTTTTTTTTTTGGAGCCCCTTCTATATTCAAGGTCTTATGCTGAGAATATTGGCCTTTTACTTTAAGACACTTTTCATACATTCAAACACATAGACATTTCTTTTTTTTTTTTTTAAGATTTTATTGATTTATTTGACAGAGAGAGAAAGAGACAGCGAGAGAAGGAATACAAGCAGGGGGAGTGGGAGAGGGAGAAGCAGGGAGCCCAATGCAGGGATCTATCCCAGGACCCTGAGATCATCACCTGAGCCGAAGGTAGATGCTAGATGACTAGCCACCCAGGCGCCCCGCACGTAGACATTTCTGTGATTTTCTTTTGCTTCATGTCTGTCTCCTCCACTGGACTATAAGTTCAATGAAGGCAGAAATCATGTCCATCTTCTTTCCCGCCAAATCTTCAGCACCTACAGCAGTGCCTGGCAAACAGTAGTCACTCAATAGATAGTTACAGAAAAAAAATAAATAAATCCAGAGGGCTGGGACCAGGGGACAGTCTTTAATTTTGTAAAGGCGGCGTCTAGAAGCAGGCCTCTTAGCCTGAAACATAGGAGATGGTCAATAGACATAAACGAAACTAAACGAATAGTAACAGGGAACACACAGTGCTTACTATATGCCAGGAACTATGCTAAGCACTTTACATTCATTTATTCGTTTAATCCTCGGAAAAGCCCTGTGAAGTAGGTATTATTATTATCCCTGTTTTACAGATGGGGAAACTGAGGCACAGAAGTTCACCAACTTGTAAGCAGCAGAGCCGAGATGTGAACCCCAGCTATCTGGCTCTCCAAATCATGTCCCTCACCACTACACTGCCTTCCAACAACGAATGCTTGAAATGAGATCTAGAGGTGGAACAATTTGCAAAGATAGGCACCAGGACGGATCTGAGAAGTCTAGATATCTGTGCAGAAAAAGGCCCAGGTTGACTAGGTAGGTCTCCGCAGAAGACGGGAGGAGCCAAAAGACAGAAACAAGTACTGTCACCAGGCCTCCTTTCTTAAGCAGAGAAGTAGGTTGCTTTTCAGGGGTCCTATCTGAGGTCTAAACCATTCTCTCTTCCTGCACTCATTCGTCAGGGACTCCCCCCCACACAGCCAGAAGCACCCCAAGGCCATATCTGCCTCATTGCAACAGAGCACGCATGAAGAAAGACTATATATGAGAGGGATAATCTGAAACCTGGTGTGTGTAGGAAGCTTGGGGTGTAGCCAGGGCCGAACAGCAAGGAAGACGAGTAAAGGTGAGGTCAAGCCTAAAATCCTCAATAGCTGAAGGGACTCGGTGCCTACAGAGGCGCTAGCTTTCTGTTTGGGCCTCTTGGCACAACGGAGGAGCACCACCGCCATGGCCTTCCTCTCCAGACTAGATCTTCAGGAATGCCTCCAAACCCTGTCTGTTTTGCAGTGGATCCCGGTCTACGTGTTTTTAGGTGAGTGAATCCCAGGGGTCGGAGACCACAAGGGAACAGGCCAGGAAAGAGGCCAGGAACCCCGCCCCCCAACCAGAGGCGGTCCTGAGAAGGCCGCGGTGGTCCTTGAACCAAAATAACCGCCCCTTGTTTTTTTCATTTCAAGTCTTTATCTAAATTCCGGGGAGTTGGCACATCGTGTAATATCAGTTTCAGGAGCAGAACTGAGTGGTCCGTCACTTCCACACGACGCCCAGTGCTCATCCCAACCAGTGCCCTCCGTAATACCCGTCCCCCATTGAGCCCAGCCCTGCCCACCCCCTCTGAACTAGCTGGAAAGGGTCGTATTTGGGGACGGGGGCAGAGGTGGTGACGGCTTGCAGAGCTGGTGTTACTAGGCAGTCAGAAGGTGACTTTCCACTATAAAACTATGGTGCGAGGATTCTGGAAAGTCTCAGAGCTGCCTGTGACTCACAAGACAGAATTTTAATAAAGCGCCGGTTGTGCTGTGGACTCAGAGTGTGGCAATTATCAGTGCTTGGCAAATGGGTTGAGAGCTCTCAGCTTTTCCCAGCCAGAAACCAGCACTTCGTGGGCAGCCAATTACAGGGACCAAGCTTGGACACTGGATGGGGAGAAATGTCATCCTGAAGGCAGCCAATGCCAATCTATGGGAGGCTATCTGATCCCTTAGAGCAGAAGGTCTCAACCAAAGGCCTGGAGACCTAGAACCTGAGGTTGGGAGGGAGGGGACGATTTTGAATTTGGATAGAAAAAAATTACCTTTATTTTCACTGACCTCAGGCTGAAATAGCGAATGTAGACAAAAAATCACAGAAGCGTTTTAACAGTACCAGTGAATTTGTCAGTGACAAACATCACAGGTTTGCTTTTCACATGCCAGTTGCTGCAAAGGTCTCAAAATTTCTTTTATTCTCATGACTACCTCAAAAGTCCAGTAGTTATGGGGCGCCTGGGTGGCTTCGTGGGTTGAAGCCTCTGCCTTCGGCTCAGATCACGATCTCGGGGCCCTGGGATCGAGCCCCGCATTGGGCTCTCTGCTCGGCGGGGAGCCTGCTTCCCCCCATTTCTGCCTACTTGTGATCTCTCTCTCTCTCTCATAAATAAATTTAAAAAAAAATCATCATGTGGGCCACCTGGGTGGCGTGGGTTAAAAGCCTCTGCCTTCGGCCCGGGTCATGATCTCAGGGTCCTGGCATCGAGCCCCACATCGGGCTCTCTGCTCGGCGGGGAGCCTGCTTCCCCCTCTCTCTCTCTGCCTGCCTCTCTGCCTACTTGCGATCTCTCTCTGTGTCAGATAAATAAATAAATAAAATCTTTAAAAAAAAATTCCAGTAGTTATTAGAACCACCATTAGGTCTGGTTATTTAATGCATGAACCAAGAAGACCAGGTCACTAGATCACATTTTTTGTAATGTTTTGAGAATTGTATTGTAATATGATGCATTTCCTTTGTAAGTCTGTATAGTTTATTTTGGGTATTTAAGGTATTATTTGGAGAAGGGGTCTCTGGGCCTCCCCGGACTGCCAAAACAGGGTCCATGAAAAAAGTCAAAAGATGGTGACTTATTGAGCCTTATTAAAATCAAATCATGCTGAGCTCTTAGTCCATCAATGGCCTGCTTCTAGATGTATTAAGGGGGGGGGGGAAGCAGAAAAAAAAGAAAACAGAAAAAAAGCAGTATTTCTGTAAACTTGCTTCTAGTCTTTCATATTTTCTTTTTGTTTCGCTTTGCGTTTATCTTAACTTCCTCCAACAGGCCCCTTTGACAAGTTCCAGCCCTCAGTTAGGAAAGAGAGGGCCACAGGAATGTCCTAAAAGATTTGGCATTGTGGTGACAGCCACCATTTCAAGTCTGGATCTCAGAAAGAGCGGGCAAAGATGGGGATTAGAGAGCAGGGAAAAGAGGTCCAGACAGGAAGAGACAGAAAGAACTGTGTAAGCTGATCCCTTTAGGGGTGGGGTCTGTCCCACCCCAGAGAGCCTTTGTGTGGCATTCAAACACAGTGCCCCCACCGGCCTGGCTCTTCTGGGGGAGCTCTCTTCAATAAAATGTTTTCACTTTTCAACCACAGAATGATTTGTTTTGAAATATTTTTTTTCTCTCTCTTCCTCTCCCCATCTCAAAGGACACTGTCTCTGAGAGAGGGCATATCCACCACTGAATATGTAAGAGCCCACGTTGGCCTCCTAATATTAGCCTGTAACATTAGAATGTTAGCCTCCTAACAATGCGCACCCGCATCTTCCTAGCCTCCAGTCATCCTGGAAGAGATGGAGGTGTGGAGCGGGGATATTAGGGACCAATGACAGCACCTATGCGTCTTTAGGGAAAAAACTCATAATAGATGCGAATGTTTTGTTTCTCCTGCATTTTCAAAAGTTTTTAAAAATTGTGGTGAAATCCACACGACATCCAACCAACCGTTTTAACTATTGTTTAAGTGTCCATTTTAGCAGCATTAAATACATTCAGTGTTGTGCAACCATCGCCAACCTCCATCCACCTCCAGACCTCTTTTCGTCTTATAAAACAGAAACTCTGTCCCCAGTAAACAAGAACTCACTGTTTCCCCTTCCTCCAGCCCCTGGCAACCACCACTCTACTTTCCATCTCTGTGAATTTGAGTCGCACTCAAATGGGTGAGTGGGCACTTCATGTAAGTGGAATTATGAACTCTTTGTCCTTCTGCGACTGGCTTGTTTCACTCACCGTGTTTTCAAGTTCCACCTGCGTTGTATCACGTGACAGGATTTCCTTCCTTGGTAAGGCGGAATAACATTCCATTGTGTGACTATTGTAAATAATGCTTCTGTAAACATGGGTGTTCCAATGTATCTTTGAGATCCTGTTTTCAATTCTTTTGGATATATGGCCAGAAGTGGAATTGCTGGATCATATGCATATTCCGTTTTACATTTTTTTAAAAAGATTTTATTTATTTGACAGAGTGAGAGACAGCGAGAGAGGGAACACAAGCAGGGGGAGCGGGAGAAGCAGGCTTCCCGTGGAGCAGGGAGCCCAATGTGGGGCTCAATCCCAGAACCTTGGGATCATGACCTGAGCTGAAGGCAGACGCTTAACAAGGAAGCCACCCAGGCACCCTCATTTTACATCTTTTTGAGGAACTGCTGTGCTGTTTTCCTTAGCAGCTGCACCATTTTACATTCCCACCAACACTGCGCAAGGGGTCCAATTTCTCCACATTGTCTCCACTACTTCTTTATTTTTGTTTGTTTGTTTGTTTGTTTTTAAAAGAAACCATCCTAATGAATGTGATGCCATCTCACTGTGATTTTGATTTGCATTTCCCTAATAATTAGTGGTGTTGAGCATCTTTTTGTGTGCTTGTTGGCTTGTTGGCCATTTGTCTCGACTTCTTTCAAATCATTATCATTCCATTTATCTTCCTCTACTAGTTTAGACATTATACATTGTGTTTCTATTATTTTTAGCGATTATGCTAGAAGTTACAACACGAATCCCGGAGGATTGGAGGTTGCCAAGGTAGCTATAGCACCTAACAACGTGAGATATCCACAGAGGTGCCTAAGATATTCACATCTGTTCAATAGTTATAGAGCAAATACTAATTATAAAACAGCGACTGTCCTTGTTGAGACTACAATAAGTCAAGTACCAACTCCTTTCTATCTAGGAACCAAGATAAAACAATCATTAATTCCACCACTGTAAACAGTTTATGCATTATGCTGGACACATACACAAGTCACTATGATATAAGACAGACTGTAGTAAGTGAAAGGAGTCACAGTGAAGTGATATCAACACAGTGAAGTTCCAGGGGGAAAAAATATTACACCAGGTTGAGGGGATTGAGAAGGCACAAAAGAGAAACAGTGAAACATGGTGAACAGGACGCGGATTCTGAAATTTGTCAAACTTGGACTACAATTCACTGTGTGACTTCCAGCGAGTATTGTGAACCCCTCTAAGGCACAGTATCCCCATCCTCTCAGCTTGGTCTACAGTAAATACTCCATATGGAAAAGTGTCCCTCCCTCCTTCCCTTCATACCCTCTCTCCCTTTTCTCCCTCCCTTCTTAGTTTCCTTCTTTCTTCTCTTTCCCATCCACCTTCCTTCATTCCTCTGTCTTGCTCAGAGCTTACCCTCAGGGCCTCTCCTTCCCAAGTGATGTTCAGAATCATGGCTGATTACTGAGCATCACTGCAAGTAATGGGAGACAAAATAGGGGGAAAGAGGAGAAAAAAGAGCAGAGGGACAAGAAGGAGGGGAAAGCTGAGAAGAGAGGAATGGAAAGACAGTTTGAGAGCTATGTGAAATACAAAGACTCATGAGCCTTAGAATTGGGCAATGGCCCTGACAACCCCCTCCCCCAGACCACCCCCACCTCTCTCCACCCCCCACCACCCCCAACCCCGCTGAGGGCCATTAGAGGATGGCTCTCCATCTGTCTCTTCTTTTCTGGGCTTGTATCACCATCTACCTAAACTGTTGCTTTATCTTCTTTCCTGGCCCTCTACCTTCTACTCTCCACCCTCTCCAATCTATTCTACTGCGTGCTCCCAGCAGAGTCTTTTGAAAACATCTTTGATTACAGCCCTCTCCTGCTCAAAAATAGTGTTTTCCCACTGCCTACTCAGTGAAGTACAAATGTGTTAGCCTGGGCATTCAAGGCCCTCCTCCACTCCCTAGCTCTAACCTTTTACCAACTCATCGCCCTACTCTTCCCCTATATGAAGTTTGTGTTCCAGGCAGTCTATTCACAGAACAAATGTAAAGGGTACTCTCCCACTCCTTCACCTCTGCTCTGACTATTCCCTCCACTAGAAAGATGCTCTGATCATTCTTGGGGACTAATCGTGTACAACCCCTCCTTCGAGATATTGCTCAAGTCATGTCTTCTCTGCAACATTTCCTACAAAACCCAAGATTACATCACCTCTGAAGGTCCAAAGCAATTTGTAAAAATAAGATAGGTAACTGCCCTTATATCCTTTACCCCCTCTATCCAATAAGCACCCATGAGAACAGAAGGCCTGTCTTGTCATGGTTTTCTCTCTCACAAGACCAGGCTTGACATGAAATTGATGATTCTAGATTTCTTCTTCCTCAATAGAGATCTTAAGTCCATCTCTTGTTCTTTTTCCTCTCTCCTGGTCATCCTTTTGTTTTGTTTTTTTGTTTGTTTGTTTGTTTTGTTTTGTGTCTTTGTTTTGTTTTGTTTGTTGCTTTGTTTGTTTGTTTTTTAGGCCTTCCTTCTTTCTCTGGTTTCTGATACTACATAAAATAGGACATAGTAGTCTTGAGAGTCAGACAAGCCAGGTCTGCCACTTGCTTGCTATGTGACTTTGTGCAAGTAAGTTACCATTATTTTGTATGTGACCTTCACAAGTAAGTCATTCATTCTCCCCCACTGTAAAAAGAGAACACAGTATCTATCTCTAACAACCGCTGTGAAGATCAAAGAGGCAAAAAAAAAATCCTCAATAGAGGTTCATTTTCTTCCTTTCTGTTACAGAAATTGACATTACTTGGAGCCCAACAACCCCACCTCATAAGACACTGCCAACCTTGTCGTTTGATCAACAGAGGAATAATAACCATTTCTGAGACAGGCACCCTAGGCTCTGACTTCATTACACCTTCAGGAAGAATAACAAGTAACTAGATCCTACAAAATTAGGCAAATAGAGACTTTGATACATCCCCAGCATTCCCGCAGGCTCCTTCAAAGCACCATTCGTTCACCCCCTCCATCTGATCAACTGCCACGCTCTGAAAATACTTCCTCCATAGTATCTTTCAAACTGGTTTGAGAAATAGTAACCTACTTCAAGTTCCCATTGCCTCACATCTAAATTACTGTAATTCTTAGCTGATTTCCTGCCTACAGTTTCTTGCTACCACATTCATCCCAAATTATCTTTCTGATACACAGATATGATCACTCTGCTCCTCTGCTTAATAACTTTCACTGGTTTCATCCTCCCTCTAGCATCAGGCCTACTCTCCCCAGCTTCCTTCCCAGTTCCATCTCCCATTCTATGGTTTCCCATGCTCCCTGTACTTTTGCAGGTTATGGTGTTATGGGCCTTGGACTCCTCCATCTACAGGTCTTTATTTGACTTCTTCTTCATGCATGGAAGGCCCTTTATCCACTAATCTTTCTGTCAAAATCCTACTCTTCCTCCAAAATTCAACTTAACTCTTACCCTCTACAAAAAGGCTTTATCTAGGTTTCCCCGTAGTAAGGAATGGTCTTCCGCTTGGGTTCCCACAGAATGACATTTGAGGGGCTCCTATTATTATGATTTTTAAAATAATTTAAAGATAAAAAGAAGAAAAAGAAAGATCACTTACGTAAACTTCTGGGGTACTTCGGGGGCTCAGTCAGTTAAACATCTGACTTTGGCTCTGCTCATGATCTCATGGTCCTGGGATGGAGCCCTGCATCAGGCTCCTCACTCAGCTGGGAGTCTGCTTCTCTGCCTCTCTCTCCCTCTCCCTCTGCCCTTCCCCGCCACGCTCTCTCTCAAATAAATAAATACATCTTTAATAAATAAATAAATTAAATTATCTACCTGTCAGGATTATAGGAGAATTAAATGAGATAATGTATATTAAGTGCTGAATAGAGCTCTTATTAATCATAAATGCTTGATACATGGTATCAATGGCCATATGCTCATTATTTGCATTGTTTCCTTGTTTATTTTCTTCATCCTCCTCCTTGCAGTCCCCAACCCTGTCCCCATGGCTTCTAGCACAGAGATTTCACATGAAGTGTGCTCCAAGTTTGTTGGATTATTAAATTACCTTCTACTCCCACAAGTTCTTATATTTGTGGTTAATGTAGATCTAATAAGTAATCACAAAGTCCCAGGAATTCATCTGTGACAAACTGACCACATTCTTGGATTTCTAAAGACTTTGAGCCAGCCAATTAGGACAGTGGGTTTTGTTTACACTGGCAGCTTACCTGTAGTATTACACACACATATCCACCTTGGAACCCCAGAAGGCCTTTCCTTGTTTGGAATAAGAGCATTAGTGGGTTTTGTCCCTATCAACTTTCATCTGCTTAGTGAATTTTGAAATCAAAACTTCTCCATGTGTTACAATTTAATGTAACAAATATTTATCACGAGTCATCTCCCTGTGCTTGGCCTTGGCCCTACGCTAAAGGCTGTTTTCAAGAAGTTTACCACTTAATAGGGAGAAGGCCAGACATATGAGGTAATAACTATACAAGAAGCAGAATGAAGCAGGTCCAGGGGCGCCTGGGTGGCTCAGTGGGTTAAAGCCCCTGCCTTCAGCTCAGGTCATGGTCTCAGGGTCCTGGGATTGAGCCCCACGTCAGGCTCCCTGCTTGGTGGGGAGTCTGCTTCTTCTTCTGCCCCTCCCCCTGATCATGCTTTCTCTCTCTCTCTTTCTCTCTTTCTCTCTCTCTTTCAAATAAGTAAAATCTTAAAAAAAAAAAAAAAACCTGTATATGTGGAAACAATACCATAAACAAAGTCAAAAGATATGGGGCGCCTGGGTGGCTCAGTGGGTTGAAGCTTCTGCCTTCGGCTCAGGTCATGGTCTCAGGGTCCTGGGATCGAGCCCCACATCAGGCTCTCTGCTCAGCGGGGAGCTTGCTTCCCTCCTCTCTCTGCCTGCCTCTCTGCCTACTTGTGATCTCTCTCTCTGTGTCAAATAAAAAAAAGAAAGAAAGAAAGAAACAGGTCCAAAGAGAAAGATAAGTAATGTGCTGTGGGTGTGTGGAAGAGGGAACCCTTAATTCTGCACAGAGAATCACCAAAAATATCATTTAAGGGAGCATCATTTCAGCTAATCCTTAAAGGCTGGGAGAATTTTGTTTTTTGGTTTTTTTCCCCAAATATGTTTATTTTATTTTTTTCAGTGTTACAAGATTAATTGTTCATGCACCACACCCAGTGCTCCAAGCAATACATGCCCTCCTCAATACCCACCATCTGGCTCGCCCAACCTCCCACCCCCCGCCCCTCCAAAACCCTCAGTTTGTTGCTCGGAGTGCACAGTCTTTCATGGTTCATCGCCCCCTCCGATTTCCCCTCATTCACCCTTCCTTGCCTTCTCACAATGCCCTCCACGTTTTTCCTTATGCTCCACATGTAAGTGAGACCGTAAGATAATCGACTCTCTCTGCTTGACTTATTTCACTCCACATAAGCTCTTCCAGTCCCATCCATGTTGATATGAAAGTTGGATATTCATCCTTTCTGATGGAGGCATGATATCCCATTGTATATATAAACCATATCTTCTTTATCCATTCATCTGTTGAAGGGCATTTTGGTTCTTTCCACAGTTTGGGGATTGTGGCCATTGCTGCTATGAACATTGGGGTCCATGTGTCCCTTCTTTTCACTGCATCTGCTTCTTTGGGGTAAATACCCAGTAGTGCAATTGCAGGGTCATAGGGTAGCTCTATTTTTAATTTCTTGAGGAATTTCCGCACCGTTTTCCAAAGTGGCTGCACCAACTTACATTCCCACCAATAGCGTAGGAGGGTTCCCCTTTCTAAGGCTGGGAGAATTTTGATAGGTAGAAAGCTGAAGAGAGGGTAGTCAGAATAAAGGCACAGTATCTCCAAAGGCAGAGATGTGAAAATGCATGGTGGGTTAAGGGAATAGGGAGTAGACCGAAGTGGTTGGGCTTCTGTTTCACATATTTCAGCCATTTGCATCCCATTTTGTTTTTTTCCACAGCTGAGTACCACTTGTGCTATTATGACTTAACATATTTTTCCAAATTGACTCGTTGTTGTTACCTAAATTCACATATTTTTTAAAAACTTTTATTTATTTATTTATTTATTTATTTATTTATTTATTTATTTGAGAGAGAGAGAGAGTGAATGAGAGCACGAGCAGAAGGGTGAGAGGCAGAGGGAGAAAGAATCTCAAGCAGACTCTACGCTGAGTGCAGAGCCCGACATGGGGCTCAGTCCCAGGGCCCCAAGATCATGACCTGAGCTAAAATCAAGAGTTGGACGCTTAACCAAATGAGCTAACCAGGTGCCCCTAAATTAATGTGTTTGAACGGAAATTTTATATCACTACCATAAGTTCACTTTTATTCACTGTACATTAAAATAATTTTCCATCCAGATACCACTTCAGACCATCTAGTATACCTACACTGGGTATGGGGATGATACTTTGAGAAATAGTGGGCTAGAGCATAAGCAGTATCAGGGCAAGGAGTGAGAGATGAGGCTAGGAAGGTGTGTAGGGATAGTCTTAGGGATAGTGGACGGCCTTACGTGTCAGGATAACATGTTTAGACTTTTTTCTGCCAGCAGTGGGAAAATATTGAAGGTTTCTGAGGCAAACGACATTATGACTGTGCTTAAAAAAATAAAAATCTAACAGTAGCATGGGAAATGGACCAGAAGGGAAGACACCAGCAGGCAAAAAGAGCAGACTTAAGACTGTAGTCCAGACCAGAGGAGATCGAGCCTTCAGCCATAGCAGTGGTGAGGGAGATAGAAACAGGAGAATGAATGGGAGAGAGATTTTTTGGAAAGGGAAGGAAGTCAAAGAGAGCTCCAAAATATTGCAACAGTTCCATTTATTTTGAGGGCTAAAAGATGGATAGGAATTAGCCAGGAAAGAGCTGAGGAAGGAGTCTTCCAGGTGAAAGGGACAGCATGCACAGAAGCTCAGAGGCTAGAGAGCAGAATGAGTTGGAGGAGCAGACAGAACAGGATGGTGGAATGCCGAAAACAAGGGGATGGCCAGCGTCTTTACTGCAGAGTGCCTTCGAAACCAAGATTACAAGAACTTAAGAGCCTTCACCTCAAGAGTCATCAGAAGCCACATTCAATGCTGAATTACTAACTTACCACTTATTCCCACACGTTTTTAGATTTACAGTCAATTTAGACCCAATAAGTAATTTCAAAGCTACAGAAATGCCTCTTTGACAAGCCAGTCATGTCCTTGGTTAAATGCTGTACAGGGACAGGGTCAGATTTGCATTTAGCATGCTAGCTGCCACACACACACACACACACACACACACACACACACACACACACACACACACACATCCCTTCCATACTTATCCAATTTCTTTAGACTAAATGCCTAGAGAAGAAATGAATGGCCAGGGGCGCCCGGGTGGCTCAGTCGGTGAAGCACCTGCGTTCGGCTCAGGTCATGATCCCAGGACACTGGGATCTAGTCCCTCATCCGGTTCCCTGCTCAGTGGGGAGCCTGCTTCTTCCTCTGCCCTTCCCCCTACTCATGTGCTCATTCTCTCTCTCTTTCTCTCTCTCTCTCAAATAAATTTTTTAAAAAAAGATTTAGAAGACATCAAAAGTCATCTAGGGAAGAAATAATGGTGGCTTAGACTGGGTGGTAGCATGAAAGTGAAGAATAGAATCATTTGAAAAGTGTTTGGAAGATAGAACTGCCAGGAATAGGTAACCGACTAAAGGGAAAAATATTTAGAGCTTAGAGGTTAAGGGCGCGATCTCTGGAGTAAAACAGACTCAGTTCTCAACCCTGGCTCACCCACAAGCTAACTTTGTGGCCTCAGGTAGTTACTTAACCTCTCTAAACCTGGGCTCCGCATGTACAAAATGAGATTAGATGCTGTCTTAACAATGGAGTCTTTGTGAAGATTAAATAAACTATGCATGTAAAATGCTTAGTTTTACATGATAAGTGTACAGTAAATATTGGCTCTTATGTATGAGGAAAGTGAGCAGGTAAGATGAATCAAAGATCATTTGAAGAAGGGACCCACTGAGATTCATATTGGTACCATCTTTAACTTAAGCTAGTAAACAACAGTAATTGGAGGCTGTGCAAGTTTAAATTTATTTTTTTAACTCAGGACAATGGTCAAAAGGGTCCATTTACCAAGAAGATATAACTATCCAAATGTAGGTGCACCCAACAACAGAGCTTCAATATATATATATGAAGCAAAAGCTGGCAGAACTGAAAAGAAAAATAGACAAACTAACAATGATATTTGGAGACTTCCTCAAAAACCACCAACAACCAAAACTCACACAAGATGAAAGAGAGAACCCAAAACTACTAATTAAATTAAATTTCTAATTTTGGAAAATAAGAAACCTTCCAAAACAGAAAACTACAGGCCCAGATGGTTTCAACAGCAAATTCTACCAAACATTTTAAAGAAGATATATCACAGATTCTACACAACCTTTCCCAGAAAAATAAAAGAGGAAGGAACACTTGCCAACTCATTTATGAGGCCAGACCTTGATACCAAAACTAGACAAAGACAGTACAAGAAAGAAAACTATAGACCAATATTCTTTATACATATAAATGCAAAAATCCTCAATAAAATACTAGCAAATTGAATCCAGCAATACAAAGCATAATATACCATAGCCAAGTGGGCTTTATCCCAGCAATGCAAGTGAAAATATTTGAAGATCAATGTAAACTACCATATTAACAAAGGAAGAGAAAACACATGATCATATCAACTGATGTAGACAAAGCATTTGACAAAATTCCATTTCAGTCATGATAAAACCTCTCAGCAAACTAGGAATAGAAGGAAACTTCCTCAACCTGATATAGAGCATCTATAAAAAAGAAAAACAAAAAACAGAACAAAACCTGTAGCTAACATCATATTTAATGAAAGACTGAAAGCTTTCTAAGATTGGCAGCAAAGCAAGGATGTCCACTCTCACCATGTGTACTCAACATCATACTAAAAGTCATAACAAGTGCAATAAGACAAGAAGAAGAAAAAAAAAGAAAAGCATACAAATTGAAAAACAAGAAAAAAAATGCCCTAATTTAACGGATGAGATCATTGTCTGTAGAAAATCCCAAGGAATCTACTCAAAAAAACACACACACACAAAAAAAAAAACCCTCCAAGAACTAGCAAAGGAGGTTAGCCAAGTTACAGGATACAAGATCACACATAAAAATCAACCACAGTTCTATATACTAGCAGAAAACAACTGAAAATAGAAATTTAAGGCGGTGCCTCAGTGGCTCTGTCAGTTCAGTGTCCGACTCTTGATTTCGGCTCAGGTCATGATCTCAGGGTGGTGAGATTGAGCCCAGTGTCAGTCAGGCTCTGTGCTCAGCGTGGAGTTTGCTTGAGATTCTCCCTCTCCTTCTGCCCCTACCCCCACTCACACTCTAAATAAAGAAATAAAGTCTTTTTAAAAATCAAAAAATAGAAACATTTTACATAAAATACAGCAGTTTTAGCTTCCATATTGTTGTCCACATATACATCAAAATATGGTATCATTTTGCTCAACCTGTGGCATTGCGAGCCTGAGCAAGTAGCCTGATCTGGGGCTCGATCCCAGGACCTTGAGATATATGACCTGAGCCGAAGGCAGATGCTTAGCTGACTGAGCCCCCAGGTGCCCCTATTCTTAATAATTTTCAATCGTCAAGAACTGCAGACAACATGTGCTGCTATATTCTGGAATGCCCCCTGACAACCTGCAGACACAGCTGACAGAGCTCAATGGTACTATGGGCCACTCCTGTATCAGATACATCCTGTATCACAGACATTTCAGAGCTGTCCTTACCAGCCTGTCACAATCAGGACACATTTCAGAGCTCCCCACTCTGCCTATCCATCAGGTGTCATGGTAGTAAGTCTCTTGACTCGACATTCTCCACTAGTGGACTTAAGAGACCTATCTACCTGTAGTGTTCAGCAGGGTCAGAATCCCTGTTTTAGAAATGGGAAGTCAGATGACCTATAAGATGCAATTAATTCCAAGGACAACTGTGGTGCTCCAAAAACTCAGGATGGATCTATTCTTGCTCAAAAAAAGGCAACAAAGACATTGGTCATCATGGCCGAAGACATTTGCCTAGTATACCTGTATGATTCTCAAGTGGAGCACCGGTTCCTCCAGGCCCCATCCCTGGGCTGTGCTCTCCTGCAGTACTCTAAAAAATACTCCCCACAGTGCACTGAGCAGCTGAAGTACTTATCCTATGTTTGCTCTTAACATAAAAAAGTCTTTTAACTTCATATTAGCTTTGTAAGTGGTTAATCCGCTACCTTTATTATATATTTGCACTTACTGGTAGATTTTTACTTCTGTATGTTTTCTTGTTACTAGTTAGTGCCTTTTCTTTTCAGCTTAGAGAAGTCCCTTTAACATTTTTGTAAGGCCAGTTTAGTAGTGATCGAATTCTTTAATTTTGCTTGGATAAAAAACTCTTATCATTCCTTCAATTCTGAATGATAACCTTGTCAGAGTTTTCTTGGTTGAACGTGTCTTCCTTTCATCACTTTGCTTTTGTTTATTTGCTTCTTTTCTTTTTTCACTGAAGAATAGTTACCATTCAGTGTTACATTAGTTTCAGATGTACAATATAATGATTCAGTAATTCTAGAGGTTATTCCTTATTCATCAAGATAAATGTACTCTTGATCCTTTTTATCTATTTCACCCCACCCTCCACTCATCTCCCTTCTGGCGACCACCAGTTTGTTCTCGGTATTTAAGAGTCTCTTTTTTGTTGGTACCTTTTTTTCTTTGCTCGTTTGTTTTGTTTCTTAAATTCCACATATGAATGAAATCACACGGTACTTGTCTTTCTCTGACTGACTTATTTCAGTTAGCATGATACCTTCCAGGTCCGGCCATGTTACAGATGATAAGATCACGTATAGACACACACATACACATACATATTTCCCATCTTCTTTATCCATTCACCTATAAATGGACCCTTGAAGTTGCTTCTATATCTTGCCTATTATAAGTAATGCTGCAATTAACATAGAGATTTTCTTTTCCAATTAATGATATAGAAATAATCCAATTAATGATACAGAGATAATCTTTTCCAATTAATGTTTCTCATTTCCTTTGAGTAAATGCCCAGTGGTGGAATTACTGGATCATATGGTAATTGTATTTTTAATTTTCTAAGGAACCTCCATACTATTTTCCACAGTGGCTGCACCAATTTGCATTCCCACCAACAGTGCACAAAGGTTCCTTTTTCGCCACATCTTCGCCAACACTTGTTATTTCTTGCCATTTTGATTCTAGCCATCCTGACAGGTATAGGGTGGTATCTCATTGTGGTTTCAATTTGCATTTCCCTGATGATCAGTGATGTTAACCATCTTTTCCTGTGTCTGTTGGCCATCTGTATGTCTTCTTTGGAAATATGTCTATTCATGTCTTCTGCCCATTTTTTATTTGGATTATTTTTTGGTGTTGAGTTATGTAAGTTATTTATATATTTTGGATAGTAACTTCTTATCAGATATGTCATTTACAAATCTCTTCTCTCATTCAGTAGGTTCTCTTTATGTTTTATTGATTGTTTCCTTTGCTGTGCAAAAGACTTTTTATTTTAATGTCCCAATAGTTTATTTTTGCTTTTGTTTCCCTGGCCTTAGGAGACGTATCTAGAAAAATGTTGCTATGACTCATGTCAGAGATACTACTGCCTGTGTTCTCTTCTAGGACTTTGATGGTCATGTCTCAAGTTTAGGTCCTTAATCCATTTTGAGTTTTTTTGTTTTGTTTTGTTTTAGTTTATTTTTGTGTATGGTATAAGAAAGTGGTCCAGTTTCATTCTTTTGCATGTAGCTGTCCAGTTTTCCCAATACCATTTGTTGATGAGACTCTTTTCCTCCTTGTATATTCTTGTCTCCTGTGTCATAGAGTAACTGACCATATAAGCGTGGATTTATTTCTGGGCTCTCTATCCTATTACATTGATCTATGTGTCTATTTTTGTGCCAGTACCACACTGTTTTGATCACTACAGCTTTGTAGTGTCTTGGAATCTAGAGTTGTAATATCTTCAGCTTTTTTCTTCTTTTTAGGATTACTTTGGATCTTCTCTCTACTTTTAATATTCTTTCTTTATCTTTTTTGACATTTTTATTACAATGTATGTTGGTATAGGCTTCTTTGGGTTCATCTTATTTGGAACTCTTTGCTTCTTGGAGCTGAGCGTCTATTTCCCTCCCTAGGTTATGGAAGTCTTTAGCCATTATTTTCTCAAATAAGTTTTCTTCCCCTTTCTCTCTCTCTTCTCCTTTTGGGGCCCATATAATGCAAATGTTAGTCTGCTTGATATTGTTCCATAAATCCCTTAAGCTACCTTTACTTTTTTCATTTTTTAATTTTTGCTGCTTGGTGTTAGTTTTTCTGCCCTGTGAAATTGACTAATCCTTTACTCTGCTTTACTTAGGCTGCTATTGAACCCCTCTACTGTATTTTCCAGTTCAGTTATTGTATTCTTCAGCTCCGTGACTTTTGTTTGGTACTTTATTATGTTTTCTATCTCCTTGTTGAAGCTCTCACGGTGTTTGTTCATTCTTCAGTGAGCACCTTCATGGCCATTACTTTGAATTTTTTATCAAGTAGATTATCTCCATTTTTAAGGGGTTTTTTTTCCCCTGAGGTTTTGCCCTGGTCTTTCACTTGGAAGATATTCCTCTGTCTTCATTTTGCTTGACCCTCCATGATTGTTTCTGTGTAACAGCTCTCTTTCCCAGTCTTGAAAGAATGGCCTTGTGTGGGAGATTAAATTTATCATTCAGCCTTCCTTTAGCTCTTGGTTGTTCCTCAGACCTTGATAATTGTTTAGGTACCCTGATTTGTTCTTGATAGGTTCCAGTTGTTGAGGGTAGGCCAACACTTGTCAGTGTCCCAAAGAGAGAGGTCTTGGACAGTTTTATTTCAGGCTAATTATAAGACAGATACACAGGCAACAGTTTGTAAGGTAGGCAAACATATACAGTCTTGTGAGTCTACAATGTAAACCCTGCTGATATCCAGACAAGAAACTCTGGAGGTGTCCCCTGGGCAACAGCTGCAAAAATTGTGGCTTTAGACTTCAAGCTCCTGTCTGAGTGGTATCAGCCAGCTGTGGGAAGGACAAGGGAGGGCACTAACATGGAGTCTCCCTGTCCATGTTCCCTGGGAGGTTCCTCTGTAGCCCCTGGATATGTGGCAAACCCGAAGCTTGCACCTCAGTCTGAAGCTTCGGGACAAGAAAATAAAACGTTTGACACACAGACTAAGGGTTCGTGTCAGTCTGCTGTTTGTGCAGTGCCCTGTGGGTAATAGCCTGCCAAAGACTATCTCTCCAATTGGTTTGGACTCATGGGGCCCGGAAATGCATTTCTCCTGGCCAAGACAGCCAGGTGCTCAAGGAGTGTCCTTTGTATGGGCTGCATGTGCTTGCTGGCTGTGGCTTGGTGGGTCACAACTGTGGCACATGGGGATGGGGCACTTGGCCAGCCCACCTGCAGTGGGGTAGGCTGCACCTGCAAAGCATAGGGGGTAGAGGGGCAGTCCTACTGGAGCTAGCAGGCTAGAGGCAGGGTGTGAATAAGTCACTTGCTAGTCCCAACACCAACAAAGTAGGAGAACTCAAAAATGAAACCCACTGGTGCCTCCATCTTAAGAGAGCATGCAAACAGGTTTCTTTTTCTCTGGCAGATGCTTTAACTTTAATAAATGAGTCTTCTCCACATTTGGTCCAGGTGCCTTTCAAACTGCTGCTTTTATGCTGGGTCCCAGGGCAAGCAGGTCTGTGTGCAAGCCAAGCCCTTTTAAGAGTAAATTTCCCATTTCCTATAGCCCCGTGGTTCTCCTTGAAGTAAACCTTCTTGGTTTTCAAGACCAGACACTCCAAGGTCTCATCTCTCTGGTGCGGTTTCCAAAGTTTGGAAGGCCTGAGAGGAGGCACAAAACCCTCACTCCTCAGGGATGAGCTCCAGATTGTAAGACCCCCCTCCCAACTGTGGGTCACTATTCCCAAATTTGGGGGTTTCTTTTTTTCTAAAGTTTTTTTTTTTTTTTAGGATTTTATTTATTTATTTGACAGAGAGGAGAAAGATCACAAGTAGGCAGAGAGGCAGGCAGAGAGAGAGAGGGAAGCAGGCTCCCCGCTGAGCAGAGACCCTGATGTGGGGCTAGATCCCAGGACCCTGAGATCATGACCTGAGCCGAAGGCAGAGGCTTTAACCCACTGAGCCACCCAGGCGCCCCCCAAATGTGGGGGTTTCTTGCTAGACTGTGTCTCCACCTTTCCTACCTATATCAATGTGGCTCTTTCATCCTTTGTCGTGGAAGCTCTGCTCAGCTAGCTTTCAGGCCCTTTCCAGAGGGAATTGTTCCTTGTGTAGCTGTAGAGTTGTTGTGTTCATGGGAGAAGGTGAGTTTAAGATCCTTCTATACCACATCTAGAACCCTCCTATGGCCAATTGATCTTTGAGAAAGATGCAAAAGCAATTCAATGGAGGAAGGATAGTCTTGTAAACAAGTGATGTTAGAACAACTGTATATCTGTATGTACTATATGAACCTTGATCAGAACCTCACATCTTACTAAAAAATAATCAAAATGTGATCAAAATAGATCACAGACATAAATGTGAAACACAAACTGTAAAACTTTTAGTAAAAAACTCAGAAAAGAGCCTTCATGACCTCAAGTAAGGTAAAAGGTTCTTAGATTTTTACATCAAAAGCACAATCTATAAAGAAAAAAATGATAAATTTGACTTCATCAGAATTAAAAGCTTTTGCTCTAAGAAAGACCCTGTTAAGAGAATATAAAAATATCAACACAGACTGGAAGAAAATGTTTGAAAATCACATATCCAACAAAGAACTTGTTTGGGGAATGCAAATTAAAATTATGATGAGATTCCACGCTACACGTCTATTAGAATGGCTTGGCTATCTTCAATACAAACTAAATTAACAAATTAAATTAAGAGCCTGCCTTACGTGAACGTCTTCATTGATCATTTACACTAAGACTTCTCACTTGAACACAGATAAGATTTCGGAAGCCTCTCCTGGTGTCAAGGCCATAATATCCAAGAGTGGGTCACATATACATATGCATAAATGGTTGTTCTTATCATTCTTGCCTCAGATACCTTTGTTTGATTTTTCTTCATCTTTCTTGCCTCAGATACCTTTGCTTTCTGTCACAGAACTCCTTGTTCCATGAGCTCTAGTTCTTCCACGTTTGGCCTCCGTTTCTCTTCTCTCTTTGAATCGCACTTCCGTCACTGGGACACCAGTGACTCTCAGACAGGCAGCCTTTGGCAGGCTTGTCCTCAAAGGACATTTGTGGTCTCCTAAGGAGACCACACCTGCAGTTCAAATAGTTTCCACAAGGGGGATAGTGTTCATGGAAGTACAGCTCTTGGTTAGACTCCCATTACGACTTGTGAATAACAGAAAGAGAACAGATATAAGGCACACGATCCATCTATGATTTAGATAGCATCACATTGAAATAACACAAATGCTGCTTAAATACTAAGCATTTAAGTTTACCTATTATTGAGAAGAGAAAGCATTTATTTATCTTGCAGTGAATCTATAGATATTTTCTAAACATCTACTGCGTGCAAGGCATGGTTCTAAATACTGGGATGCAAACGAAATTTATTTGAAGCAAGACATAAAAGAAATCATACTCTTAGTCTACCTTTAATCAATAAATGATTCTTGCTGAATTTTCTTCTGAAGCTTACCTGGCAAATTACTCTCATCTTTTTTTTTTTTTTTAAGATTTTATTTATTTATTTGACAGAGAGAGAGAGAGATCACAAGTAGGCAGAGAGGTTTGCAGAGAGAGGGGGAAGCAGAGTCCCTGCTGAGCAGAGAGCCTGATGCAGGACTCGATCCCAGGACCCTGACATCATGACCTGAGCTGAAGGCAGAGGCTTTAACCCACTGAGCACCCAGGTGCCCCTACTCTCATCTTCTATGAGGGTCAGAAGCAGCAGGACATTTTGCCTTGGAAAGTTTCCAGTGAAATTCCTCCTACTGCTATTTCTTATTTAATTAGCATGATTATAACAACCACCTTAGCCAGCTCTTGCAGAGAGAATTCAGCCTTTCACTAAGGTTTCTTCTACTCTGTCACATGACTTTTTAAAGAAAGGCCCATTCCATCTTTTTTCCTGTTGTTTTCATCTCTGTCCAAAATGCAAGAGACAAACCCACTGCTAAATAACTCTTGAGTTTCTTTCCCTTCTCTGGAAATTTTATCTACCATGATGTGGTTATCCGGCCCAGGAAGTCATTCCCTTAGCTCGGTCTTTTTTCTTTCACAATATGTTACTTAGCCCCTTTTTCTCATGAATGCAGATTTTATTTTATTTTATTTTATTTTAAGATTTTATTTATTTGACAGAGAGAGACACAGTGAGAGAGGGAACACAAGCAGAGGGAATGGTAGCGGGAGAATCAGTTTCCCTGCAGAGCAGGGAGCCCAATGTGAGGCTCAATCCCAGGACCCTGGGATCATGACCTGAGCCAAAGGCAGACGCCCAACGACTGAGCCACCCAGGTGCCCCATGAAAGCAGATTTTAAAATGGAATGTAATTCTCACTGCTGTGAGATGTATCAAGTTTCCATTTCAAAGCCTACTATGGCCCTTTGCTAACAGAGATATTATTCTCCCTTCTGGATTTTTGAGGCGTTTTGAATGTGACAAAACTGAACCTAGTAAAGCACTTTCTAAATATGTGTCTTCTTCTCAGCATCAAGCAGCCTATAATACTGCAGGCAGCCCTCTCCGCTGGTATGTACTGACTTAGCAGTTCCATAAACGAAGAAGGGTCAAGCTTTTAGAAAGGAATTCCTGAAGTTCCAGAATGGGGATGTCAGTCACTGGTTCAAGGAGCTGTTCTTGCCAAGCCACTTGCCAAGTAGTGCTGTCATTTGACCCCAACTGAGGGCCTGCTCTGAGCATGCTGTTTTCTCAGCTAAGATCTCAGCCACCAAAGGGACCCAGGTCCAAGGACTTAGAAGTGGGCCTGGACTACAGCAGATCTGGGAGGGGTTGTGAGGGTAAAGGGAAAGAAAGAATTTCTTTCACACAACCCTTGGTCTGCTCCTTCAGTATAGAGCAGAGATGGGAGTTCGAATTATATTAAACTTGAAGGAAACTGAAGGAAAACTGAACCTTTGTGTCCCTTCAGGAGCGATTCCTATTTTGCTTATACCCTACTTTCTGGTGTTCACTAAATTTTGGATCTTGTCTGTGCTTGCCTTAGCCTGGCTCGCCTATGATTGGAATACTCACAGTCAAGGTAAGAGACAGAGGAAGAGTGGTGGTCCCTGTCTGTGCCGAGGGTGGAACCACAGGGAGAGAGAAATGGAGGGAGACAGTGGGAGAGGCAGAGAGAGAAGGCGTGGGAAGAGGACAGAAGGGGAAAGGGAAAGGAAAAGAAGTAGGAAGGTAGATGGCAGGAAAGATGGAAAGAAACAAATAGGGATAGAAGGAAGGAGAAAGAGAGAGGAGAGCAAAGCTCAGCAAGGAACAGAGATCTCTCTCAGTTTTCTCAGGAAGGATTAAGAGGTTTCAAAACAGGCATCCCCAACCTTGGAATATTTTTCTATCACCTTCCTGGCTGGCTACAGGGGATCAGGGGCCTTCTAGATTTTCTTGGGGGTTGGATTCAGAAACAGTATCTATCTAGAAATATGGAAGTGTGAAAAGGGGACCTCTTCTGTGACCCAAGGGCTGTAAGAAGAACCCTCCACCTCTGGGAGAGGTTTGAAGGATTGGCAGTATCTCACCTGCTCTTTCCTTCCCTTCTGTACCCACAGGTGGTAGGCGTTCAGCTTGGGTACGAAATTGGACCCTCTGGAAGTATTTTCAAAATTATTTTCCAATAAAGGTAATTCCCCTTCCTTTTGGTGCCCTTGGTTCCTGTTGCCCAGACTCTCTCTCCCCTCTCAGCTTCATGTTTTCAAAGGTTTTAGTGACCAACAGTGAAAGTAAAGGCCCAGAAGCATAATGTAAGGTAGGCATCCAAGATGGATGGGCAGGTGGGAAGATGGATGGATTGCAGCCTGTCTTCACAGTGGCAAACCCAGGTCAGCCTCTCAGAGCATCATAACCCTGGCAATCCTATGATAATTGATGACATTGCAATGCAGAGATTGGAGCTCCCCAGGATACCTGCTGGTCTCTGGGTCCACACGTCCTCTCTTCCATCTTCCCGTCCACCACTCTGACTTAATCTCCTTCTAACAGCTGGTGAAGACTCACGACCTCTCTCCCAAACACAACTATATCATTGCCAATCACCCTCATGGCATTTTGTCTTATGGTGTGTTCATCAACTTTGCTACTGAGACCACTGGCTTTGCTCGGATTTTCCCAGCCATCACTCCTTCCGTAGGGACCTTGGAAGGGATCTTCTGGATCCCAATTGTGCGAGAATATGTGATGTCAATGGGTGAGTATAAGAAATCATTCCATTCTCTGACCTACCTCAGAGCTCCAACCCCAAAGAGCCCTGACAGTCCACATTTCACAACCTGCTGGAAGAAGACTTAGTAGAAAATGAGTCCAGAACACACTGGGCCAGTAACAAGAGTTTCAGTCTAAGATCTGGGAAGTAGGGTTTAGTGAGCCAGTAGGATAACTTACAGGCATTTATAAGAACTGCCAGGAATCTTTTCAGAAAAAGAAGCAGAAGGTTGGAGTTCAGGATCAAAGCCAAAGTGGAAAGCAGAAGGTTGGTGGTGGCTAGTGGCTGGTCCTGATCACCCCTGAGAGAGAGAACTCTGGACAGCTTCCAGAGCTATAAGACTAGGGAGAGTAGATACTATTGCTCTAAGAGGCAGCAGGCAGAGGTACTCAATGTAGGCCCAACTGTAGTATCACAGACCCTCCCACAAGGCAACCAGCTGACCCTAAGGACTAACCTCAGGATAGGGCAAACCTAGGATGTGGAGGTCAAAGACAGAAGAGTGGAAACAGCAATAGTCAGGAAACAGAACTGTCTCCAGCATGAAGAGCCTAGGAACCTCTTTCCTCAATCTCAGACACCAAGTTTGTTATGCCACTTGACTCTTTGGTTTCACAGGTGTGTGCCCAGTGAGTGGTGCGGCCTTGAAGTATTTGCTGACCCAGAAAGCCTCAGGCAATGCTGTGGTTATTGTGGTGGGTGGCGCTGCTGAAGCCCTCTTGTGCCGGCCAGGAGCCTCTACCATCTACCTTAAAGAACGTAAAGGTTTCGTGAAGTTGGCACTGAAGACAGGGTGGGTCCCCAGGTTCTGATGCCCTAAACCTATTAGAGGAGGCTCTCTTTTTACTCTGATTGCTTCCTCCTGCTCCTTCACACTGTGTCTTAATTGTGTTGGGGGCTCCAGGTACATTTGTAGGCACTTGTTTTAATTGAAGTTGGAGAAAGAACAGTAGGAAAAGACCTTTACCTTCTGCCCATTAGCCTAGTTATCTGGGGATCTGGGGAAGTAGAGCTTTACTCTGTATCAACCCACTAACTGAGAGGCCCAGAAAACCTACCCAGGGCAGGGAAGACACTGGGCTTGGGACTGTGGGGATTGAAAAAATAAATAAGACATGGTTATTGCCCCCAAAGAGCATATAATCTGGTTTGAAAACTAGAAAACGTTCATTCTGCAGTTATTGAACACCTCTGTGTGTTAGGCATAGTACCAGGCATTGAGGATATAAAAATAAATAAGACCTGGTCCTTGCTTTTTTTTTTTTTTAAGATTTTATTTATTTGACAGAGAGAAACACAGCGAGAGAAGGAACACAAGCAGAGGGAATGGTAGCGGGAGAAGCAGGCTTCCTGCCGAGCAGGGAGCCCCATGCGGGGCTCGATCCCAGGACCCCGGGATCATGACCTGAGCCGAAGGCAGACGCTTAACGACTGAGCCACCTAGGCACCCCCTGGTCCTTATTTTTAAGAAACTGACAGTCCCACGGGAACAAAAGATATGCACACATGTAATTACAAAATATATCCAGAAGCCAACCACTTATCCTCTCAACTATAACCCCCCATGGTTTAAACTAGCATCATCTCTCCCCTGGATTATTACACTCTCCTAACTGCTCTACCTGCTTCTTTCTCTGTCTCTCCCACATCCAAGAATCTATTCTCAACCATAGTTGGATGATTCCATTAAACGTGAGATTATGCCACTACTCCAAATGCTCCAAAGGCTCCCATTTTAATCTGAACAAAAGCCAAAGTCTTTACGGGAGCCTGCAAAACCCTAAATAATCTGGTCCTTAGCTACCCCTCACCATCCATTGCTCTCCCCCTTGTTCACTCTATTAGAGCTACAGTGGACTTCTTGCTGTCCCTCAAACAAGCCACATGCTCCTTCCTTAAGTTCTTTGCTCTAGCTGTCCCCGCTTCCTGGAACACTATTCTACCAAATAACTGCTTGGCTCATTCCTTTACTTCCTCCAGGTATTTGCTCAAATGTTTCTTCTCAATAAGGTCTATCCTGATCATCTCGGTCTATTTTTTCCTGTTGCACTTATCATCTTCTTATATATCACTGATTTTATTTATTTATACATCTGGGGTTTTTTTGTTGTTTATTTGTTATTATTGCTTGATGTCTGTCTTCCCTCAAGAAAAATTGCGAGAGATTTTAATTCATTTCATTCACTGACGTGTCCCTAGGGCTTAAACCAGTGCTGACACATAGAAAGAGCTCAATAAATATTTGTTGAATGAAGTATGTGCTATAATAGAGTTATGTACAAAGTTCCATGGGAACAACAACTGATGGAAACATTTTTACTCTCAAAGGAGAAGTTTCATAAGTGAGTGACATCTGAATTGTGAGCTAAAATATTAGTGGGAGTCACTAGTCAGACCAAAAGTGAGAAAGAATTCAGGAGCCTTACAACATATCAAGCACTATGCGAGGACCTAGAGATCCAAAGATGAATGACAAATTTCTCACCTTTGATCAGCTTGACAGACAACTAGGGAGTCAGACAGGTAAGGAGATAACTGTAATAACTGAGTTAGAATAGTGTTAGTGTGGATAAAGATAAGCTGAAGAGTACTTAATTCATATTGCGGTACCTAATTCATATTGTGGGGGAGGGAATTGGTGGTAGTCAAAAAAAGTTTCTTCAAGAGATTGAAATTGGAGCTGAGCATTGGAGGGCAAAATAGAATTAGCCATGTGAAGACAGAAGGAAGGCATTTCCGGCAGAGGGAGCAGAATGTACAAAGAAGCATAGACAAGAAACAACTTGGCACACTTAATATGGCTAAGCAGATTGCAAGAAAGGGGTGGGGAGAGGAGAAGCTAGCACAAAAGCTAGAGCACAAAAGCCATGGTAAGCAGCACAATACGAAGTGAGGATCTCTGGAAGAGTTTTAAAGAGAGGAATGACATGTCCAGATACGCAGTTTAGGAAGATTACTCTGGATGCTAGGTGCAATGAAAACAGATTGCCTAAGATTAGTTTCTTCATATCAGAGGCAGCAGCTCCTCGCAAAGGGTTCAGTTGGAAGGGTGGGGCATGGCAAGAATGAGACACAAAGCCAAAGATATTTGGATACTTGGGTTCTTGTCTTATAATGGGGAGATTGGAAAGTTTTCATATCTTGGAGAGGATTTTGCTGGGGGGAGCTCCCTTGGAGAATTAATACTTCTGCTCCTTTCTTTGCAGAGCATACCTTGTCCCTTCTTATTCTTTTGGAGAGAATGAGGTTTACAATCAAGAGACCTTCCCTGAGGGCACATGGATAAGGTTCTTCCAAAAAACCTTCCAGGCCACGTTCAAAAAAATCCTGGGACTAAATTTTTGTACCTTCCATGGCCGGGGCCTCACTCAAGAATCCTGGGGCTTTCTTCCTTTCAATCGGCCCATTACCACTGTTGGTAAGGTTTCCAATACCTCCGAACCACCTTCGTTGTTGATTCTCCCCACCCAGGTCATCCATCAAGTCCAAGAGGCCCAGGAAACAGCTGGGATGGGCAATGGGAATTCGAAGGGGTATGACTGAGGGCAGGGTAGGCAGGACAACTGAACAGATAAGAGTTGTGGCCATTAGATAGCTGCCAGGAGAGCATCTTTATTCACAAGCATTCTTTCATCACTCTTCTGAGCTTGTTGTCATTCTCTTCGGCATGCATGAGATTAGGTATTTGGAGAATATGAGATGGGATGGAGCTAGAGCAGAGGGAAAAAACAAAGGAAGAGAAGGGGACACAGACACTGAGTTTCAGTACGTGGCTCCTTCTAAGGGATGGGTAATTTGAGTTGGGGAGGGGAGGCTCTGATGCTTGTCTCTTCTCCTTCTCCATAGTCGGGGAGCCCCTGCCAATCCCCAAGATTAAGAGGCCAGATAAGACGACAGTGGACAAGTACCATGCACTCTACATCGAAGCCCTGCGCAAGCTGTTTGACCAGCACAAAGTTCAGTATGGCCTTCCTGAGACCCAGGAGCTGACAATCGTGTAACAGGACCTAGATCTCCCCCATTACTAAACTCCTAGAGCATTGAGGGATCCCGGTAGGGCCACCTAGAAGGGAGAATCTGGGGAGAGAGGAGGATCTCAGGCATGAGAGAGGCCAACCACACCAGAAAGTACTTAATGAATCTGGCTTGGCAGAAGGAACCAGAGGGGCAGAGGAAGAGTAGGGAACAACCAACTTTAGAAAGCAGACTCTTGTGAATCCACAGATCTTTTCTGCCCCCTGACTCCAGCCAGCTTTCTGATCAAAGAAATGAGAAGACAAAGAACACCACTGCTCCTTCCTCCCAAGCCTTAGTGACACCTTCTCTATGTAGCTTTAGGCTTAGAAAACTTGTCGAGAACAGGAATGGTTTGTTTCCTCCTCCTCCTCACAATTTGGGAAATACAACAAGGTAAACCAGAGACCTGACCTGTAGTTCCTGGTCCAAGCAGAAAGGATTCTCTCAGTTGTGACCCAGTTCTACACTGGCAAAAACCTTTGGATATAGTTATGCTGTCTCTTCTATAAAAATAAAGGTCTACTCTTGAAACTAATATCACACTATATGTTAACTAACTAGAAATTAAATTTAAAAATTTGAAAAGAAAGAATAAGGTTCTAGATCTATAAAATAGGGTATGACTAGTTTCTATTAACTGTGGTTCACTACTAGGCTTCCTTCAAACCCGGCCAGGAAGCTGGTCTGTGGAGAGCCATTTTCCTCTTCTTCATCTCTCCTTTATACTTCCTCTGACAGAAAAGGTGAGAGAGAGGAATCTCCTACACAGTGTAGGAGACAGGAGCAAAACTGTGAGATTTGGCATAGGTACCCACTGAGCTGTCCATCTCTTCTAACCCCACATAACCATCCTGGGTCAGAAAGAAGGGAACCACAAGACCATGCACAGACTGAGTCTACTTTATGTCAAGTACCTACCATGTAACAAGGATTATGCCATCATTCTCACAATCTTTGTCTCTTAATGCCAACAGTAACCCTGTAAGATTGCTGTCATCCCCATTTCACAGTAGCTAAAACTCAAAGAAGTTAAGTAACCTGCCCAAAGTCACATAGCTTTGGATAGAAATAGCATTCAAGCCCAGGTCTTGCTAATTCTAATCGGTCTTTCTAATACATCAACCACCACACCTCCCATTCCTCATTTCCTAGAGACCTATTAATCAGCTTCATTATCCTAAATAAGGACCCATGGTACCCCATTTAAATTAGTCCATAAGTGTGGGCAAAGTGACATGGATTTGACCCAAGGTGGATCCAGGTTAGACTTCAGGGAAAATAATTTATTCATTAAAAAACTTTTTATATCAATAAATTGGAATCAAGAATCCAGAAACAAACCCATACATGTATGGCCAATTGATTTTTGCCAAGGGTACCAAGGCAATTCAATAGGGGGAAAGAATAGTCTTTTCAATATATGATGCAGGGACAACTGGATATTCATATGGAAAAGAATGAAGTTGGAAGGCTACCTCATACCATACACAAAATTTAACTCGGAATGGATCAAACACCTAAAGTGAGAGCTACAACTAGAAAACTATTAGAAGAAAACATAAGAATAAAGTTTGCTGGTCTTGGATTTGGCAATGGGTTCTCAGATAAGACACCAAACGCAGAAAGAACAAATGATGAAATAGGTAAAGTGAAAATCAACTCACAGAAGAGGAGAAATTTGCAAATCATGTGTCTGATAAGAGTCTAGCATACAGAATATAAAAAGAACTCTTAGAACTCAAAGACCAAAAGGCAGCACAGTTAAAAGTAAGCAAAGGGAGGCACTGGGGTGGCTCAGTCGTCCAGTGGTAGTTAAGTGTGTGACTCTAGGTTTCTGCTCAGATTGTGATATTGTGGGTCTGGAAATCAATCTCTGGGTGGGGTGGGCTCCGTGCTCGAGCTCAGCGGGGAGTTGGCTTGGAGATTTTCTCCCTCTGCTCCTCCCCTCCCCAACTCGCAGGCAGATGCACACTCTCTCTCGCTCACACTCTTTCTCTAAAAATAGATAAATCTTTTTTAAAAATGAGCAAAGAATTTGAATAGCCATCCCTCCAAGTAAGATTTACAAATGAGAAGGTGCTCAAAATTATTACTCACTAGGGAAATGCAAATCTAAACCACAATGAGATACCATTTCACACTCACTAGGATGACTATAAAAAAAAAAAGGCAGACAGTGACAAGTATTATTGAGGGATATGGAGAAATTAGAGCCCTCAGGCATTGCTGTTAGGAACGTAAAATGGTGCAGCCCCTTTGGAATACAAGCTGGCAGTTCCTCAAAAAGTTAAACATGGAGTTATCATATGACCCAGCAGTCCCACTCCTGGGATTGGATCCCACCCAAATTTCAATTTTGGATCCCACCCAAAATTGAAAGTACATAATCACACAAAAATTTGTACATGGATAATCATATGCAATTATTTATAATAACAAAAAAATGAAAACAACCCAAAAGTCCATCAATTGATGGATCAGTAAACAAAGTGTGGAATACTCATACAATAGAATAATATTCAACCATATAAGGAACAAAATACTGATACATGCCACAACATGGAAGAACCTTGCAAACATTATGCTAATTGAAAGAAGCCAGAAACACAGGCTGTGTATTACATAATTCCACTTCTATGAAATGTCCAGAATATGCAAATATAGAGATAAAGAGATAGAGAGAGAGACATAAAGTAGAATGGTGGTTATCAGGGACTGGGGGAGAGGGGAAATAGGAGTGACTGCTAACGGGTATGGAGTTTCTTTTGGAGTTGATGAAAATTTTGTGGAATTGGATAGTGATGATGGTTATGCTACCTTGTGAGTAACTAAAACCCACCATATTATACACTTTAAACTGGCAAATTTTGGGCGCCTGGGTGGCTCAGTTGTTAAGCATCTACCTTCAACTCAGGTCATGATCCCTGGGTCCTGGGATCGAGCCCCGCATCAGGCTCCCTGCTCGGCAGAAGTCTGCTTATCCCGCTACCATTCCCTCTGCTTGTGTTCCCTCTCTCGCTGTGTTTCTCTCAGTCAAATAAATAAAAAAATCTTTAGGAAAAAAAAAACTGGCAGATTTTATTTTTTTTAATTTTTAAAATTGTATTTATTTATATATATATATTTTTAAAGATTTTATTTATTTATTTGACAGAGGGAGAAAGAGATCACAAGGAGGCAGAGAGGCAGGTGGGGGGGGGGGTAGCAGGCTCCCCGCTGAGCAGAGAGCCCGATGCGGGGCTCGATTCCAGGACCCTGAGATCATGACCTGAGCTGAAGGCAGAGGCTTTAACCCACTGAGCCACCCAGGCACCCTGAAAATTTTATTTATTTATATTGACAGAAAGAGACAGAGAGAGAAAGAGAGAGAGAGCACAAGCAGGGGAAGTGGCAGGCAGAGGGAGAGGGAGAAGTAAACTCCCCGCTGAGCAGGGAGCCGGATGCAAGACTCTATCCTAGGACTCTGGGATCATGACCTGAGCTGAAGGCAAACTCTTAACTGACTGAACCACCCAGGAGGCCCGTAATTGGCAAATTTTACAGTATATAACTATATCTGGAAAAAGTAATGTTAAAGAAAAATCAGCCTTTTAATTTAAGGAAAAACGTGTGGATTATATTAGAAGTTGTATTAAAGTTTAAAAATACACAATATTTTTTTAAATACTTTTTATTTTGAAATGATTGCAGATTCACAGGATGCTGGACCCACGGGACCCTTTCCCCAACTTCCCATGATGGTGACATCCTGTAAAATTGAGTACAGTATCAAAACAACGAAATTGACACTGGTACAATACTGTTAATTAGACTATAGACCTTACTCAATTTTCACCACTTAATGCCCACTCATTTGTGTGTCTATGTGTGTTTATACATGCAATTTGATCTCATATACGGACTTGTATGATCCCCCTTACCCTCATGACATAGAACTGTTTCATTATCATAGAGTAACTTCCTAGAACCCCACCTGTATAATCACACACCCCTGCCTTCTTCTCTGTGCCCTGGTAATCACTGATCTATTTTCCATCTCTATAGCTTTATCATTTCAAGGATCTTATATAAATGGAATCATACAATATGTAATCTTTTGAGATTTTTTTTTCATTAAGCCTAATGCCCTTAAGATCCATCCATCTTTATGTATCAATAGTTCATTCCTTTTTGTTGCAGAGTAGGATTCTGTGGTCTGGATGCACCAGAGTTAGTTTTACCATTCACCTATTGAAGAACATCTGTATTGTTTCCACCTTTGGGCTATTACAAGTAAAGCTGCTGTTAACATCCATGTACAAGTTTTTGTACAAATGGAAGTTTTGATTTCTCTGGGATCTATGCCTAGGAGTGCAATTGCTGAGATATATGGTAATTGCACATTTCGTTTTATAGGAAATTGTCACACTGTTTTCCAGAGTGGCTGTACCCCTTTACTTTCCCATCAGCAATATATATGAGGGATGAAGTTTCTCTGCATCTTAGCTAGTATTTAGTATTGTCACTGTTTTTCTTTTTTACTTTTAGCCATTCCAATACATGCGTAGTACTATGTCATTGTAATTTTAATCTGCATTTTTGTTTTAGATCAGTCTCTCACCTGGGCCCAGACTGCTTGGGGCAAGCCCACAAAGACATTTCCCCACTGGAGTCAATGTGGCTGCCCGGTTTTTGTGGTTTTTATTATGATTGTGAGACACACCTCAGCAATAACCATCAGGGAACTTGGAAAAAACAAGGTGTATTACTCAGGTTCTGGAGAGTACACAGCACACCAGGTGCCACGCAGTGACGTCATAGGTAGAACTGGAGAGAAAGAGCATGCAGAGCTGGGGTTCTGCCTTTACTGGGGTCAAAGGCAGGCTGCCCAGGGCTTTGTAGATTCATTCTGAATGGAGGAATTTAAGACAGAAGAGTGAGAATGAAAGCTTGGGAAGGGAAAAGCAGGGTCACGCAGTCAGTTATCTGGGTCACCAGGGCTTTTTAAAAGGGAACCTCGTGGTTGGGGTCTCTGGGCTCTTTATCTCATTGCGTGGCTGGTAATGTGCTTATTTGAGATGAACGTCTTTGATATGGATGTCTTGGCAATCAAAAGCTTAATGCCAAGCATTAGTGTTGCAATCCAAGGCTAATTGTCAGGCACTTACACTACAATTGTCCTAATGGCTAATGATGTTAAACATATTTTCATGTGTTTCTTTGCTGTCCATATATTCTCTTATTTTTTTAAAAGATTTTATTTATTTATTTATTTGTTTATTTATTTATTTATTTATTTGACATGGAGCGACACAGTGAGAGAGGGAATACAAGCCGGGGGAGCGGGAGAGGGAGAAGCAGGCTTCCTGTTGTGCAGGGAGCCTGATTCGGGGCTTGATTCCAGGACCCTGGTATCATGACCCAAACCAAAGGTAGACATTTAACGACTGAGCCACCCCGATATATCCTCTTTACTGAAATGTCTCTTCACATTTTTTGCTCATTTTAGATCTTTACCGTTGAAAATTCTTTATATATTCTAGATACTAGTCCTTTGTTGGATGTAATGGTTTGCAGATGCTTTCTCCCAATCGTAGCTTGTCTTTTTATCCTCTTAACAGGTCTTTTAGAGAGAAAATATTTTTAGTTTTGGTGAAGTGGAATTTACCAAATTTTTATGAATTCTATCAGTGTACTATTGCAACTGTAACAAATTATATTACTATGGCTTTTTCACTCTCTGTAATACATGAGAAAAGAAATGACAAATCAATTTTAAAAAACAAGAAAAGGTATAACTTAAAACTAAAATGTGATATTTTGACTTTTGACTCCATAAAAAAAATAAGCTGAGCAACAATTTTGACAAAAATATTGTCTCTCAGGGGCACCTGGCTGGCTCCATGGGTTAAAGCCTTTGCCTTTGGCTCAGGTCATGATCTCAGGGTCCTGGGATAGACCCCCCCATTGGGCTTTCTGGTCAGCGGGGAGCCTGCTTCCCCCTCTCTGCCTGCCTCTCTGCCTACTTGTGATCTCTCTCTCTGTGTCAAATAAATAAATAAAATCTTTTAAAAAAATATTGTCTCTCAATAACACATAAAAATAGGCAGAGTGTGTGTGTGTAGTGCAAAACAATGAATCTTGTAACACTGAAAAAAATAAATAAATAAAATTTAAAAAAAAATAGGCAGAGTGAGATATCAAAGGAAAATATTTTTCTGAGCAGAGTATACTTCTGACTTAATAGCTACAGGAAGAAAATCATGTGTGGTACTATCAGAACTGGAGGAGGAGTTCTCTGTAGAAGCATTACTGAAATTCCTGTATTTATGTATTTATACTGTATTTATGTATAATAATAAATAATTAATTTATTATTATATAAATTATAATTTATATTTATATACAAGTGTATATAATTTATATAATTATATAAATAAATAATTACTGTATTTATGTATAATTATGTATAATATAAAAATGGTGAATTTTTATGTGAATTGTAAATACAATTCACACTCCATATAATTCACCCTTTCGAAGTGTACAATTCAGTGGTTTTTCATATATTCACAATGGACATCTTAGGCTAGCCCCTGAGGAAAAATAAACCCCCAAAAGAAACATTTATGATGCAATATTTCTATTTTGTGTTTTGTTTTACATAGTTAATGAGAGTTTTCAAAAAGCGTATATTTGGATTTTCTTTTTTGTTTATTTTCATTACCAATTTTGGTATTTTTACAGTATAAGATGAATTTTCAGGAACAAATTACAATGTATTATATTGCATTAAGAGGGTATGAGATTACCTTATGACATCATACTGCCTGAACTTGGTCCAGGAATCAATAGGCTATAAGTTATTTGCAAACAGTATGATGGCTTACTTTAAAAACTCAAGAAAATTCATTGATAAATTGTTAGAATTGATAAGAGAGTTCAGTCAAGTGGCTAAATACAAAAACAATATATGCAAAATCAATTTTCCTGTATACTAATAAACAATTCAAAAATATAATAGGAAAAAGATTTACAAAAATGGAGATATATAAATGAATGGGTAAAAAAATGGAGATATAAACCTTGTTCTTGGATGAGAAAACTCAATATTGTGAAGATATTATTTCCAAAAAGAACTATTATTTCAAAATTAAATTCAGTGTTTAATGCACTTCCAATTAAAATCTTAATAGCTTTGTTTAGCACTTAAGAAAACTATTCTAAAATTCATCCAAAAGAATAAGCAGTCAAAAAATAACCATGCAGGGTCACCTGGGTGGCTCAGTCAGTTAAGCATCCAACTCTTGATCTCAGCTCAGGTCTTGATCTCAGGGTCGTGAAATCAGGCCCCCCACGTTGGGCTCCATGCCCAGTGTGAAGCCTACTTAAAAAAAAAAACCGGATCATTTTTGAAATTAAGAGTAATGTGGAAGAATTAGCACAGGTAGATGTTAAAACATGTTAAAAATATTCACATTAAAATAGAATAGTGGCAGTGTTAGCTAGGGTGCAACAGCAAGTTACTCAAATAAGAAAGCTGAAAGTTTTCCTCGGCTCTGGTGCTTCCTAGGATAAAGCAAGACCCCAACTCAATGGCACAACACTATTGTCTGAGTATGCAGCAAAGTCAAGAATTTGTTGAGCTGAAGAATTTAATGGGGTCTCTGCACAGGTATCCCTGAACGTGCTTCTCCCATGTGCCACAGACCCAAGCTCACTACTGTCCAGTGACTGCATAACAAGAGAGCATCAAGAGGGACAATGGGAAGGGGTGCCTGGGTGGTTCAGTCTTTAAGTGTCTGCCTCCTGCTCAGGTCATGATCCCAGGGTCCTGGGATCGAGCCCACGTCAAGCCCTACTCAGTGGGGAGCCTGCTTTACCCTCTCCCATTCCCCCTGCTTGTGCTCCCTCCCTCGCTGTGCCTTTCTCTGTCAAATAAATAAATAAAATCTTTTTAAAAATAAAATAAAATATTAAGAAAAAAAAGAGGGACAGTGGGGAGAGGTTGGAGGGAAATAGATGAAGGAGAATGTTTCTTATTAGGGGGCGGGTAAGGACCTTCAGACGCAGACCTGCTGCCTCCAGGTCCAAGAACCCACCTTTCATGGGCCTCCACTACCAAAACCACCCCAGTCTCAAGGCATAATGTCTGAGGAAAAACCAAGAGGTTTTTAGAGCCTCATCTCTGGCTCTTAAGACCTGAGGGAGCTTTATCTCAAACCAGTTTTCCTTTCTTCCCCAGTAACTGAAAGAAAACTCTGCTTAGGGATGGCCTAGGACAAGGAATGGGTGAGTCAGAAAACAGAGCAGTTACACCAATAGCTGGAGGGGGACCCCACCCCTTTGACAAACCCAACTGCCTTGAGGTAAGCCAGATGACACAACCCAAAAGCATCTGTGCAAACAAGTCCTCCCTGAAGACAAGCAGATTCTGGGAGATGCCTTACTTTTTATCCTGAGGATCTTTCATACTCTATGACATATATAGGTCATTATAGGACAGGTTGTTCCTAGAGGATTAGCCATTCAGCAAATGTGTCAGCCTAAATTGTTATTTGTCCCACATCACTAATGCTTTCAAGCTATCATAATGCTATTCTTTCAATATTTTAACAAATGCTTACGGAGTTCCTACTATGTGACAGGCACTGTTCTAGATGCTGGGATGGTAGCACTGAATAAAACAAAGACCTTGCCCTCTCAGAGCTTACATCCTAGCTGGGGAAGGTGGATAAGCAAGCAAGCAAGCAAGCAATACCATCAGATAGTGGTGGTAAGTGCCATGAAGAAAAATAAGGCCAACCAGGGACAAGTGTGTGATGGGGAGTCCTATTTCAGTGAGGCTGGTGAGGGAGGCCTTCCCCGGAAAGGTGTTATTTGAATAGAGATCTGACTAAGGTGAGGCAACCAGTCATGTTAATGTTGGAGGAAGAACAGTCTTAGCAGAGGGACCAGCAAAGACAAAAGCCTGAGAGGAAATCTACTTGGCATGTTCAGGAAATAGCAAGATTTCCTAGTAACTGGGTGAGTGGAATGAACAGGGAGAGAATGGAAGATAACGTGAGAGAAGTGGAGAAGAGCTAGATCAAGTAGGACCCCATAGACCAGTGTGATGGTTCGGGATAGTCTACTGAGATGAGATGTTGCTGGAAGGGTTCAAATTATTTTTGTTATGAAAAATTTTAAACATATATAAGTCAAGAGATAATAGTATAATGAACCTTTATAAACTATCACCGAGATTCAACAATTATCAAGATATTGCTGCTTCCTGGTTGGCTCAGTTGCTGGAGCATATGCAACTCTTGATCTTGGGGTCTTGAGTTTGGGCCCCATGTTGGGTGGAGAGATTACTTAAAATTTTTCTTAATTTTAAGTAATTCTTAAATTTACTTAATTTAAAGTATTTTTAATTTTAATTTAATTTTTTTAATTTAAAAAAAATTTTTAATTTTAAAAATTTTAAAATTTTTTTAATTTTAATTTAATTTAAAAATTAAAAAAATTTAATTTAATTTTAAAGTAAATTTAAAATTACTTAAAATTACTTTTAAGTAATTCTTAGTCTTCAATTTTACTTAAAATTGAAAAACTTAAAATTTTTCAATTTATTTTATTTTATTTTTTCAGTGTTCCAAGATTTATTGTTCATGCACCACACCCAGTGCTCCATGCAATACGTGCCCTCCTCAATACCCACCACCAGGCCCGCCCAACCCCCCACCCCCTCCTCTCTAAAACCCTCAGTTTGTTGCTCATAGTCCACAGTCTCTCATGGTTCATCTCCCCCTCCGATTTCCCCCAATTCACTTTTCCTTTCCTTCTCACAATGCCCTCCATGTTTTTCCTTATGCTCCACAAGTAAGTGAGACCATATGATAATTGGCTCTCTCCGCTTGACTTATTTCACTCCACGTAATCTCCTCCAGTCCTGTCCATGTTGATACAAAAGCTGAGTATTCATCCTTTCTGATGGAGGCATAATATTCCATTATACATATGGACAATATCTTCTTTACCCATTCGTCTGTTGAAGGGCATCTTGGTATGCAAATGTAATACAAAGAAGGACCACATGTATCCCAAGGTTCATAGCAGCAATGGCCACGATCGCCAAACTGTGGAAAGAGCCAAAATAAGTTAATTTTTAAAAAGATACTGCTGCTTGCTTACTCCATTCCACCTTTTCCTTTTTGTTTTAGCTGAAGTGTTTTTAAGTAAATTTCGCCCTTATGTATGTCACATCTAAAGAAATTACCATTTTCTTATATAACCATAAAGTCATTATCATACCTAAAAAATTAACTATGATTCCTTGGTATCACCTGATACTTAGTCTATAGTCAAATTTCCCTCACTGCCTTCAACATGTTTTTTATAGTTGGTTTATGATATAAACATATTTTAAATTATTTTAAATAAATTCTTTTAATCTAGAGCAGCATTCCCTCTCCCCTCCTCCATTTTTTTATATCACTGACTTCTTGAAGAAACTAGCTAAGGTCCTATATAAGGTCCCTATAGTCCTATATAAGGTCCCAAATTCTGGATTTGTCTGTTAGACTCCTCATGGTGTCTTTTAACTTGGTCCTTTAGTTCTTGTATTTGCTCTAAACTGGAGCTAGCCAGAGGCTTTTATAGATTCAAATTCACCTTTGAATTTGAACACTACACATTCAAATTCACCTTTGAATTTGAACACTACACATATTTTAAAGGTAGGTATAGGTAGGTACTGCACATTAAGGATATCTTCCTTGTAGTGCTTCTAAGATTGATCCAAAATATGTGTGCTGACAACCTAATTTTTGCACTATAACATTCCACATCAACCTTTCATACAATGGTTTTAGCAGTCAGTGATGATCACTGCATGATGTAATCATTTCATCAGAGGTTGTACAATAATGTTTTTCTATTTCTATCACTCTATCCACACTTAGTAGTTCACATAGTGCAGTATATTGATAAATCTCAATTCCAATTCCACTCCCTCTGACCTGTTCCTTCTCTCTCTCTACAGGTAAGCATTTCTGTTGATTTGAGGGATTTTTTTCTAAAGTTCTTCAGTTAGAAACATTTCTATGTGTATATTTGTATCCCCGTCCTTCTTGACAAAAGGTTGCCTTACTGTATATGTCATTCTGTATCTTTCTTTTTCTTTCTTAGATATATTCTGGAAATCACTCTATATCTGTGTCTCCAGATCTCCATCATTGGAGGAAGATCTTCTTTGACATTGGTTTTGAACAGGGGGATGGGAAAATCTGCCTTGAAGTTTTAGAAGGCTTCCTCTAACTGCTTTGTGAGAAATAGAATTTTAAAGGGCAAATACCAGGGACACCTAGGTGGCTGGGTCAGTTGGGCCTCCAACTCTTGATTTCAGCTCGAGTCATGATCTCGGGGTCGTGAGATCGAACTCTTACATGGAGCCCCACATTGAGCCCCATGCAAGACTCTGCTCTGGGTGGGGAGCTTGCTTAAGATTCTCTCTGCCTTTCCCTCCCACAACACCCCCAGGCACTCTCTCTCTCTCAAAATTAATCAATTAATTAAATTAAAAGGGCAAATACCAAAGCAATGAGATCATTAAAAGGCTGCTACACTGGTCTAGGGAGATGAGCCATTCTTGATGATGCAAATGTAGGCAACTCAAATGAGGAATGGATGGGCCTGAGCCCCTGACAGCTTCACTGAGTAGACCTGCAAAACAGCTCAGACACCTTATGGCGTCCGAAAGAGAGAGAAATACATCTTTACCTTGTTTAGGCTACATTTTACTTTGGATCTCCTTCACATGCACTGAACCTACATCCTAACTAACACAAATCATTCTAGTTCTAACAAGCTCTGATTGTTACCACTGGGAGTCAAGACAGCTGACTTCTTGTCTTGACTGTATTGGTCATGTGACCTTGAACAAAGAAGATGTAGGAAGATGTTCCAGGTGGAGGGAATGGTATGTGTGAGGTTTCAGAGACTGTAATTTGGCCCTTATCTTACAAGCAATAGTGAGCACCTGAAAGTGGCGAGTACAAAAGGAATTTTCAAAAGATGAAATGGGTAGTAGTATAGAAGGGAAGATAAACCAGAGACCAGGAAACCATAATAGGAATCCAGTCCAGGCCTTGCTTCTACCCAATGGGCAGGCATTGATGAGCCAAAATAATTATTTCCTCAAAGACTTACCATGGTTAATTCTACCACCACTTCTCTGACTGTATTTCCTACTACTTTTTTTACTTGTTGCTAACTTTACTCCAGCCACACTGACTTGCTTGCTGTTTCTTAAATAAATTTTTATAGTTATTTTATTAAATATTTTTATTTATTTATTTGACAGAGAGAAAGAGATCACAAGCAAGCAGAAAGGCAGGCAGAGAGAGAGGGGGAAGCAGGCTCCCTGTTGAGCAGAGAGCCTAATGCGGGGCTTGATCCCAGGACCTTGAGATCATGACCTGAGCCGAAGGCAAAGGCTTTAACCCACTGAGCCACCCAGGCGCCTCAAATTTCTTGAACAAGTATGCTACTGCCTCACGGATTTTGTACTTGCTGTACCCTCCGTCTGGAATGGCTCTTTCACTAGATAGCCGCATGCCTTCCCTGACCAATCTACCTAAAATGGCAGCCTAGTCCCATTCCCCATCCCCCTTACTCTGATTTATTTTACTTCACAGATTGTATTACCACTTGGCATTATAGATAGATAGATAGATAGATAGATAGATAGATAGATAGATAGATAGATGATAGATAGATAGATAGATAGATAGATAGATAGATAGATGATAGATAGATAACAACTATATATAGAGAGAGAGATATATCAATATATCTATATCTATATCAATATATCTATATCGATAGATAGATAGATAGATAGATAGATAGATAGATAGATAGATAGATAGATAGATAGATTTGTCTTCTCTCCCTAGAATGTAAGCATCATGAGGACAGGGACTTTGTCTACACTGTTGTTATAACCCCAGTACTTAGAACACTGCATTAAAATGTAGCTGATTGGAGTGACTGGGTGGTTCAGTTGGTTGAGCCTCCAACTCTTGATTTCGGCTCGGGTCATGAGCTCAAGCCCTGTGTCAGCCTCCACACTCAGAAGGGAAACTGCTTCTCCTCTCTCTCTCCCTCTGCCCCTCCCTCATTGGTGCACACTCTCTCCTCTCTCTCTCTCTCTCTCTCTCTCTAATAAATAAATAAATCTTTTAAAAAGAGAACAAATGTTTAAGTTTTTAGAAAAATATATAGAAAAATGTCTTCATAACCACTTCATAACCAAAGTGGGGAATGACTTTTATTAAACAACCCACAAAAAGTACAAACCTTGGGGTGCTGGGGTGGCTGAGTGGGTTAAAGCCTCTGCCTTCGGCTCAGGTCATGATCTCAGGGTCCTGGGATGGAGCCCCACATCGGGCTCTCTGCTCAGCGGGGAGCCTGCTCCCTCCTCCCTCTCTGCCTGCCTCTCTGCCTACCTGTGATCTCTCTCCTCTCTGTCAAATAAATAAATAAAATCTTTTAAAAAAAAAAGTACAAACCTTAAAGGAAAGGATTGATAAATTCAATGGCATTAAAATTAATAACTTTGAAACATCTCTAAAGAAAGTGAAAAGACAATCTACAAACTAAGAGAAAGATCATTCATTCAACAAATATTGAGCACCTACTATGTGCCAGGCACTGATAATGGTCCTTAGGATAAACCAATGAACAAATCAAAACAACATAAAAAAATCCCTGCCCTTGAGGAACATTCTACTGAAATATATGTTAATTACTACAGGCCAGTGCCATTCTAAGTATTTTACATGTATTAATTCATTAATTGGCACAATAATTCTATGAGTTAGGTACTCCACAGATAATAAAAATGAAGAGGTTAAGGAAACTGAGGCACAGAGAAGTTAATTGCCTGCGATTACAGTTAGTGAAGGGTGGAGCTGGGACTTGAATCCAAGCAGTCTGGCTCCAGAGCTATTTCCTCTATACCTTACTACAAATGGGTATATTAACATTCATGGCACCTAACCAACAAACGATTAGAATACAGACTATATCAAAGAGCTCCTACAAAGCAGTAAAAGAAAAACAAGCATCAGAAAAACGAGTAAAAGACATAAGCAAGTGTTTTCCAGAAGAAATATGGCCCATAAATATACGAACTGATTCTCAACCTCTTTAGTAATTGGGGAAATACAAGTTAAAACCACAACAATGTTGCATTCAACACTAAACTGATTGGCAAAAATTAAAGTCAGTTAAAGTAAAATTGAATATGCACGGAACCTATGACTCAGCAGTTCTACTCCTAAGCATGTACCTTAGAGAAATGTTTACACATAAGCGCCAGAAGACATATATAAGAACATCGTGGAAGCATGGTTTGTAATAACAAAAACAAGCTGGAAACAACCCAAATATCCATCAATAAGAGCACAGATGAATAAATCATGGTACATCCATCCATATTCATACACTGGAAAACAGAAAGCAGAGCTACGTATATCAACAAAGATGAACCTCAAAATCTTAGTGTTAAGTGAAAACAATCAAGCCACAGCAGAATACCATCTTATGGGGTGCTTAGGTGGCTCAGTCGGTTCAGCGTTTGCCTTCGGTCAGGTCATGATCTCGGAGTCCTGGGATCGAGTCCTACATGGGGCTCCTTGCTTGAGAAGCGGGGAGTCTGCTTCTCCCTCTGCCTGCTGCTCCCCCTGCTTGTGCTCTCTCTCTCTCTGACAGATAAATAAACGAAAACTTTAAAAAAATACCATCTTATATATGTATACATATATGTATGTGCATATATATAGATAGGCAAAACTAAATAGTATTTTATTGTTTATAGACACATATATACATATATGATAAAACCACCAATAAAAGCAAGGGAATAATAGACAAACTCATCAGTATAGTGGTGTTTCATGGCAAGGGAGGGGACGAGGGGAATATTAGGGAGAGGCATGTGAGGGCCTTCAAAGCTACAGATAGCATTCTATTTCTTTAGCTGGGTGGTAAATACACATGTGTTCTCATGATTATTCTTTCAACTCTTTTATACATATAATCTGTTTCACAATTATACAAAGAAAAAAAAACCCTATCTGATCTGTAAAGCATTATATGCTCTTTTTAGGACAAGAAGGCTGGGGAAGAGCTGGCAGCCCAGGCCTATTTCTGCTGGCCCACCCTTTGTTTCATGTCCGATCTCTTGATGTTGACTACACTGCTAGGCACCCCACACTTGGTGTGGGCCTTCATACCAGTTCTTACCCAGTGGTCACAAATTACCAGCCCTTGGGCCAAATCGGTTTGCAGTTGAGTTTTGTTTCGACAATACAGTTATTGTTGTTTTTAAAATTTGAAATGGTTCAGGGGCGCCTGGGTTGAGAAAACGAAAACACACACACACACACACACACACACACACACACACACACGTATCTACATACATTCAAATATAGAGAGATAAAATACACATGAAAAGTACTGCCAATTGTTGAGTCAAAGAGGTAGATAGATGATATACAAGTGTGTGTTATTCTATTCTTTCAACTTTCTTGTATGTTTGAACTTTTTCACCAAAAAAAGTTGGAAAAACCAACTTTGAAGTGCTTTAGGAGTGTGCCCTTTCTAGTTCACCACAATCCTCACCATTCCCTATTGTAACTCTCAGCCTGTCCCCTCGTTTCCAGTATCTCCGTTCTCTAGGGACATTTGAGTTTGCAACATGTGGCTCAGCTTGTAGATCTCGGCCCCTCCTAGATCTCCCTGTCGCCTAAATGTAAACAAGTCGTGGCGTTGGGACATGACAGGTGTTTCTCTCATTACCATAAACTGAATAAACCACACATGAAGTTTTGTCTTTTTATAACAGATTAAGCACAATGCCAGCTGATGTAATTCACCACTACCCTGCATGGAGAGGGAACCCCTCCGCAGCTATAGTAACTTTAGCAACTGTACTGTACCTTGTAAGATATAGGCGGGGCCTTGGAAAAGTCAAGCCACACCAGCTAGCTTCTCCCAGAAGATAAGATGAAAAATTTTATGATTCTTTATGACTCCTGTAGTCTTTCTGGCACCAAGGGTGAAAAGGGTGAGAAAGTAAGATCTTTCAGCAACATCAAGGGGCCAGTGGGGGTAAACTACTGTATCACGTGTATAACCTCTGAGATAAAACGCTCTTCTATTACCTGGTGCCTGGACTTGTGAGTTAGAAAAAAATCTCTCGGGGGTAGGTACATAGGCACCAGAAAGTTTGTAGTCCATAAACCATTCCTCTTCAGACTGACGGATTTAGTTGCTCAGAGACATTAGAGAAGCTGAAGCAGCTTCCCAGTTAGCATTTGTCTTGCCATATTCTGTGATATGATAGTTTTTTTCTTTGCAAACTCTGATTTCCACTCCTGCAGCTATCACACTGTACTAAACAAATCCTTGATCCCTGCTACCCCTGGCTTGGCTATTTCTGCCCACACCATACAGCCTGAATCCATCCAATTGTTCAGAACACAAAACAGGATTAGAAGGAATAGGCAGATAGCCAGAGGCAGGCAGTGTCACTTGGTGGATAAGCTGAGGTTGGCCAGTGACACTGCATGACAAGCTAGACTGGCTTGCCAAAGCCGGTGGGGAAATGGCAAGACCCCTGTCTGATCGTTCTAATCACCTGGACAGAGAGGTCAAAATCATTTGTTCTTCTGATCCCCACTCACCTTTGACCTAGGACTAGAACTGAACAGTTTCCACCAGCCCTGTCACTTTTGGGAGCGACTTTGCTTTCTGGTTTATTCTTGCCTTGGCCTCCACATCTTGTTGACGTCCCAGGTATTAGAACTTCAACTTGTTTCTGGTATCTAGATCTCCATATTACCAGCCATTTACTTGGGGGATTACTGATGCCTATTCATCATTCTCCATGACCTGCTTTGGCTATTTTCTGTCAGTATCCTATAGTGACAGAACTCACTTGAGAATTTGATGCTGTTCTGATAAGTCCTGGTAAAGGCCAGAAGATAAGGGAAAGAAGAACTATTATTATCAAAGCTCTGGCATCAAGAAGGTATCTTCAGGCCTCTGAAAAGGAAGTGAAGGCCAAGACCAGACAATTAGCTGCTGAGTTGTGACCCAGGAACAAGACATTACTTCTGATGTTCTGTGTTCAAAAGGGAAATCTCTACTGGAAAAACACGAATCAATAAATACAAATAAGATCGAGAAGAAGGACATCATGAAACAATGATAAGAGTGTGTCATTAGCCAAGGATTTATGATTAATTCCGTAAGGTCACGTTTAAAAAGAGAGAGACAAGAAAGGATCAGTATGCTTACTAACAACCAGTTCCATTCCCAGGTTTCCTAGTTTCTTTTGGCCATCGCTCCATTTTCTTTGACATAATTCAAGGTAACCAGGACTACCCACATACCAAGAAAGTCTCTGGCTTAAGAAATTACAATCACGGGGTGCCTGGGTGGCTCAGTGGGTTAAGCCTCTGCCATCAGCTCAGGTCATGATCTCAGGGTCCTGGGATCGAGCCCCACATCGGGCTCTCTGCCTGGCGGGGAGCCTGCTTCTCCCTCTGCCTCTGTCTGCCTCTCTGCCTGCTTGTGATCTCTCTCTCTGTCAAATGAATAAATAAAATCTTTAAAAAAAAAAAAAAAGTTAATCCAGGGTTGTGGAAGGGGAAGTGAGTGGGTGGATGGGATAATTGGGTGATGGGCATTACGGAAGGCACATGATGTGATGAGCATTTGGGTATTACACGCAACTAATGAGTCAATGAACACTACATCAAAGACTAATGATGTAGTACACATTGGCTAATTAAATTTAAATGAAAAGAACAAATAAATTACAAAAAAGGCTAAAAAAAAAAAAAAGGAGGCGGGTTAAAGCCTCTGCCTTTGGCTCTGCTTCCCCCCCTCTCTCTGCCTACTTGTGATCTCTCTCTCTGTCAAATAAATAAATAAAATCTTTATTTAAAAAGCTAAAAAAAAAAAAGTTAATCCAGGAGAAGTCCCAGGAAAAGACAATTTAGAAGGATGAGAGAACATGGAGAGGGAGTTGATGTTGGCTGAGAAAATTCTATTATGGAAAAACAGAACGCTAAATCTCCCCTACACTACCAGAGGCTATTCCCCACCCTCAATCACAAGGATGTCAACACCTATGTGGGTTGAGACGCTGCAATACTTGAGTGCTAGCCTTTGCTCAAGGGCCAGGCTGGTATCCAATCAGCAGGAAGACCTGGAGTGGCGAGGGCTCTCCCCATCTTCTGCCAAACCAACTCAAAGGTCAACAGCTGCTTTTCCTTTCTCTCATTCTTCCCCTCTCCTTTGGTAATGTGTCCCTTATCTTCGATTTCTGCACAGCTTCTTGGCCCCCTCTAAGGTCTCCAGGTTACACTACTTCTTAGGACCCCAGTGATTTCATTACCCATCAGAAACCATCCTGATCACAAGATCTCAAACTAAGACACTCACTGATCATTCATTCATTGAATAAGGGCCTTAGAGGCAGAGGCCCTGACAAATTAGGTATAGTCCCTACCCTTTTAGAAGCATACAGTCTCCAGGTGTGAAAAGCAAAGAACCAACAAAAACAAAAAACAAACTTACAACTCCCTTTGCTTCACTGGGCATGAAGTTACAACACGGTAAGAGACAGGAGTCAGCGAGAGGAATGAGGGCTTCATTTTCCTCTTCTCATTTTAGCCTATATTTGGGACTCACTTAGGGACAAGGCTTCACACCATCACTCCTCTTCAAAAATGCCAAAGTCATAAAAGGAAAGATCAAGAAACTATCACAGATTGGAGAAGACTAAGGAGACATGATTATTCCATGCAATGTGAGACCTGGTGGAATCCTGGAACAGAAAATGGACATTAGGAGAGAAATTTAGTGCAATTCGAATGAATTCTGACATCAACCATGATGTACCAGTATTGGTTTCTTAGCTGTGATACCTATACCACAGTTACATAAGACGTTAACATAAGAGGAAGCTGGGTGAAGGGTATAGGGGACTCTCCACACTCTCTTGGCAACTCTCCCATAAATCTAAACCTTTCCAAAATAAAAATTTTAAAAAGGAAAATTTAAGGAACATATAAATTCTTTTAATGGGTAAAACTAAACCATAATCATTAAGGAAGTATGCTGGGGTAATAAAACCATAGAAATGCAAAGAAAAGATTATTCTAAATGTTAAGATAGGGTAGCTAAGTTGGTTGGGCATCTGCCTCCAGCTCAGGTCATGATCCTGAAGTCCCAGGATTGGCCCCACCTCAGACTCCCTGCTCAGTGGGGAGTCTGCTTCTCCCTCTGCCTCTCACCCCAGTCTCATGCTCTTTCCCACTCTCTCTCAAATAAAATCTTTTTAAAAATGTCTAAACTGCCCAAAGCAATCTATACATTTAATACAATCCCTATCAAAATACCAACAGCATTTTTCACAGAACTAGAATAAACAATCTTAAAATTTATATGGAACCACGAAGACTCCCAGCTAGCCAAAGCAATTTTGAAAAAGAAAAAAAAAATGTCAGGATAAAGGTTATCTGGGGGGGGAGGAAGAGGGTTATGATTGAAATGGGGCACATGAGAGGCTTCTGGGGTTTTATTTCTTGATGGAGTGGTGGCTGCAGAGTATTTGTCTTCTAATAATTTATTAAGCTATACATTTATTTTAGGTGGTTTTCTGTATCTACATTTTGTCTTATAATGAAAAATTAAAAAGAGAGAGGAGCGCCCGGATGTCTCAGTCGTTAAGTGGTTGCCTTCAGCTCAGGTCATGATACCGGGGTCCTGGAATCAAGTCCCGCCTGGGGCTCCCTGCTCAGTGGGAAGCCTGCTTCTCCCTCTCCCACTCCCCCTGCTAGTGTTCCCTCTCTCACTGTGTCTCTCTCTGTCAGATAAATAAATAAAATCTTCAAAAAAAATTAAAGAGAGAGAGACTTGAGACATAACATTCAAATGCAATCAGTAAACCTTGTTTGGATCCTGACTCAAATCAACTAACTGTAAAAAGGCATTTGAATGTGGACTAGATATTAGATATTATTCAAGAATTACAAAATTTGTTAAGGGTAATAGTGGCATCACTTGGGAAGAAAAATTCCTATTTTTGTATGCACAGTGAAGTATTTAGGGTTGAAATGACGTACCTTAGAATTGCTATAATATACTTCAAGAAAAAAAATCAGGGCAATATATGGAACAAGTATGGCAAAATATTAGTAGTTGTTGAAGATGAACAAAAAATATGAACACAAAGATAAAAATTTGTTGCATTCTCTAGTTTTGTGTGTATTTGGAAATTTTTGTAATAGCAAGTTAAAAGAGGGGGACATCCCAAGCCAGACTGCCTCAGGGCAATAATCTCAAGAAAAACCTAATCCTAAGTGCTCCCCACCCCACAAACTCCCCCAGAGCTCCCTCCCCATCAGCCACCTCCCTGAGATCACAACCCCTGTAGTCTCAGAAAGCCTGTAAATGGTATTTCCCTTCATTCGCTCTCTGAGACGCTAGGACTAGATAAATGGCAGTCCTTCTTACCTTTCTTCTTCCTGATGTCTTAATAATCTCAGGAAAGAGTCAAAGGGCAAACGGCCAAGGCCCAGGGCTCAGACCTGATAGGGCAGTCCTTGGTACTCCAAAGCCTGCCTCTTGCAGTGGGTTGTAGGTGTGGGGCAGGACAAAGAAGGAAAAGGGCAGGTGAAAATCCTCCTGATCATATGCATTCACCATCGAGCAAACTTCAAGAAGCTGGTGGCACCACTGGTTGGAAGAGTGTTCTGGGTTCTTGGTCTTCCTCGGACTCCTGAGCAACATGCCTTGTTTCAAGCAGCCTACGCACTTCCAGAGTCTGGTACTTCTGCAATGGCCCTTGAGCTACCTTGCCATATGTGAGTACGGATCCTAGAGTTCACAGCAAGAAGCCAGAGTCAGAGGTCAGAGCCAGATCTGGAATGAATTTCATGCTCATGGGAAGTCTCATGTCTAACCTTTGATCATCTCAGATGGTACTACAGAGTACAGTCAAGGAGTCTGGAGTCCCACTAGTGTCCTGGTGAAGGAAGATATAGAGTCATGGGAGGTGGTGAGAACAGGCAGAGGGGTAGAACAGGGTCATGATGGATATGAGTAGATCTGGCTAATTTCAGCCACTTCTTAACCCTCACAATCTGGAAAGGGGACATGAGGCCCAGGGAATAGGCATGATATGCCAATAAGCGTAAGGAAGCATGGAGAGTGGGACAGAAGAAGCATTAGAATTACAGACTAGGAGCGGTACAGCCTGTGTTTAAACCATAGAGTTTTCCATTCTGGGAGGGGGTGTAGTGGTAGCATGTGGGGAGATAGTGACAATGGAAGGAATGGTGAATGGGCAAGAGGACAAGAATGGTAAATGAGGGTGGAGGGTACCTGGGTGGCTCAGTTGGTTAAGTGTCTGTCTTCGGTTCAGGTCATGATCCCAGGGTCCTGGGATCAAGTTCCACATCGGGAGTCCCTGCTCAGTGGGGAGGCTGCTTCTCCCTCTGCTTGCTGTTCTGCCTGCTGGTGTTGGTGGCAGGCAGGGAGCAGGACTAGAGGGATAGTGAGTGGACAGCGGTAACGGGGAATTAGAGAAATGGGGCTGGTATATGGTAAATGATAAAGGACACATTTGAAGGACAAGCAGACATGAATGCTGGATGGGCAGGAGCTGGGCTGTGCAGAAGGCCAGGACCAGAGTCTTGGGTAGTTTGGAGGGCTCTTAATGGGGGTGTATATGAGCAAGTTCTGCTGGCAGCACAATTTTGATCTAACCTGCTCCCTCATCAGTTTGGATCTTGCAGCCATTATTCATTTCTTTGCTGTTTACACCCTTGTGGCCACTGCCAGTGCTATACTTTGCCTGGTTTTTCCTGGACTGGAAGACCCCGGAGCAAGGTAAGACTCATGGACCTAGAAAGAACACTGCCTAAGAATGTCCCAGCTTAACCTATAACCAGGGAGCCCCTCTCACCATGCCACAGGGCTCTCATCCAAGTTCTTGGAGTCACAGGACCTGGACCAGCCAGGACTGTCTTGGGGTCTCTTCCTTTTCCACGTCTCTAGCAGAGCCATGGTCCCTCCATGCTGTCAGGAAAGCCCCAAGGGAGCGGGAGGAATGGGGTTGGCACAGACAGACACAACCCCCTACTGATATTTCTGTCTCAGGTGGCAGGCGTTCGGCCTGGGTAAGGAATTGGTGTGCCTGGACCCACATCAAGGACTACTTCCCCATTACGGTAAGTGTCTTTTTCCCAGCATCCCCCACAGTTCCCAAGATACTAGGCATTTATGTCAAATAACTAGAGTTCTCCATAAGGAAAACGAGAGTCCCAGAGAAGTCTCAGGACAGGCCAGACATACTTCAGGACCCAATGTTGCTCCTGGGGACTTGCTACTCTGCCAGCATACTTTGGACACCCTTGGCATGACCTACCAGATGACACAGGCGGAAACACAAATACAATTCAGTTCAGTTTAATAGATGTTGATTGAAAGCCTACTCTACCACGTTAGAGGTACAGAGAAATGAGTAGGATGTGATCTGTCAGCAAGGTGCTCCCATCTAATGAGAACAGACAAGTATGTATTTATAGTTTGGTACAAGTACACAGGTAGTTCAGAGGAGGGGTAAGAAAAAGCTTCACAGACATGGTGATATTTTGGCATGGTTTTCAAGTTCAATGGCAGATACTCAGGCAGAAACCGGAAGGGGTTTGGGAGGAGAAAATAGCAGGAAGACGATGTAGAAATGTACTGCTATGCTGATCCTCAGAGCATTCTTTGGAGTAGACAACTAACACTGCCCCGATTTTAGAGCAGAGCTTGCCAATACCATGCATAAGGCACACTGAGATAAATGGCCAAAACTACTTGCAGCAGGCCGTGGGGAAGAGGTCCAGCAGTTCTACCTGGCCAAGATCCTACCTGGTTTTCCAGGGGCTGAGAAGACCGATATCTTGGCCCCCTGAAACCCACTCATGGCCTAGCTTTTGAAAAGCTCTGCTTTAGGGGCACGTGGGTGGGTCAGTCAGGTCATGACCCTAGGGTCCTGGGATCGAGCCCCTCATCGGGCTCCCTGCTCAGTGCAGATCCTTTTTCTCCCTCTCTCATTCCCCCTGCTTGCATTTCCTCTCTCGCTGTGTATTTCTCTCTCAAATAAATAAATAAAATCTAAGAAAGAAAGGAAGAAAGAAAGAAAGAAAGAAAGAAAGAAAGAAAGAAAGAAAGAAAGAAAGAAAGAAAAGCTCTTCTTTAGAAAGCACCCCGATCCGTGAAGCGTCTTCACCCTTGCTTCTTCACGTGATCTCATTTCACCACGTCTGGCACTTCTTTCCATGACTGCAGATCCAGAAGACTAAAGACCTGTCGCCTGAGCGCAACTACCTCATGGGAGTTCACCCTCATGGCCTCTTGACCTTTGGAGCTTTCTGCAACTTCTGCACTGAAGCCACAGGCTTCTCGAAGGTCTTCCCAGGCATCACTCCCCACCTGGCCACACTGTCCTGGTTCTTCAAGATTCCCTTTCTTAGGGAGTACCTCATGGCCAAAGGTACTTCAGACCATACTTACTAAAGCTTCTGATCCATTTCTCTGCTGGGAGATGCGCCTTTTTAAGGCCCATCCCCTACCTCTCATCCACCTCTCACCCATTCCCGTCAGAGCATGGTAGTTAAAAGCACATGTCCTAGAGCTAAACTGTTTGGATTTGAATCCCGGCTCTGCCACCTGCTGCGTGGTCTTGAGCAAGTTACCTGTTGTCTCACTTTCCTCATCTGTAAGGTGAGGTTGATGATAACAGACCAACCTCAGATTTGGTGTGATGGCTAAATGAGAGAGCATATAAGGAAAGCATTCGCTATAGTGTCTGCCACAGAGAATATGCTCAGTAAAGAATAACTTTTGCTATTTAGTGGCAACGGAGGAAAAGAAAAGATTAAGACTATAGTTGAAATTCAGAAAGTCCTTCTGGTTATCCCATTGGAAACCTTCCTACTATAGTTTCAACCTGGCGCCTTCTATGAAGTGGAGATAACTGCCTCAAAGTGAAACATGTTGGGTTTGCCCTCAGCCTCCTTTTCTCCACACCCTTGGTCCCATCTCATTGATTCTTCTTCCAGGACTCACGGGAACAGAGGGCGCGTAGTCGGGCCAATGGGGAGTAGAGCAGAGGGTGTTCCCTCACAGCCATTTAGCCCCCTTCCTTATACTGTTCTTCTCTCTGCTCCTTGATCCTCTTTAGGTGTGTGCTCCGTGAGTCAGCCAGCAATCAACTACCTGCTAAGCCACGGCACTGGCAACCTTGTGGGCATCGTGATAGGAGGAGTGGGAGAGGCCCTGCAAAGTGTGCCCAACACCACCACCCTCATCCTCCGGAAGCGCAAAGGGTTTGTGCGCACAGCCCTCCAGCATGGGTAGGAGTTCCTCCCGGGGCAGGGGGGGAATGGCCTTCTCTGAGAAGCATCACCTGCTATGTGATGCCAAAACGAATCAGACATGAGTCTTGCCCTCATGGAACTTACTAGTGCACAAGGGAGATGGCCATAGTGTCTTTAAAAGGTTTAAATGTCATCCACTCTTTCTAAACTAGCTGGACCGGTTCTCAGGAAGCCAAACCAGAAACCCAGATTCGTTATCAGGGGGCTTGGCTAGGGCTCCCCTAATATACGGATGATCCCCACATCATCTCTAGCAATTTCAATATCTGTATCTGTTTGTTAATATAAGTGCAAGGGGCAGGCAGTACAGTATGGTGAGTGTGTGCACAGATTCTGAAGTCAGGGACCCTGATTAGAAACCCTGGTTCCACTGTGCATTCTGAGACAGATTACTTAACCATTCTGAGTCTTGGTGTTTTCATTTTCATAATGTGGCTACTAATAATTGTACCTACTCTGTAGGGTCATTGTGGGGTTTAAATAAAACAACAAATGTGTCTGGCACACAGTAAGTGGTAGATAATCATTAGCCACTCTAACTGAGGAATAAAGATAGGAGGTAAAGAGCAGGTGCCGAAGGTGGCAACTGTGGGGTGCTCCATGACATTGGAAGGCCAGCCCACTGAACACAGAGATAATTGCAGACTCAGAGAAAAATAGTTCATCCAAGGACCTTGCCTGAGTGGCCTGTTCATCATTTTGGAGCCTAATGTAGGGGAGAGAGTTCTGAGCAGAGAGGAAGGAATCTTGGATTCTAGCCCAGGTCTTACCACTCACTGACTGTCTGAGTGATCTTTCCCCTTCTGAACGTGGGCTTCTGGATCTGGAAGATAAAGAAAATACCACCACTCCCCCCACTGTGCCCTGCACTGTCTCTGCTGTGAGGATCTAATAAGGTAAAATATATCAGAGTGTGGAGAAAGCCCTAGTAACTCACAAAGATTTGTATAAGAGAGGCCATGTTCTCTGTACTCTTCTCTCCCAGGAAGACTTCAGGAGCCTGATTCTCTACCTATGGCCTGAGACGGACACAAATTTTCTCTTCTGTAATCTCAAGGGACAGAATACCTTATGCATATTCTCTGTGGGGGATGGGCACGGGGGGGTGGGTATCATAATATATGCGTCTGTGTGGTATCATCATCATCTCTATGCTTCCTACTAGTAGAAACAGAGTCATATATTTCCCTGCCTGACACTTCCTACAAACTTTTCTTTACACGAATGCAGGTTTCTGGGGATCTCTGCCCAAAACCCTCTTCCTTCCCTCCACCCTCATATCTCACCCTTGTGATCCTGGACCAGAGATAGCATTCTCACCGGACTTGACCATTTCAAGACCAGAGACAGTCAATATGGGAGCCCTGTTTGGTCCAAGAAGAAATGCTTTGTGTTGCAGGGATTTTATATCACTGGGAGCCCAGCCAGGAACAAATGTTCTTCCTGAGTGGTTCTCAGTCGAGCTTGTGTTTGAGAAATAAATTGGGGTTTTCCTTCAGGGCTCATCTGGTCCCCACCTTCACTTTTGGAGAAACTGAGGTATATGATCAAGTGCAATTCCATGAGGACAGTTGGATGTACAAGTTCCAGAGCTGCTTCCGCAGAATCTTTGGCTTCTATTTCTGTATCTTCTATGGAAGAGGCTTCTTCCCGGGCACTCATGGGCTCCTGCCCTACTCGCTGCCTATCGTCACTGTAGGTGAGTGCTACTTTCAGCCCCAAGGCCACCTCAGCTCTTTCCTGACCTCAACCTCACCCCTCCCCATCCCACCCCGACCAAAGAAAAGGACAGTAGAGAGGGAGAATCGGGGAGCGGACTTGGCAAGTGAGAGGATCTGGTTCGGGGAAGAAGGAGGTTAAAGGAAGAGGAGATTCTAACACTTGCCCCTTCTCTTTTCCCGTCTCCAGTTGGGGAGCCTCTGCCAGTGCCCAAAATTGAAAAACCAAGCCAGGAAATGGTGGACAAATACCATGCGCTCTATATGGATGCCCTGTGCAAACTCTTTGACCAGCATAAGACCCAGTATGGCTGCTCAGAGACCCAAAAGCTGCTTTTCCTGTGACTGAATGGGCTTACATGCCCAAGAAAATGTGCCTTGGAGAGGAGATTCATTTACTGCTAACCAAGAGGGGGAGAAAAAGAGATAAGGGAAGGCTACGTGCAGTAGGGGAGGACATTAGGAATTTTTTCCTTGTCACAAAGCCCTCATAGTTGTTGTCCTGAGGAGCTCCACTCAGTCATTCCACAAAAGGGGGCATCCTGAGGCCCCCTCAGGTCCAGCCATGGGCATGCTAAGCATAGACATGCTTCCTTCCTAAGCCTAAGTCCCCAGGTCCCGAAGGACTCAAATGATAACCAAACAGCCTGAGTAGCCCCCACTCTGGTTGTCGTTGTTGCCATTCTGTCATAATGCACGTTTTAATTGGGACTTTTTTGCATTCCATAAGTTTAACCAGTCTAAAGTATAAAATTCAGTAGTACTTAGTATACTCACAGAGTTGTGCAACCACTACCACTAATTTTAGAACATTGTTCAGCACCCCAAATAAGAAAGCCAGTACGCATTAGTGGTCACTCCTCATTCCTTCATCTCTCCCAGCCACCAGCAAACACTAATCGACTTTCCATTTCTGTGGATTTACCATTTCCGGACATTTCACATAAATGGAATCAGAGACTATGTAGGCTTTTTTTTAGGACTGACTTCTTTCTCTTAACATCATGTTTTCAAGACTCATCCGTGTTGTAACATGTATCCATACATCATTCATTTTATGGCTGAATAATAGCCCATTGCATATATACACAACAGTTGTCATCCATTCACCAATTGATGGACTTTTGGGTTGTTCCCACTTTTGGACTACTATGGATAACACTGCTACTAACATTCATGTACAGAATTTTGTGTGGTAATCTGCTGTCTCCAAATATAAAGACTTCCTTTATCTCCACAACACTAACAAGTGTTGCAAGCTACCAAGCATGCCTTTCAGATAAATCAAGGGCAACTTATTCAGGATTACTTTCCAGTTGGTAGAGGCTTTCACATAGGTCGCTTTGTCCTCATGGGGGTCCTTTAGCAACATAACCCCAAGGTATTGGCTACCATCCCGAGCCTATCATGGGAAATCCACTTTATATTTATATTTTAAAGTCTTACTAAGTTCTGCTTAAAAGTTTTTCTTAAAGCTGTATTCTGAGAACTTTAAAAGAATAAATAAAAACACAGATGTCTCTTCCTTCACAAGGCAACCAACAAAAGACCCATTAAAAAACACAACAAAGGTAGTGCACCTGAAACTAATATAATATTATGTGTCAACTATAGGGAAAAAAACATGTAGCAAAGGAACAAAAGTTCCTTTAACAGTTTAAAAACTCATTCAACTCAACAGCCAAAAAACAAATAATCTGATTTTAAGTGGGCAGAGGACTTAAATAAACATTTTTACAAAGAAGACATCCAAATGGCCAACAGGTACATAAAAAGATGCTCAACATCACTAATCACCAAGGAAATGAAAATTAAAACCACAATGAGATATCACCTCATACTTGTTAGAATGACTAATATCAAAAAGACAAAAGATAAATGTTGGCAACGATGTGGAGAAAAGCAACCTCATGCACTAATGATGGTAATGTAAATTGGTGCAGCCACTATGGAAAACAGATGGAGGTTCCTCAAAAAATTGAAAATAGAACTACCGTGTGACCCAGCAATCCCACATGTGGGTATCCGTAGGAAATGAAATCATTATTTTGAAGAAATATCTGCACCCCCATATTCTTTGCAACATTATTCACAATAGCCAAGACATTGAAACAGCCTAAGTGTCCATTGACAGATGAATGAATAAATACGATGTGGAATATAATGGAATAATATTCATCATTAAAAAGAAGGAAATCCTGCCATCTGCAACAACATGGATGGACCTTGAGGGCATTTATGCTAAGTGTAATAAGTCAGACAGAGAAAGACAAAAACTGTATGATCTCACTTACATGTGAAATCTAAAAGAAAAAAAAAGACCAAACTCATAAAAAAAGTGTATAGAATGGTGATTGCCAGTGGCTAGGGGATAGGGGAAATGGGGAGATGTAGGCCAATGCCAATGGGTACAACTTTCCAGTTATAATATGAATAACTTCTGGGAATCTAATGCACAGTATGATGACTATAATTAACAATGATGTATTCTGTATTTGCAAATTGCTAAGAAAGTAGATCTTAGGTGTTCTCATCACAAAAAATTGTAATTATGTGAGGTGATGGATGTTTTAACAAACCTTATTGTAGTCATTTGCAATATACATGTATATCAAATCATCATGGTGTACCTTGAACTCACACAATGTTATACATCAGTTATATCTCAATAAAGTGAATAAAGGGGGGAAATGTTATCTTATTTTGTTTTTTTAAAAGACTTTATTTATTTGACAGGAGACACAGTGAGAAAGGGAACACAAGCAGGGGGAGAGGGAGAAGCAGGCCTCCCACTGAGCAGGGAGCCTGATGCAAGGCTCAGTCCCAGGACCCCAGGATCATGACCTGAGCCGAAGGCAAACTCTTAACGACTGAACCACCCAGGTACCCCAGGGAGTGATTTTAGATTAGCTTTTTTTTTTTTTTTTTTTACTTTTCTTATTTCATACTTTTTAAATATTCAGTTTTGGTGGGGTCCCACCCTATTCTCATTTTATACTGTTTCAGTCTGAAATATCCATTTCTAACCCAGATTTCTCTCATAAGGAATTTTCCTCAAAACCTCAATTTATATATTTCCTCAAAATATATCTAATTTATCAATCTCTAACAAACACTTTAACATCGACATAACCAATAGCAGATGAAACATCTTCCCCCTCCCAATCTCACATCTTATCACTAAATCCTGTTAATTTTATCACCTTAATATTAATCCAGTGTGTCCTCTTCCCTTCTCTGTTGTCACAACCTAGTCAAAGCCCTCACCAAAATTCCTAGTCAACTGCCACTTCTACTAGAGTCCTCTCTAATCAATCCATTCATGACACTGGTGCCAGAGTGCTCTTACTAATGCTTAAGTCTGACTTGTTAGTCCTCTGCTTTGAAATCCCTTTTTTTCTCCTACAGTGCTTCTACCAGCATATCCTGAATTATGTTCTGGGTACCATTAATGTTCCATAGATGTTAATAAATATTGCACAGAAAAAATGATTATGTGGTTAGATAACTGTAGGAGATGCCAGATTAAACAAAGCTAGACAGATGTATTTACTGAAATGTTTTCAGAATCTTCACTACACTAATGGGCATTGTGACTATCTAAGAGGGAGTATTTAGTATTTTCCAAACTTACCTAACAATGAAACCCTTGTTTCAAATAACACCTATTACCATCACATGGAACATTTAGTGTTTCTCTAATTACAGTCTTGCAAATGCTGGTCTACAAGATAAGGTTCAACAAAGTTGAACCTTGGTATGACAGAAAAGGCTGCTGGTAATATAGAGAAAGTGGCTGGTCTAATTTGGGAGCCTATCAGGTTGGGAGAAACCATGGTAGGAGTCACTGGGGCTAAATGAATGGGCCAAAACCTCATAAGAGGTAACCACAAGGTAACTGAATAAAAGAGGGAATTGGATTTGAATTGTTCTCACCTGTTTGGGTTGTCCAGGAAGCACAAACTACAACAGATTTTTTTTTTTTTCAGAAAAGAATCTCAAGGGCACACATGGAAATGAGGCTATACCCAAAAGAGTTAAAAAAAAAAAGCATTCCAGTGTAAGCCTTTGCTTTCTTATTAGCACAGCCACATGCTCCTTCTTGAAAATTCATTTCCCATACCTTTTCTCTTCACCCTTAGCCTCTACATCACAATGCAATCTCTTGCTCTCCTTATCTCTCTTTCTCCCTCCCTGAATATTTTTAAGATACTCTAATACTCTAAGGTTTTGCTCCTCACTCTGGATGCCACAGTAACTTTGTATAAGGTGATCATCAAAGGAACTAATCAGTAATACTTAATCATGGAATGTGAGGGCAGCAAGAGACATTTACAAAGAATGGCCAGGCTGGTGATCCTAGTGGGCCAAATGTACAGGGACCTTCAGAGGAAATCCTGGAGGCAGAAAGTGAGCAGAGTACTTGAGTGATACCCAGAGTGCCCCAAAGAGGGAAGATCCGTATTTACAGTCTGAGAGTTCAATGCTTCCCCATACACATAATCGGTCCATCATGAAGTTCAACAAAGATCCTTCATACTCTGACCCTTCTGAATTTCCAGTCACTCCCTATTATGGTCTAAAGTAGTACACTGGACTACTTCATGTTTTCTGGATAATTTCACATTTCTTTGCCTTTGCACATGTCCTCTCTACATAGTAAAGCGTATTTATCTTTTAAGTCCACATCAAATACCACCTTCTTAGTGAAGCCTTCACTGGGCAGAATTAATAACCCCATGCTCCATTCTTCCATAGGCTTTTATTGACTCTGCTAATGAAAACTCGATTTTGTCAGTCTTTACTTATGATTAACCCCATCAAGGATGTAAAGGAGGAAATTTTCAGTTATACTTTCTCTGCATTTATGGATGTGCTTTGGAATTCCTCATACATCGAAGGTCTGCCATATAGTGTGATTGGAGACTCAACACTCAGCTGTTAGAATATGACAAATCAAGTAAACAAAAAGCTAATCTTTATAAAGTATGGGGCTGAATAATACAGCAAATAATGTAGGCTAGACTGTCAAGTGATAAGAACTTAATGATCAGGACAAGGAATTACACTTTCTTTTCAAGTGCACATGAATCATTCACAACTACAATTCAGTATTTGAAGTCAAAATGTTCTTAATATAAAAGATAGAAATTGCATGTACTGCAGTCACAAGAGACAGTACAGTAAAATTAGAAATAAATAATGAATATAGAAGAAGAGAGAACAAGCAGTAATTTCTCTGACATTGGTCATAGCAACATTTTTCTAGATATGTCTCCCATAGCAAGGGAAATAAAAGCAAAAATAAACTACTGCTATCGCATCAAAATAAAAAGCTTCTGCACTGTGAAGGAAACAATCAACAAAACTAAAAGGCAACTTACGGAATGGGAGAAGATAGTTGCAAATGACATACCTGATAAAGGGTTAGTATCCAAAATATATAAAGAACTTATACAGCCTAACACCCAAAAAACAAATAATCCAATTACAAAATGAGCAGAAGACATGAGCAGACATTTCTCCAAAGAAGACATACAGATGGACAACAGACATATGAAAAGATGCTCAACATCACTCATCATCAGAGAAATGCAAACTAAAGCTACAATGAGATCTCACACCTGTCAGAATGGCTAAAATCAAAACCGCAAGAAACAAGTGTTGGTGAGGATGTGGAGAAAAAGGGACCCTCATGCACTGTTGGTCTCACAGTACATGCTCTGGAATGTATTCTTCACACATCGAAGGTTGTTGGTGGGAATGCAAACTGTACAGCCACTGTGGAAAACAGTATGGAGATTCCTCAAAAAGTTAAAAATAGAACTACTTTACAATCCAGCAATTGCACAACTGGGTATTTACTGAAAGAATACAAAAACACTCAATTCAAAGGGATACACGCACCCTTATGTTTGTAGCAACACTATTTACCATAACCAAATTATGGCAGCCCAAGTGTCTGTTGATGGTTGGATGGATAAAGAAGAATGAAATCAGGGCACTTGGGTGGCTCAATTGTTAAGCGTCTGCCTTCGGTTCAGGTCATGATCCCAGGGTCCCAGGATCGAACCCCATGTTGGGCTCCCTGCTCGGCGGGGAACCTGCTTCTCCCTCCCTCTGTCTGCTGCTCTGCCTACTTGTGCTCTCTCTCTATCTCTCTGTCAAATTAATAAATAAAATTATTTTTTAAAAGAATGAAATCTTGCCATTTGTAAGGGCATAGATGAAGTTAGAGAGTATAATGTTAAGTGAAAAAAGTCAGAGAAAGACAAATACCATATGATTTCACTCATATATAGAATATAAGAAACAGAACAGACGAACATGTAGGGAAAAAAGAGAGAAGCAAACCAAGAAACAGACTCTTAACTATAGAGAACAAACCGATGGTTACTGGAGGAGAGGCAGGTGGGGGGAGGGATTAAATAGGTAATGGGGATTAAGGAGTACACCTGTCCTGATGACCACGGGGTGATATATGGAATTGTTAAAATATTGTACACCTGAAACTACTACAACACTGTTAACTAAGTAGAATTAAAATAAAAACTTTTTAAAAAGAAATAAAAGAGAACAAGCGACATCATAGAAATACAAAGGATTATAAGAGACTACTATCAAAAATTATATGTAAACAAGTTGGACAACCTAGAAGAAATGGATAAATTTCTAGAAACATACAATCTTCCAAGAGTGAATCAGGAAGAAATAGAAAATCTGAACAGACTGCTTATTAGTAATGAAGTTGAATTAGTAATAAAATAAACTCCCAACAAATATTCCAGGACAGATGACTTCACAGGTGAATTCTACCAAACATTTAAAGAAGAGTTAATACCTATCCTTCTCGAACTATTCCAAAAAAATAAAGAGGAAGGAAAACTTCAAAATTCATCCTATTTTTTAAAATATTTTATTTATTTGTCAGAGAGAGAGAAGGACAGAGCACAAGCAGGGGGAACAGCAGGGGGAAGCAGGCTCCCCGCTGAGCAAGGAGGTCGACGTGGGACTCAATCCCAGAACCCTGGGATCATGACTTCAATCAAAGGCAGACACTTAACTGACTGAGCCACCAGGCACCCCCAAAATTCATCCTATTATGATGATTATCCTGATACCCAAATCAGACAAAGACACTACAAAGAAAGAAAACTACAAGCCAATATCGCTGGCAAACAAAGATGCAAAACTCTCAACAAAATATTAGCAAACTGTATTCAACAACACATGAATGGATCATTTACCATAATAAAGTGGGATTTATTCCAGGGATGATTTAGTATCTACAAATCAATCAGCATGATATACCACATTAACAAAATGAACAAGAAAAACCATATGACCATTTCAGTAGATGCAGAAAAAGCATTTGACAAAATTCAACATTCATTTATAGTAAAAACTCTCAAAAAAGGCTTAGAGGGAACATACTTCAACATAATAAAGGCCATATATTTAAAAACCATAGCCAACATCATACTCAATGGAAAAATATTGAAAACTTTTCCTCTAAGTTCGGGAATGAGATAAGGACGTCCACTCATGTCACTTTTACTCAATATAGTACTAAAAATCCTAGCCACAGCAAACAGAGAAGGAAAAGAAATAAAAGGCATCTAAATCAGAAAGGAAGAAGTGAAACTGTCACTATTTGCAGATGACATGATATTATATATAGAAAACCTGAAAGACTCCACCAAAAAGCTATTACTACTAAAAAATGAATTCAGTAAAGTTCCAGGGTACAAAATTAATATGCCAAAAATCACCTGCATTTCTATACAGTAATAATGAAGCAGCAGAAAGAGAAATTAAGAAAACAACCCATTTACAATTGCACCACAAAGAATAAAATACCTAGGAAAAAATTTAGTCAAGTAAATGAAAGACCTGCACTCTGAAAACTATAAGACATTGATGAAAGAAATTGATGATGTCACAAATTGAAAGCTGTAACATGCACATGGATTGGAAAAATTAATATTGCTCAAGTGTCCATACTATCCAAAGCAATCCACAGATTTGATGCAATCCCTACCAAAATACTAATAGTATTTCTCACAGAACTAAAACAAATAATCCTAAAATTTGTATGGAACCACAAAAGATCCTGAATAGCCAAAACAATTTTGAGAAAGAAGAACAAAGCTGAAGTATCACAACCCCAGATTTCAAGAGCTACTACAAATCCATAGCAATCAAAACAGTATGTAACTGACAGAAAAATAGACACATAGATCAATGGAACAGGATAGAGAGCCCAGAAATAAATCCACACTTATATGGTCAATTAATCTATGACATAGGAGGCAAGAATATACAATGGGGGAAAAGATAGTCTCTTCAATAAAGGGTGTTGGGAAAGCAAGGCAGCTACACACAGAGGAATAAAACTGGACCACTTACTTACACCACACACAAAAATAAACTCAAAATGAATTAAAGAACTAAATGTAAAACCTAAATCCACAAAACTCCTACAAGAAAACATAGGCAGTAATCTCTCGCACAATGGCCTTAGCAACATTTTTCTGGATATGTCTCCTCAAGCAGGGAAGACAAAAGAAAAAAGGAACAAATAGGACTACACCAAACAAAGGCCTCTGCATAGCAAAGGAAACTACCAACAAAATGAAAAGTCAACCAAGTGAATGGGAGAAGATAATTGCAAATGATATATCCAATAAGGGGTTAATATTCAAAATATCTAAAGAACTCATATAACTCAACAACAAAAAACGCAAAAAGTCCAATTTAAAAATGGGCAGAAGGGTGCCTGGGTGGCTCAGTTGGTTAAGTGTCTGCCTTCGGCTCAGATCACCATCCCAGGGTCCTGGGATCGAGTCCAGCATCAGGCTCCCTCCTCAGTGGGGAGTCTGTTTCTCCCTCCCTCTTTGTCCCTCCCTCTGGTTTGTGCTCTTTCTCTTTCTTCCCCCTCAAAATAAATAAAAATCTTAAAAAAAATAAAATAAAATAAAAATGGGCAGAAGACCTGAATAGACATTTTTCCAAAGAAGACATCCAGATGGCCAAGAGACACAAGAAAAGATGCTCAACGTCACTCATCATCAGGTAAAAGCAAATCAAACCCACAATGAGATATCACCCCACACCAGTCAGAATGGCTAGTATCAAAAAGAGCGAGAAATGTTGTACACCTGAAACTAATGTAACATTGTGTGTCAACTATACTCAAAGGGGAAAAAAAAGTGTTGGCAAGGATGTAGGAAAAAGGGAACCCTTGTGAGTAGTTTGTGGGAACGTCAATTGGTGCAGCCACTATGGAAAACAGTATAGTGGTTCCTCAAAAAATTAAAACTAGAAATATTAGAAATATTATATGACCCAGTAATTCCACTACCGGATATTTACCCAAAGAAAACAAAACCTCTAAAACTCTAATTAGAAAAGATACATGCTCCCCTATGTTTATTGAAGAATTATTTACAATAGCCAAGATATGGAGGCAACCTAAGTGTCCATTGATAGATGAGAGGATGAAGATGTGGTATATATAGAATGGAACATTACTCAGCCATAAACAAGAGTGAAATCCTACCATTTGTGACAACATGGATGAGAGATGGTAACTACATCTATTGTGGTGAGCATCACATAATGTAGAGAATTATTGAACCACGATGTTGTACACCTGAAACTAATATAACATCGTATGCCAACTATACTTCAATTTAAAAAAAGCTTCTTAAGGGGTTGAATCAAATGATGTTAAGCCAATTTTTTGTACTACAGGATTTATCCAGAACTTGTAACAGCATAATGCCTGCTGTGAATTTCTAAGGGGAAAGGGTTCTATATTCAATATCTACCAAACTTGTTGACCAAGAAAATGTTTTTTTTCTTTTTCTTTATTCCTGAAGTACATCTCAAGAACCTATTGTGCTATGGCACATTTTAGGAGACACTGCTCCAGTAAACAAAATCTAATATCTTGAATCTCATTTGATCAGAGGGCAGGAGTTAGCTTGTATTTCCTGCTCCTCTAGATACTGTGCTCTCCACCACAGACAGATTCGGATCAAGAAAAGAAAAGAACTTTTATTTTGCAGGAAATTCCATTGCTTTTCAAATCAGAAGAAAGATTTTTTCTTATTCTCCTAATAAAAATTAAAATATTTTCCCTGCAAACCTTTCCCTTTTGAGGTAGAGTGTATCAGAACCGCATTTGACTGTATGTGACAGAAGCCCTTTTGTGGTGGCTCAACAAAAGAGGTGTTTTTTATTTTGTTTTATTTTAAAGATTTTATTTATTTGTCTGAGAGAGAGAGGGAGAATGAGGGAAACAGTGTGCATAAGCATGAGCAGTAGGGGAGAGGCAAAGGGAGAAGCAGACTCCCCGCTGAGCAGGGGGCCCAATGCAGGACTCAGTCCTAGGACCCTGGGATCATGACCTGAGCAGAAGACAGATGCTTAACCCACTGAGCCACCTGGGCACCCGTGGGTGTTTTTTCTAACAAAAAAAATTCAAGGTTGCCAGCCCAAGGGTGGGTCCAGTTGCACAAGATAATCCTCACAGCTTTCTGCTGCACAATTTTTTTAGTGTGTATTTTATGTCTTTATGGTTCTAAAATGGCTGCTCAATTTCCAAGCATCTTGTCTGTGTTCTACACAAGAATAAAGGGGTAAAAAGCATAAGGCAAAAACCTAAAGGATCTAGTAAACTACATTGTTTTCCTAGTAAAGGAAAACAATAGCCCTTCTAGAAACCCTACCCAGTAGATTTCTACCTAAATCTCATTGGCTAGAGCTAAGTCATGTGGCCACCCTGAGGTATACATTTGGGAAGCTGGGTTTATTGCTACCCCAAATAAAATTGGGGTTCTGTGAGTAAGAAAGATTGGGATAATAGGTATTGGGTGAGATACTGTCAGAGTCCATTACATACTGCTTGGCTTAATTCTGATTTAAAAACTGGTTTTCCCATAGAAAGTTTTTGTAACACATTAAAGTCCTTTCTGAAAGAGCTCAAGTACAAAAACAGGGTTAACAGTATATGATTTTTATCATATTTATTATGGACTTAAGCAACTTTTCAAAACCAAGGACCTAATTAATCTTAAACAATTTAAATCTTCCTTTTTAAAATAATTTTTTATTATGTTATGTCACCATACAGTACATCATTAGTTTTTGATGTAGTGTTCCATGATTCACTGTCTGTGTACAACACCCAGTGCTCCATGCAATATGTGCCCTCCTTAATACCCATCACCGGGCTCACTCATCCCTTCACCCTTCTCCCCTCTAAAACCCTCAGTTTGATTCCTGGAGTCCCCAGTCTCTCATGGTTCGTCTCCCCCTTCAACTGCCCCCCCGCGACCACTTCATTTTTCCCTTCCTTCTTCTAATGTCCTCCATACTATTCCTTATGTTTCCCAAATAAGTGGAACCATATGATAATTGTCTTTCTCTGTTTGACTTATTTCACTCAGCATAATCTTCTTCAGTTCCATCCATGTTGATGCAAATGTTGGGTATTCATCCTAATGGCTAATACTCTATTCTATATATGGACACATGAAAAAAATGCTCATTATCATTAGCCATCAGGGAAATTCAAATCAAAACCACATTGAGATACCACCTTACACCAATTAGAATGGCAAAAATTGATAAGACAAGAAACAACAAATGTTAGAGAGGTTGTGGAGAAAGAGGAACCCTCTTACACTGTTGGTGGGAATGCAAGTTGTTAAAGCCACTTTGGAAAACAGTGTGGAGATTCCTCAAAAAGTTAAAAATAGAGCTACCCTACAACCCAGTAATTGCACTACTGGGTGTTTACCCCAAAGATAATAGATGTAGTGAAAAGAAGGAGCACCTGCACCCCAATGTTCATAGCAGCAATGTCCACAATAGCCAAACTGGGGAAGGAAACAAGATACCCTTCAACAGATGATTGGATAAAGAAGATGTGGTCCATATATACAATTTAAATCTTTCAACTATCTTGTACTCATTATAGAGATTCTCTTGTTTTAGCCTGATATCGTCACTTCTCCTTCATATGGAAAGCTTTATAAGTCTGCATTTGACAATGCTTGCTACATAGTAAATCAACATTAGTAACTATCAACTGTGTTTGAATATTCATCCAATAGACTTCTTGAAGACAGGGTAAGTGTCTGACTTATGTTCCCCCTGTGCCTAGCACGTAATGGGTGATCAATAAATATTGCTGAATGAAGTGGGTAAATTAGTAAATAGCTGAGGTGTCCAAGAAGACCTATCAGGGCTCTGATTTATCCAAGAAGATCCAGCCCCAGAGTAGGCAGGGATTGGCTTGCTAGAGAAGAAAGCAAAAAAAAAACAGTCAACAACTGATTCAAAAGCAGTTTTGTTACTAGGATGTCTGAGTGTCTCAGTTGACCATCTGACTCTTGATTTCAGCTTGGGTCCTGATGTTGGGGTTGTGACCTGATCAGGCTTGGCTCTTGCTCAGCTTGAAGTCTGCTTCTTCCTCTCCCTCTGCCCCTCTCTCCTGCTCTCCCACTCTCTCTCTCTCTCTCTCTCTCACAAATAAATAAATAAAATCTTTTAAAAAGACAAAAGCAGTTTGTTGCTGATTTTTCACATATTGGTAATTTTGGTAAACCAGAGATGGTTTTTACAACCTTTTATGAATCTCTAAACATTTTTGTTTTCAAACGTTGGGGGTTTCTTTCATTTTTAATTTGTAAACATATTGTCAAACCAGCAGAGCTGGCAAACTGTCTAAAAATGAATTAGAAATAAAACTCAAAAAAGTAGGAGGAAAACCCCACATCTGAAAAATTCTGAATTTCTTTTATTGTTTAAGTTTTAAAAACTCATTTTTTTGTTTTTTTCTAGTTTTAAATTCCAGTTACTTAACATACGGTGTAATAATTGTTTCAGGAGCAGAATTTAGGGATTCATCTCTTACGTACAATTCATCATCATACTATTCATCAATTACATACAGATTAGATTGTTTATTTGAGATTTTTCTTGTTTCTTGAGGCAGGCCGGTATCACTATAAACTTCCATCTTAGAACTGCTTTTGTGGGGTGCCTTGGTGGCTCAGTTAAGCATCTGACTCTTGATTTCAGCTCAGGTCATGATCTCAAGGTCTTGGGATTGACCCCTGTGTCAGGCTCCATACCTTCTTAGGATTCTTTCTCTCTCCTTCTGCCACTCTCCAACCCTCAACTTGTGCTCTCTCTCCTTCTCTAAAAAAGTTTTTTTTCAAAAAAGAACTGCTTTTGCTGCATCCCAAAAATTGTATGCCATTTTGTTTCCATTCTCATTTGTCTCCAGGAAGTTTTAAATTTCCTCTGATTTCTTCATTGACCCATTGGTTGTAATTGCATGTTGTTTAGCCTCCATGTGTTTGTGTTTTCTCAAGTTTTTTTCTTGCAGTTGATTTCTAATTTCATACCATTGTGTTTGGAGAGATGCCTGATATTTTAATCTCTTAAATTTTTAATATTGTTTTGTGGCCTAATATGTGATCTATCCTAGAGAATGTTCCACATGAGCTCGAAAAGAATGTATTTAACTGACTAGAATTTAAATACAAATTTTTAAAAATTAAATTAAATTAAAATAAATTTTTAAAATTAAGAAAGAAATAAGAACGCATATTCTACTGTTTTTTTGATATAATGTTTTGTATATATCTGTTAAGTCCATCTAGTCTGCTGTGTCATTCAAAGCCACTGTTTCCTTATTGGTTTTCTTTCTGGATGATCTATCCATTGATATAAGTGAGGTGTTATAGTCCCCTATTATTGTATTATTGTTAATTTCTCCCTTTATGTCTGTTAATATTTACTTTATATATTTAGGTACTCCCATGTTAGATGCATAGATATTTACAATTGTCATATCCTCTTGTTGAACTGATCCCTTTATCATTATGCAATGTCCCTCTTTGTCTCTCATTACAATCTTTGTTTTAAAGTCTATTTTTTCTGATTTAAGTATTGCTATCCGAGTTTGTTCGTTTGTTTATTCATTTCCATTTGCATGTTTTTTTTTCTATTCCTTCACGTTCAGTTTATATATGTCTTTAGGTTTGAAGTGATTCTCTTGTAGGCAACATATAGTTGAGTCTTTTTTTTCATCCATTTTTTTACCCATTTTTTCACCCATATCATCAATAGTCTCTCCATGTCTATTGATTAGAACATTATCTAATTAGAGCAAATATCAATAATTACTAAATGAAATTATTGACAGATATACATTTTTTTGTCATTTTGTTCATTGATTTCTGATTGTTTTGTAGTTCTCTGTTCCTTTCTTCTCTTGCTCTCTTCCTTTGTGATTGATGTCTTTCTTTACTATTATGCTTGGATTCCTTTCCCTTTGTTTTTTGTGTATCTATTATAATTTTAGTTTGTGATTACCATGAGTTTCATATATATCATCTTAAGTATATAACTTTTTATATTAAGTTGATGGTCACTTAGGTTTGAACACAATCTTGAAACACTATGTTTGTAACCTCCTCTTCCATGTTTTATGTATATATTAACATAATTTACATCCTTTTATTTTGTGAGTCCCTTAACTAATTTTTTGTATAACTGATTTTACTACTCTTATCTTTTAACCTTCATGCTAGCATCATAAGTGATCAGTTTACTACCTTTATTATATGATTGCTTTTTATGATTGTGATATTTTTTCCTTTTATAAATTTCTTAATTCTAGTTATGACCTTTTTTTCCACTTAAAGAGGTCCCTTTAACACTTCTGTTAAGGCTGGTTTAGTGGTGATGAACTCCTTTAAGTTTTGTTTGTCTGGGAAACTCTTTATCTCTCCTCTAATTCTGAATGATAACTTTGCCAGTTAAAGTATTCTTGGTTGTAGGGGTTTTTTTACTTTCAGGGCTTTGAATGTATCGTGTCACTCCTTTCTGACCTTCAAGGTTTCCGATGAAAAATAATCTGATAGCCTTAAATAGTTTCCCTCGTGTGTAACTAGTTGCTTTTCTTTTGCTGCTTTTAAGATTCTCTATTTTTAATCTTTGACATTTTAATTATTATATGTCTTGGTGTGTACCTGATTGAGCTCATCTTGTTTGGGATTCTCTTTGCTTCCTGGACATGGATGTGTTTCCTTCCCCAGGTTAGCAGGCACAGGCTGGGAGTTCTGGGGCGCTCTGCACTGGGACTGTCCTTGTGGGACAGCTAGAGATGAGGTGAACACAGGTGGGAGGGGGTTTTCCAGAATGCTCCATGCAGGGGCTGCCTTGGCAAGTTGGTTGCAGCTGAAGTGGGCAAAAGGCTGGAATGTCCTAGAGAACTTTGTACCCATGTCACCTAGGTGAGATGGCTGGGGTTGTAGTGGACACATTCCAGGGGTGTTCTGGTGTATACCACACTGAGGCCACCTTGGTGGGAAAACTGGAGCTCACGCAGTCAAGAGTAGGGGAGGCCACCTTGGGGGAATGGCTGGAGCTGGTGTGGGCTAGGGTCCCTGGGCCCATTGAGGCGGCAGCCTGGCTAACGTGCCCAGACCCCATTCTGATCTTCAGCATCAAGGTAGAGGGAGAATGTAAACAATGGTGCTCACTGCATCTCCAACGCTAGAGAGAGTTCCAACAGTTCTCCTGCTCTTTAGGGGATGTTCTAGCATTACTTCACTTATAGTCTAGTTGCCCTTTAAACTATGGCTTTTTTTCTGTGCCTGAGGGCAGGCAAATCTATGCACAGTTTCCTCAGTGCTATCCTTCTCCACTGCAGTTTTCAGCATTGGGAGTGAGGTTCCCATTGTTCCTATATCCCAATCTCTCCTGCCATTTTCTATGTGGTCCCTCTATCCATTGTTGTGCTAAAGTTGTTCAGTCAGCCCCCAGTTCTTCTTCAGGGAGAATTGCTCTATATGTAAGTGTAGATTTCCATAGAAAAAAGTGATTTCAGGGTTTGTCCATGTCACTAGGTTGGACCCTCCCTTCTAATCCAATCCCTTAAAAACTTAGTAATATGTATTACTGTCCCAGAATATGTGCTTTGAGAAACTGCAGAAGAGAAGTGAATAAAAAACAGAAACTTCGTAAAAATCAAACTAGCTTACATTTTTCAAAGAACCAGAGCAATGGCTACCCTCTGAAAGAAATCTAGCAAGAGGGGCGCCTGGGTGGCTCAGTGGGTTAAAGCCTCTGCCTTAGGCTCAGGTCATGATCTCAGGGTCCTGGGATCGAGCCCCGCATTGGGCTCTCTGCTCAGTGAGGAGCCTGCTTCCCCCCACCCCCGCCTACCTCTCTGCCTGCTTGTGATCTCTCTTTCTCTGTCAAATAAATAAAATCTTTAAAAAAAAAAAAAAAGAAAGAAATCCAGCAAGATCAGAGTGTATAAAAAGAAACATTTTATTCACACTGGAGATAGTTTTGGTGTAGTATAGGGGATGAGGCTTACAATGAGCAGTAAGTTAAATATCAGTGAGAAGTAAATACATTGAACAGGTGCCAGCATTATAATGCCCTGAGAGGACATTAATTTATTAATCTCTTTAGTTTCCCAAATACATCTGTTTTCTTCTTCCCATCAGTAGTTCCAACAGCAAGACTAGGGCCTCGAACTGTGGTACAAAATGTACAATAATAGCCAGCCAGCCCCCAAAAGGATTTTACTTTCTTATCTGTCTCAAAGAGTTCTTACATTTTAATAATTTACCCTTTGACTCAAGGAAAAATAATTTGTTTCCTTCCCACTTTGTGACCAAAATACATAAACTCTGGCAATCAAACATACACCAAGGTGCCTCCATAGACAGACTCACGCTATGGCTGTACTCAAGTATTTTCATCCTCCCTTTTGGTGACAAACCACAGCTCAGCTCATACAAAAAATATAAGGTCTGTAGGTTATGGCAAGTAACTCATTCATTGGGTAATTCTGAAATCTTTGGAAAGAGGCAAAGTCACGTAGGAACTAAAAGGGAAGGAGGAGTGTAAATACAAGTAAACAAGTCTTGATTACAAAAGCTATTCGAGATTGGCCTCTTTAGTTTATGTCATTGGCTAATATCTTTTGTATGCAAGCTGGCAAGGAATCAAGTATTTTTTTATTATCTTTCTGACAGTCTCAATCTCCCTGAATTCTCTTACACATTCACCGTTGCTTACTTCCTTGATGTTTCTTTTCTTACCTTTCATTCAAAGATTTTTTAAAATAACTTTTATAAGTCCCTCTCTTTGAAACTCTCTTCTACCTTGAGGCAAGGCCAAATTTTCCATCTCTTTCCTCCCAGTTCATCACTGTGGTCATCTCTCAATAATCAGTTTTTAGCCTTCTGCTTCTCACACTCAAGGGTTTGGTGTTTGTCATGATCTTAACTATCCCTTCCAAGCAGCACCAAAACCAAATCTAGAATTCTGGTTCCTCATCCAACTACACTAATAGTTGAGAACTATTGAAAAGGGGTTCCCACCCACAGGAACTGTAAATGATGTTTCTTCATCTATTACTCCATTGACATATCACAACAGCCCTGCTAAATGAGTATCACCACTATCCCCAATTTGCCAATGAGGGAACTGAAGCTCAGAGAGATTAAGTAACTTGTCTGAGATCCTACAACTAATGAGCAGCAGATTGAAGAAGCCAAGTCTGGTTAACTGACTATATTTGCTTGTTCTCTCTACTACTGCTCATCACCTTCTTCACCAAAATGCTGGCTTTCATCACTTCAGTGAAGGAGAGTAAAGTCCTAGGTGCATCCTGGGTGAAGCATTTGGCCTAACTTATTAGGGATTATGGGATGAAGTAGTAGAATATGTGAGGAAAATGGAATCTCAGATGTGTCATCTTCTCCTCCTCTCCACATCCACATTGGCCTTAGGGTATGCCAATGTAGCCAGGGTAGCCAGTGTAATGGGATATGAGGGATGCTGAACAGGCCTACTTTCCTTCACGATATCTTTCCAATGCCCTCCCTACCTCCACTGTTCCTAAAGTGCCCTTAGATCTTTAGGTTTCTTGGGGTTCCTGTGGTCTCTTAACATGAAAATATGCCCAGGAACAGAAACACTAAACTGAATTGTTGACATGTAATCATTGAGCAAATGTTTATTAAGCACCATTTATTAAGCAAATGGGGTGAAGTAATAACAACCATTTATATTTGGTTAGCTCTCTAGATTTGCAGAGCCTTACCACAATCTGAAATACTTAAAGCTGGGATTATGATCCTCATTTTATGGGTGATGAAACTGTGGCTCAAAGAATCTGAGTGACTCAACCAAGTGACACACCTAAGCCCCACTTTCATAACCAGGGCTCAAACTTGGCTCTTCTGATTTTCAGTCCTATCATCTTTTCTCTCTATCACAGTAGCTCAAGGAGTTTACAGTAGGGAACTCAAAGCAAACATACATAAAGGGTTAAATAGCAATAATAGATAATTTCAAAAGACAATAAAAGTGCCAAGTGACTGATATAGACAATAATTACTGCAGGAGTGACCAGGAAGGTCACTGCGGGTAAGAGTCACCACACAAGGCCTCAAAGAGGAAGTGAGGCTTAAGCTTGCCCTTGGAAACTAGGTGGGAAAAAGATAGTGGGAGAAGAATGGGAAGGCATTCTAGTCGGTGGGGGGGAAAGAAGAATAAAGGTGCAGAGCTGTGAAAATGCAAGTTTTATCTGGAGAAACAAAGAGGAGTTCAAATTAGCTGGAGGAGAAAGATTTGCACTGGGGAGGAATAGAAAATAAGGCTGAAAAGTCTCTCTTTTATTTCCGACTTAAGGATTTCAACTTGTTTTGTAGACAATGGGGAGCCATGAAAGAGTTTTAAGTAAGAGAATGAAACTGTGAGAGCAGTGTTAGGGCTGACTAATCTGGCAGTATGCATTATATAGGATACATTTGTATGAGGAGAGACAGGATGCAAGAAAGACCCATTAGGAGGCTGTAACAGTCAGTCAAGGAAAAGGTGATAATAGTCAATATTAGAATGGTGGCATTGGGATCATAAAGGAAAGCTGATTATAATCAACATGCTAACTAAAGAAAGGTCAGAATCTTGTGAAATAGAAGAATTGAAGTTACCTGAGTGTTTTAAGGAAAGAAGATGAAAAGAAATTACAAAAACAGGTAGGGAAACTAGTTTAGGAAGTTTTGACATCTTGGGTTGGAAGTAACAATGGAAGACCCAAGTGAAACTGTCCTGTGGGCAATTGAAAATATAGAGGTGGAACTTGGGAGAATGGATAGGCTAGAACTGAGTGGGTGTGGGGTAATGGAAGGAGGTCTGGGAGTGAGGGGACTTGGGGTCTAAGCCTAGTTCCTGCTCTGCCACGAACTTACTAAGTAATGAGCAAGTCCTATCTCTGGGCAGTTTTACTGCTCTGTAAAGTGAGGGGGTATCTAGGCTCTGGGAGATTTCTGAGGTACTCTCAAGGACTCTAAGTCAACTGAATTGTATTCTTGTGCACGTATGTTCTTTCCAGGAGAAAATCAGGGGTCAGATGGGGATGGGGGAATTGGGGGGTGTATTAAACAATCTCCAAATGCTATGACTATGACAGATCTTGGATCTCTGTTTACTTGGGTAGTAAAAGAGGAGAAACCAGCAGAGAGAGAGAAGTAATAAGATAAGTAAAAGGAGGAGAAGAGAAATTTAAAGCCAGAGGATAAAATAAGGAACTAAAATTAAAAGCAAAAATTACAAAATGGAAGAAATATGTATATCAAATATGACAAAGGGTTAACATGTATGTTAAACAAAGAATACATTTAGATATATAAGATCACCTATATATAAGACTACTCATGCCAATTGGTGAAGAATATGAACAATTCACACAAGAAGAAATACAAATAGTAAACATATGGAAAAGTTCTATCCCATGAGTAATCAAAAAAGTGAAGTTAACAAATTAATGTGGGGTTTTTTTGTTTGTTTTTCTTTTTAAGATTTCATTTATTTATTTGACAGATTGAGAGAAAGAGAGAGAGACAGAGAGCATGAGCGCAAGCAGGGGGAGTAGCAGGCAGAGGGAGAAACAGGCAGAAGCAGGCTCTCCACTGAGCAGGGAGCCTGATGTGGAGCTCCATCCCAGGACCTCAGGATGATGACCCGAGGTGAAGGCAGATGCTTGACCTACTGAGGCACCCAGGTGCCCCACAAATTAATGTTTTGATCCATCCAAACAGATTTCTTATAAAGTCTAATGCTAGAGCTGCAAAGAAGCTGAAACACTTGTGTGCCATTGTGGCCTTGAAAATTTGTACAGTCTTTTTGGAAATCAAAATCCAAAGAAAATGTTTATACCCTTTGACCTGGTAATCCCACCCCTGGGAACTTGTCCTAGGAACAGAATTGCAAAGAAGAGAAAAATCCATATGCATTAAGATGTTCAAAGCCCAGAAAAACTGGGAGTTGACTAAATGTCCAATAATAGAGGAATAGTCAAATAGAATATAATCTACTAATGGATATAATTTTATGTGGCTATTGAAACAATAAATATGAAAGACTGTAGCACAAGGACAGTATTTAAAATAAAAGTTTCTTAAAGCAAAATTTTAAAAATTTATGTACACTGTGATTACACTTCCATAAAATATAAGTATTAGGCAATCTGAAAAACCATGGAACATAGATAAATGAAAACAACTGTCTCGGGTTTGAAAGTGTAAGTGAATATATTCTTTCAAAATTTCCTTTAATGTTGTCATAGTGGAATTTTTAAACGTTGTTTTCATTAAAAAAATTTTAAATAAGGTAATGCAACAGGGTAATATGATCTAGAGATAGTCAAAGAGGATGAATATAGAGGAAATATCATTAAAGATCATGCTTTTGAAGTAATTTGTGTTCTTCCAGGTACAGAAGGAAACCAGGTTCAGAGAGTGAAGAGGTTACTTTATAGTGATGAAATGGGGTTATAGGGTTATGGTATTTTTTCTAAAAATTTGATAATAAAATGAATAAGATGACTAGAATGTTAGCTACAAGAGACAGCAGGGTCATGGTATTGGTGATAGTGCTTTATTTTTGTTTGGTTGGGTTTTGGTGTGTGTGTGTGTGTGTGTGTGTGTGTGTGTGTGTGTGTGTGTGTGTGTGTGTGTTTAAAGATGGTGTGAAAACAGTTATGGAGAGATGGAAAATGATGAAAAGGGATAAACAGAAGAACAAGTAAGAAGGCCACCTCTTATTTTGGGTCTGCAGGGAAGAGAGACAAGATGGATATAAAAGTAGAGTTATCATGAATGAGGCAGAAAGAAGGTGAGGTATTAAATCTTCTCAGTTTCATAAGAGGCAAGGTAACTCTTGGAAGGTCATAGGGTAGGTTGGAGTTGGAGTCTTGAGAAGGTGGAAAAGACAGAAAACACTTGCTCTGGAATGTTCACTAGGAACTTAGCAAGCTAATAAAAATGCGGGCTTAGATGAAGTTCCAAGACTTGAAGTTTCAGTGGGTCAAACCAGCCTTGTGCTCTGGCTTCATCTGCACCCTCCTTCAGTCTAAGAGAAAGGAAAAAATTGGCTGAAGGTGAGATTCAAGGTGTTTAGCTAAAGTTAGAGTGTGAGGGAAGCCAGCCTTAAAGTAGCAGACCACAAAGTCTGGGCAGTGAGTCTTGATAATGGGTTAAATGAGTCTTGATATGGATTAAATGGACCAGAGAAATAGAAGAGGCTGGATCAGTTGTGATGGAGAAAGCAGCTTTACTTGGAGTGACCGGTGGATAGGAGAGGTAAGTGATGGGCAAGGAGGCTGTGGTCATAGAAAATGAAGGGAGAGAGCACAGATGAAAAATAGGATATGTAACAGTCTAGGCAGTGGCCCTGACACTGGGAAACTAGTAAGGAAAAGGCCAGTACATTTACTGCTAACAGAAGGAGTCCTAGGTAGCAAGCAGAGAGAGGGAGCACGTGGAAGGATGCAAAAGGGGACACGGGAGCATCAGAGTCATTTTTTCCTGAAGACTAGCCCCAGCCTTACTCTCCAGAGAGACCCCTTAGATGCCAGTAGACAAGGAAGAGATCAGAGACAGGTCAACAAGAGTGGGGCCAAAGAAAAGGTGGCTGGAAACTCAGGAGACCAGTGGGCTAGAAGGCAATTTCAGAGGGGGGTGCCTGAAAGGGTAAGCCCACCCTTCTGATGAATGCCTGCCTAGACACTCTTACTTCCTAGCCTTGGGGGTTAGCTGCCCAAGTTCCATACCTAGTCCCGACTCCTGTAAGCCCATAAGTACTAAGATGGTGTTGGGGAGGAGTGACTGGATGTGAGACTCTCGGGGGACCTATCCTCGTCCCCATGCTCTGTCTGCCCTGGCATTGAAGCCCTAAAGCGTGATCTGAAATAGTTGGTGACAGATTTATTATTCACCTAGGGCAGGAGCCAGAGAAAGGGGAGAGACCAGGGAAGAGCCAGCTCTGGGCGTCAGTCCTTGTCACCACCCCAAACTCTGTACAAACCTGCTCTACCCCTCGATGCTGGAACTTACGGCCACAAACATGAGAGCTCCTCCCCCTTTCTTTCTAAGCCATCGGCTATTCTTCTCATTTAGTACAGAACTGTCAACTATGCTCCCAGCAAACATCATAAAGGAGGTCCTGTTCCAAAGGCCAACATCAGCTTGGGCCCCGCCCCTTGAGGCAGGGTATCCGCCCCATGGTTAAGACTCAGGGCCCCCCACCCCCCCGTATCTCTGGGCAGCAGCAGTTCAACAGCGCCATGTGTCCGGCTACTCGTGGGCACCCTGGCCTGTGGGCTGTCTGGGATTGAGCCCTATTTCAGCACTTCCGTAGGCAAGACCGTCCTGTCCAAGAGGAACCCAGGAAGTGGGTGTGGGCACTACATACGTCCCAACTTTGGCATCTGTGGTATGCCGGTGCCCCCACTTCCTGACGCTGGCTATCGCCGTCAGATAAATCAGGCCAATCCCGAGATCACCCCAGCTTCTCCACCTCTTCAGTGTGATACTCGGGTCTGGCTGAAGGAACACGGGCTATACAAGTTGCGTGGGGGAAAGAGGACTGCGTGAGGATTTTAGGAAATCTTGTAGGATCAAGAGAGACAGGACCAATGGCCCCAGGAAGGACACAGAAGCAAAGAGAAAGAAGAGTGACTCTTACTGCCTTTGGCTGAAAAGGAGAGGGCAGCTGAAGGGGTTGTGAGAGGTGAGGTCACACATGATTTCCGTGTTCCTCTTAATCCTCAGGGTGTGGGCCTCTCTCCGGAGTCTGGGAAAGAGGAAGCAGCAGCCGTGGACATAACGATCAAGTTCCCTCACCTCTGCCCTGCACTCACTCTTTTTCCTCTCACTTCCTGGCTCCCGAGGCTACGATCCATCTGCCCCGGGGGCAGGGAAGCCACGGTCCCGCTGGGTGGATGTCCACCTGCAGCTGCTTTCCTCAGCCATGGACACCAGCGCCAGGGTGGAGGCCGTGGTGGGGGGCTGAGGCCCCCCACACCTGCACAGCTGCCGGAACTGACGTCGATACTTGTCCCCTGTGAGGAGGTAGAGCACAGGATCCAGGCAGCTGTTGGCACTGGCCAGAGGCCGAGTTACTTTGTAGACCACGTTGACAATGTTCAGCACCCGGCAGTTGGCTTCCAGCAGCCTCGACATGTAATAAATGGTGCGGGTGATGTGGAAAGGCACGAAGCAGACAGCGAAGACGGTCAGCACCACGGCGATGGTGCGGAGAGAACGTAGACGCGAGGATGACTGGGCGGCCCCTGGCAAGGGCCGATACAGGCGCCGCGCCATGAGCCCGTAGCAGACGAGAGTGACCAGGCAGGGCACGCCGAACAGCAGCCCCATGATGGCCGAGCTGAAGTGCACGTAGTGGTCAAACTCCTCGGGCCGAGTGGTGTCGTGGCACAGGATGGTGTCCTTCCTGAGGCTGGTGGTGACGAAGAACAAGTTGGGCACGAGGCAGCCGGCCACGACCAACCAAACGGCCAGGCAGACGAGGCCCGCGAAGCGCGGGCGGCCCCAGCGCAGGGCTCGCAGCGGGTGGCAGATCCCCAGGTAGCGATGCACGCTGATGCAGGTGAGGAAGAGGACGCTGCAGTAGAGGTTCCAATAGAAGAGGAAGCGGATGAACTTGCAGAGCCCTGTGCCAAAGGGCCAGTGGTTGCGGGCCGCGTAATAGTAGATGAGGGTGGGCAGTGACAGCACATATAAAGTGTCTGACAAGGCCAAATGGAACATGTACGTGGCCGTGGCGTCCCAGGGTCGGAGGCGAAAGAGGAAGAGCCAGAGGGTCACGGTATTGAGGCCCAGGCCCAACAGAAAGACGACTGAGTAGCTCACGGGCAGCAGGATGAACTTGAACTCCTCATTGAAACTGCAGTCCAGCTCCGCCTCGCTGTCGCCAGGATCTGGGCTGGGGCCGAGGGTTGTGAGCAGGGAGGACTCTGTACCGGCCATGGTCCCCCTAGAGGTGGAAAGGGGAGAAGTGAAGGCGGCTGGGTTTTCCTGGCCTCCCGGCCCTGACCTGAGGCCAAAGAGCAGAGAATGGGGAGGGTCAGGACCGAAGCATGACCCCGCGCAACCCGAGCCCCCCTGGTCCGGCCTGGGGCGGTGCCGGGGCCCAGCAGGACAGGCCAGGTGTTCGGGCTGTTCTCATCCTGCTGCTGACTCTGTCCTTCAGATCTTGGCTAGCCAAAAGGGTGGAGGCCTAGCAGGACCATCCAATGGGTGAAGATGCCCGGACCCAAATTGTCCCCTAGCCCATGACAACGTTTCTCCACATGGTGACTTCACCTTTCCCCTCACCCTGGTCCTGGTGTCTCCATGCCACAGGTCCTTCTTTTGACGCCTTCTCCCAGCCTGGTCCAGCCCAGGAACCCCATCGCCTCCCTCACCCAAGAAACTTGGCGTGTCTCCTACCTGGTCCCCTTGAAGCTGAGCCCAGCTGACTCTGTCACCTTTCCCCTTGGCAGCCAGAGGGCATATCCGAGAGGGCGGGTTTGGGGGTGGGGCCTGTCCCTCCTCCTGGCCTGGGAACTCATCAGAGCTAGAAAGGCCCATCGAGATTATCTAGTCCAACCCACTCATTCTACGGATTGGGAAACCGGGGCCCGGCGAGATTACTATTTAACAGTTTCTAAATGACTGTAGGACGGAGTACACAAGGAAACATCCAAGTTTATAGATGAAGAGCCAGGCCACAGGAGACGACTAAAGCTATGGGGAGATCATACAAATCTGTATAAGCAAGCAGGAACATAGGAAATACATGAATGTTAACATGGGCAGAAATGCCGGGTAACACGTGGAAAGATTTTAGAGAACATGTAGTACTGATATAAATCTTCGGTCCGTGTGCATATAAATATAAAAATGCTTCTTAGCACGTACTATGTGCATGGCACTATTCTAAGTTCTTTACACTTATTGATGGCCCCACAGGTTCTCCAGAAGCACAATTAATGTCCCTACTTTGCCAATGAGAAAACTAAGGCACAGAGAATTTATTCTGCTATTTAGTGGTAGAGTCAAGGTTTGAACCCGGGCAGGCCTGCCTTTGACACAGATGCTAGCACCCTACTTACTTTTTTTTAAAGATTTTATTTATTTATTTATTTGGCAAAGAGAGAGACAGCAAGAGAAGGAACACAAGCAGGGGGAGAGGCAGAGGGAGAAGCGGGCCCTCCCCACCCCCACTGAGCAGAAAGCCCAATGTGGGGCTCCATCCCAGGACCCCAGGATCACGACCCAAGCCGAAGGCAGCCACTTAACGATTAAGCCACCCAGGTGCCCCTCAACCATGTACTTAATTGCTATGTGTAGCTGCCTCCCTGAGGCCACTGGCCATAATGCAGAAAAAAGATAAGCAAATGTTTACTGAGAGCCCACCGTGTGCTTGGTCTTGTTCTAGGTACTGGTAGTTCACTAGGAGTGAAGAAAACAGAGGAAAAACTCTCATTCCAATGGAGCTCGCATACCAGTGGGAGGGAAAAGAAAAGAAAATTAACAAGTAAAATACATAGATTGTAATCATTGCTATGGAGAAAAATAAAGGTGGGAAGGGGAATAGGGAAGGAAAGACATGGGAATAGAGAGGGTGCTTCTTTAAATATTAGGGTGGCTTCAGGTAAAGAGCGGGTGGTTGGGAGGAAGGGGAAATGTAGAGAGGAGGTCAGAGAGTTTGACAGGGACCAGATCATGACGGTCCTTGGAAACCATTGTGAGGACTGCTTAGCTTTTACTTTCAACGAATGGGAAGCCATTGAGGGTTTAGAAGAAACACGTGTCAGGGTCTAATTTATATATTTTTAAAAGATTTTATTTATTTATTTCAGAGAGAGAGAGAGAGCATGGGTGGGGAGTGGCAGATGCCGAGGGGGAGAGAAACTCAAACAGATACCCCGCTGAGCGCAGAGCCAGTCCCGGGGCTCGTTCCCATGACCCCCAAGATCACCACCCAAGCGGAAACCAAGAGTCTGACGCTCAGCCGACTGTGCCCCCCACAGGCGCCCCCTGATGTGTACTTTTAAAGGATCACCAGCTAGTTCTATGTTGAGAATAGACTGCAGGACTGGGGGAACAGGAGGAAGATAAACTCAGGAGCTGTTGCCAATGAATGATGGTGACTTGGCCCAGGGTGGCAAAGGTGATGGGAAGTGGTCCAATTCTGGCTAGATTTTGAAAGTAAAGGCAACACAATTTACTGACGTGGGATGTGAGAGAAAGAGAGGAGTCCAGAACGACTCCAAGATTTGCCACCTGAGCCACCGGGGGGAATTGGGTTACTGTGGACAGAGATGAGAAAAGCTGTGAGAGAAGCGGGTTTGGGGGGAAACTGAGGGTTCGTTTTTCAACCTGTCAATTTTGAGAGGTCTATTGCACGCGTGGGGGGGGGGTAGGAGACAGCTCCCTCCTCCCCAAGGATGCTAGTGGACAGGCCTCCCCGAAAGGCCCCACCCCATCCTCCGCACCCCTCATCTCTCCCTACACCGCAGGAGACTCCAGTCGGAATACAGCAGAGAAAGTACAGCAGCCAAACCTCGGTGTTTGAAAGCTGAGTGCCAGACAATGCCGACTTGTCAGAGCTCTGGATCTGGGGTTTGGGGAGCTAACTAAGGTGCCACGATTGTGGGGGTCTTCGGCAGAGGGGGCAAGCTTTGGGCCTGGAGGACTCTGAGGGTGAGGCAGCTAGTGCTCTTGGGGAGGGAGGGACAGTCCGGGCAGAATCCACGCTGCAGGGAACTGGAAGCAATGGGGACTCTGAACTTGATCTTCAGGTCCTGGGAACGTTGCCCAGCTGGATTCTGGGAGTGAGAGGAGGCGGCAGGCCTGCGAGGGAGGCTCTAGAATCTGGGAGCTAGATCTCCTGGAGGCCCAGAAATCTGGATAGGGGAAACTTGGAGATCCTTGCCCAGTGGCGGGGGGGGGGCAGGCAGCTAAAAGGGAGACACGGAGGAAGCAGTCCGAACCTGAATCCTGGAGAGCAAGCTGCCGTGATATTGGATCAGAGGCCCAGGTGTTGCGGCCAGACGGACACGAATTCAAATCCTTGCTTTCCCAGGCATTAGTTGCGTGATGCTGGACACCTCTTCATAACTGCATTTTCTCCCCGGTGAAATGGTCATAATAATACCAACCCTTGGGGGTTTCCCGAATATTGAATTAGTCAGGAGGTGTGAACACACCGTCGTAAATCACAAGGTATTTTGCGTTATTCCTTTTCCCCCTAGGGATGAAGCTGATCTCTTTGGAGGAGAACATATGTGATTCGAGGCTTGGCATACTACTCCCAGGGGCTCACGCCTCCGACGTCCTCCACACTGGAGAAGCTCCTGCTACCGGCCATTTTAGCTTTGCTAGATTTCTGTAGTCCCCCGGACGCAGCTCCAGCTGTCACTGCTGCCACCGCCGCCCAGTGGCTACTTCAGGAAAGGACCTCACCCAAAGCCGCCTGGGCTAAAAGGATTTGTGCCTTAGGAAATGCTGCAGGCCAGACTCGCTGGCTTCCGTGACACTCTTCCTCACTTTTGTTTCTGTGACTTTGCATTACTCTGGTTCCCCTACTCCTCTGGATGTCCCTTCTGACCTTTTCACCTGGCTCCTTTTTGTCCTCCTTCCTCCGAAGGTGACCTTTCCCCAAGGCTTATCCCTACAGCCTTTTCTCTTCTCTCCTCTCTTCCCCTCTTCCTCCTCTCCTTCCTCTTCCTCACTCTATCATTTCTCTTTCCCAATCTCCCTCTTTCTCTCTCTCTCAACATCCACTCTCATACTTTAAAAAAAAAAAAAAAGATTTTATTTATTTATTTGACAGAAAGGCAGGGAATACAAGCAGGGGAAGTGGGGGGAGAGAGAAACAGGCTCCCCACCCGGCAGGGAGCGATGCGGGGCTCGATCCCAGGACCCTAGGATCACGGCCTGAGCCGAAGGCAGATGCCCAACCGATTAAGCCACCCAGACACCCCCCACTCTCATGCTTTAACTTAGAAGTTAGGAATAATTATGGAACTAGAGGGTATGATGCTGAGCGAAATAAGTCAATCAGAAAAAGATAATTATATGATCTCTCTGATATGAGGCATTTGAGAGGCAGGGTGAGGTGTCATGGGAGGTAGAGAGGGAAAAAATGAAGCAAGATGGGATTAGGAGGGAGACAAATCTTAACAGACTCTTAATCTCACAGAACAAACTGAAGGTGGCTGGGGGGTGGGGGCAGGGATAGGCTGGGTTAGGGACACTGGGGAGGGTATGTACTATGGTAAGTGCTGTGAAATGTGTAAGCCTGATGATTCACAGACCTGCACCCCTGGGGCAAATAATACATTTTATGTTAATTTAAAAAATTATAATGACCACTGAGACTCCAGCGTACAGATGTCTCTCTAATCAAAACGTAGGTCTCTCTCATATTCTTACCACATTTGATTCCTACTGAGGTTATAGCACATACCACAGGTTGCACAGAATTTCCCTCCTTTGTGTTTTTGTCCATCTTCTCCCACTTCCCCCAGCCACACGCCAGACCCAGAGGTCCTTGAGGACAAACATCTTGCATTATCTCTATCTTTCCCACAGTCTTCCCGGTAAAGCTATAATAACATATGTTCCAGGTGTTTTTCCTCCCAAATTATACATCTTTCTGTCCAAAAAATGCCTTCCGATTCAGAGTTGAGGAAACAGATAACTTGCACATAGGAGGTTTTCAATAAATGTTTACTGAATGAATGAATGACTCAGTTGTACTTCGTTGAATGATTCCCACAGCTAAGGCTTTTATATATTGTTTGCTTATTTGTATATTGTACTTTGCTAACCCAAGTACAAACCCACTTGGGTATCTCATTGATAATCTAGAATTTAGTATGTCAGATGAAGTTTATTATCTTCTTCCCCTCTGTTATCCTTCCATTCCCCAACTCCTCCAGTCTTTTCCGGTCCTCCTCTTGGCCCCTCACATCTAATATTCATGTATTGATGACAGTTTCTCTGCAATGTATGCTGTTTCCTTAGGGCCTAAAGAGGGAAAGGGGAGAAAGCCATGGTTTCTAACCTCTTTCTCTGAGTAGGGGCGCAGTGAGGGGGGCGGAGAAAGGAAGGAGAGGGAGGGAAGAGGAACAGAAGAAGGAAAGAAGGAGAGAAGGAAGGAAATGAGGGAGAAAAGATAAATGAAATAGTGGGGTGTGAGTGCAGGCTTTCAAGTCAGACCCAGAGTTAACTCTGCCTCCATCACTCTCTAACTGTACAACCGTGGGTAAGACTTCCTGACACCCCATTTCCTCATATGTCCAATGAGGACACTTGCACCTAACTGGTTGTGAGAAGAAACGGAAGCAA
>CM053612.1:56388950-56401458 GCA_028646535.1 Procyon lotor | reverse complement strand
TTTAACTGACCAAGCCACCCAGGCGTCCCTACAGTCTGTTCTTTATCTCTAGAAGGCTGTTAAAAGCTTTAGAGACTAGTACTGCTGTGTCTGGCACCTAGGACAGCACAGGAAGTCTTCGTTTCTACCATTTGATTCCTCGGTCTCCTTTCATATCCTCCCCCACTGAGCTAATGCCATTGTCCAGCTCCCACTTAAATCCGCTGGTATGCTTTCAATTGTAATAACGGAAAATTCCAGCTTGGCTGATTTTAAAAGGCAGAAATTTATTATCTTGCATCTAAGCCCAGGAGTGGGCCGCTTTGGAGTTAGCTAATTCAACAACTCAACAATGTCACAAAAAATCCTGACTCCATCTTTCTGATCTGCAGCTCTCCGCATGTTGATTTAGCAACTCTTGTGGTCACGAGATGACTGATGCCCTTCAGGCATTGCTTCCAAACATGACAACATTCAATGGTAGGAGAGAAAGGCCTCTCTTCCTGTGGGTTTACTGTTATTACTCAGGAAACCTTCCCCAGAATCTCCCTAGCACACTTCCTTTCGCATCTCAGTGGCCAGAATTTCATCATGCCTAAGACTGAACTAATCACTGGCAAGAGGGATGAGATGGCCATGACCGGCTTAGGAAATGAAGATTCTGCCCATTAGAAGGAAAGGGGAGGTGGCTGGTGAGTTGACAAACAATTCTGTCTGCTACAACCCTTTACTGAATAACCCATTCTTTCCTCACTTAGAGATCTGATCATCACTTCCCAACTGGAAGGCCCAGCTGGGAAAAATCACTAGGATGTGCAAGCAAGGTGGGTAAGGACCTGAAAATACGTCTTCCTTCAATATATCATAGAGGCTAGAGGCTCCATAGTTAAAGATGCATTCCTTTGCCTTATTACTCTTGCTTTCTCAGAAAATGTGAACACTCTTTTCCCCCCAGTTTTTAATTTAAATTCTGGTTAGTTAATATACAGTGTAATATTAGTTTCAGGTATACAATTTAGTGATTCAACATTTTCATATAACACAGGGCGTTCATCACTAAGTGCACTCCTTAATCCCCATCACCTATTTAACCCCTCCCCCCAACCCACCTCCCCTCTGGTAACCATCAGTTTGTTCTCTATAGTTAAGAGTCTGTTTCTTGGCATGTCTCTCTTTTTCCCTCCTATGTTTGTTTGTTTTGTTTCTTAAATTCCACATATGAATGAAATCATATGGTATTTGTCTTTCTCTGGCTGACTTACTCCTCTTAGCATAATACTCTCTAGCTCCATCCACATTGTTGCAAATGGCAGGATTTCATTCTTTTCTACGGCTGAGTAATATTCCATTGTGTATATATTCCACTTCTTTATCCATTTATCAATCGATGGACATTTGGGTTCTTTCCATAATTTGGCTATTGTTTATAATGTTGCTATAAATATGGGGGTGCATGTATCCCTTCAAATAAGTATTTTTGTATCCTTTGGGTAAATACCTGGGAGTTCAATTGCTGGATCATAGGGTAGTTCTATTTTTCACTTTCTGAGGAACTTCCATACTGTTTTCCAGAGTGGCTGCACCAGTTTGCATTCCTACCAACAGTATAAGAGGGTTCCCTTTTCTCTGCACCCTCGCCGATATCTGTTGTTTCCTGTGTTGTTAATTTTAGCCATTCTGACAGGTGAGAAGTGGTATGTCATCGTGGTTTTGATTTGTATTTCCCTGATGGTGAGTGATGTTGGGCATCTTTTCATGTGTCTGTTGGCCATCTGGATGTCTTTTTTGGAAAAACATCTATTCATGTCTTCTGCCCATTTTTAAAATCAGGTTATTTGGTTTTGGGGTGTTGAGTTTGATAAGTTCTTTATAGATTTTGGATACTACCCCTTATCAGATATGTCATTTGCAAATATCTTGTCCCATTCCTTGGGTTACCTTTTACTGTTGTTGATTGTTTCCTTCACTGTGCAGAAGCTTTTTATTTTGATGAAGTCCTCATAGTTTATTTTTGCTTTTGTTTCCCTTGCCTCAGGAGACATATCTAGTAAGATGTTGCTATGGCCAATGTCAAAGAGGTTGCTGCCGTGTTCTCCTCGAGGATTTTTGTGGTTTCAGGTCTCACATTTAGGTCATTCATCCATTTTGAACTTATTTTTGTGTATGGTGTAAGAAAGTGATCCAGTTACATTCATTTACATGTTGCTGTCCAGTTTCCCCAACACCGTTTGTTGAAGAGACCGTCTTTTGTCCATTGGATATTTTTTCCTGCTTTGTCAAAGATTAGTTGACCATATAGTTGTGGGTTCATTTCTGGGTTTTCTATTCTGCTCCATTGACCTATGTGTCCATTTTCATGCCAGTACCATACTGCTTGATCACTGCAGCTTTGTAATGTATCTTGAAGTCCAGAATTGTGATGCCTCCAGCTTTGCTTTGCTTTTTCAAGATTGCTTTGGCCCTTTGGGGTCTTTTGCAGTTCCATACAAATTTTAGGATTGTTTGTTCTAGCTCTGTGAAAAATGCTGGTGGTATTTTGATAGGGATTACTTTAACTGTGTAGATTGCTTTGGGCAATATAGATTTTTCACAATATTTGTTCTTCCAATCCATGAGCATGGAATATTTTGCCATTTCCTTGTGTTATCTCCAACTTCTTTTATCAGGGTTTTATAGTTTTCACAGCACATATCTTTTACCTCTTCAGTTAGACTTATTCCTAGGTATCCCATTGCTTTCATTGCAATTGTATATATGGGATTGATTCCTTGCCTTCTCTTTCTGTTGCTTCATCATTGGTATATAGAACTGCAACAGATTTCTGTATATTGATTTTGTATCCTACAACTTTACTGAATTTGTGTATCAGTTCTAGAAATTTTTTGGTGGAGTCTTTTGGTTTTCTTTTTTTTTTTTTTTAAGGTTTTTATTTATTTATTTAACAGAGAGATAGAGAGCACAAGTAAGCAAAGAGGCAGGAAGCGGGAAAGAGAGAAGCAGGCTCTCTGCTCAGCCCCGATGCGGGGCTCGATCCCAGGACCCTGGGATCATGACCTGAGCCGAAGGCAGCCGCTTAACCAACTGAGCCACCCAGGTGCCCCTCTTTGGGTTTTCTATACTGAGTATCTTGTCATCTGCAAATAGTGAAAGTTTGACATCTTCCTCGTCGATTTGGATGCCTTTTATTTTTTTTGTGCGTGTTGTCTGATTGCTGTGGCTAGGACTTCCAGTACTATATTAGAGAACAATAGTGAGAGTGGACATCTCTGTCTTATTCCTGACCATTGAGGAAAAGCTCTGTTTTTCCCCATTGAGGATGATCATTAGCTGGTGATTTTTCATATTTGGTCTTTATTATGTTGAGACATATTCCCTCTAACCCTACTGTGTTGAGGGTTTTTATCATGAATGGATGTTGTGCTTTGTCAAATGCTTTTTCTGCATCTATTGAAAGAATCATATGGTTCTTACCTTTTCTTTTATTAATGTGATGTATCACATTGATTCATTTGCAAATATTGAACCACTTTTTCGGTACAGGAATAAATCACTAGAAAATGCAAATACTCTTGCTCAAAATGAAACTATGGTGATAATTCTCTTTGTGGACTACTAACTGGAAAGGGATAGGAGGAAATTTGGGGGAAAGATGGAAATGTTTTATATCTTGATCTAAGTAGCGGTTACATGTGTGAACACACAGGTGTATTAGTTTCCTCTTCCTGCTGGAAAACAGTTACAACAGACTCGGTGACTTAAAACAGCAGACTCATTCTCTTATAGGTCTGGAGGTCAGAAGCCCAAAAATCAGTTTCACCAAAATTAAGGTGTCAACCAGGCTGCACCTGAACTGCAACAGCCACCTTGTGACCATAAGAAACTACGGGTGGGGGAGGGGGGTGGAATCCATACACTCATCCTTTCCAGCATCCAGAGCTGCATTCCTTGACTGTGGCCCCTTCCTCCATCTTCAAAGCCAGTAACATAACATCTTGCTTCAGTTCTCATATTGCTTTGCTTCTGTAGTCAAATCTCCTTCTATTCCCCTCTTTTTCCTCTTATTTATAAAGAGACTAGTGGTTATTTAGGGCCCACCCAGATGATTCAGAATAATCTCCCCATCTCAAGATCCTTAATTTAGGGGTGCCTGGGTGGCTCAGTGGGTTAAAGCCTCTTCCTTCGGCTCAGGTCATGATCTCAGGATCCTGGGATTAAGCCCCGCATTGGACTCTCTGCTCAGCAGGGAGCCTGCTTCCCCCTCTCCCACTGCCTGCTTGTAATCTCTCTCTGTCAAATAAATAAATAAAATCTTTGAAAAAAAAAGATCCTTAATTTAATCATTTCTGCAAAGTTCCTTTTGCCATATAAGGTAACATTCATAGGTTCTAGGGATTAGGACCCTCTATGTTTGGGGTCCATTATTCAGCCTACCACAGTAGATAAAAATTCATCAAGCTGTGCAATTAAAGGTTTGTGCATTTTGCTATTGGTAAATTATACCTCAGCCAAGAAAGGCACATACTCCTGGAAGAGAGATAATGATTTAAGTTCAATCATAGTAATGAATTAAAGACCTACCAGATCTATTTTCCTCCTGCCAAGAGGACCACGGACCTGAACTGAAAGAAGGGATACACTTTTAAGTGTGGGTCTGAAGACAAAAATGGGCTGAAGGCTAGTCCAAAACTACATTGATTCTGAAGTCTCGCCTTCCCCAAAGATACTAGTCTTGGCAAGTACAGAACCCTTTCCTGTATGTCCAGCATCAGTTTTAGTCCCACAATGGTCCCTGCAGAGTCTGGGCTTCCAGCCTATATGAAAATCCCTGAGAAGGGCAGAGTAATTGCAACTGAAAGACAAGCTCCTGGGGTGTATATTGGCGAGGAATGGCAAAGGCTAACAGTTAGCTGTACAAAAGGAATACAGGACAGCTGCCCAGCAGCCACAGGAGGGAGCAGGAGGTAGGAAACGCCCAGCCCTCTGAGCCATAGTCATGGCCATGCTCTGAGAAATGGACACCCTGTTGTGGCAGGTGGAGGACAGGCATCTATGTATAGATACCAAAGACCAGCCAGTTCTATGAGGAGTTGGAGGCAGGGTAGGGTCCTGTAACCCTAGAGTTCAGAGGTTCTGTCTCTCCGTTCTCTGTGTCCACAAAGCCTGGACCTGCGCCCTCTGAGAAGGACAGCCAAGAAAGGAAGATTATTTTTTTGCTGCCATTGTGAGGGTCCTGGCAGCTGTAGGACAGAAATATCTCTAATTCCATGAGTGGTCATACAAGGCAAGGGAAGCGGCTTAGAGCCTCTAGCATGGGCTTAGTTTCAGGGATGGGGGAGAGTCGAAAACTGGGTGGGAAGGTTTACTCTAGGTGGGAGTGATACAGATGTCAATTGCCTATTCCCTCCACGTGCAACATCTTTCCAGGAGAACCTGCCCCTGGGCCCAGAATCTTTTGTTACTTTCCTCTCCATCAAGAAACATTCAGGGTTCACAGACATGTGCATACACAGCTCAACACACTCAGCCTCCCCTCCCCAGTCACCATTCCCACTCACAGGAGATTGACTCCTGCTGTGCACATAAGCCGGGATAATCAGGGTTTCTAAACAGTAGGCTTCAAAAGTCCCAAGTCCCACGTGGTGGGGGACTGGGAAAGGGGTACTCTTTCCCACACTCTTAGCTTTTGTATGGCCTGTAGTAGCTGATCAAGAGATACAGAAACACCAGAGTGTGACACAAGGCTCTCCTTTCAGAATCACAAAGGCCCATACTTTGAGCCCTCCTATTTCTATCCCTTGCCACGCTTTTCCTTTAATGTCTCTGACTCCCCTTTGATCCTAGTCCTCAGGTTCAAGGCCTCATGAGGCCAAAACCCTGTAGTTCCCTTTCTCAAGCTCCCCGGACTTTAACACCATCAGATTCAACCCTCTACCCCCACCCCATTCCAGCAGCAAGAACCTGCTAATCCTTAGCCACTAATCTTTTAGCCTTTAATCTGCTTTCCAAACTCTTGGCACCTGAGCTATTTATAAAGCAGTGTTTTATGCCCTCCCCAACTCCATTCTCCTTCCCTGACCCCCACCAGTCTAAACATTCAAAGGACCTTAAGTATAAGAAGCTGGGGAGGTGAGCATAGCAACCAGATCTGGAGACGGATGTAAGCTTCATCTCTTTCCCCAGGTAATAGTCCAAATTCCTCTATTCCCAACCCATACTAGGTCCCATATCCCTTGTCTTTAGCATCCCCATGAATATATCAAGGACCACTTGAGGGCACCTTTCCTGACACGGTCAGCAGGCACTTGGGCTAAGAGACCCCATGAGAGACCTCTGGAAGCTCCCCGAAGCTCACCCCTCAGACCAGACCTGATATGCATCAGAGAGAAGCACTAGACAGACATCTCCTTCTCTCTAAGGGTCTCTACTCCAAGGCCTAGTGCCTGGGGACATGGATGAGGATAAGAATGGGAAAATTGGGGGAAGGTGAAGAGAGTGATGAACAGATGCAAGGAAAGCTTTCGAACTCCATAGAGGTTTTTGCCACCAACAATTGGTGCATGAGGGCATCAAACCCTTCTCTCCCACGCTTTCCTCCTCTCTTAGCTGAGAGTTAAGGCCACCATGAGGTGAACTCGGGCTCATTGTAGGAGCAAAAGCAGGCGGAATCCATTTTTTCTTCATTCATTCATTCGTGTATCTAACAAACATATCTTGACACCTACTGTGTGCCAGGTGACGTCCAGCCTCATCCGGTCCAATTTTCCTCCAACTGTCCGGTTGGAGGCCTCTCTCCAGCCCCCTTCCAGACAAGTTCCTGCTCTGTAAAGGCGCTCAAGAGTGCCCAGCTCCTCCAGGAAGCCATAGCCTTCCTGGAGAATAGACAGTATGATTACTCGACAATTTGTAAAAATAGGTTTTTTCTGCCCCCCCCCCCCCGTGTCTGGGATGGGTGAGAGTATGACTGAATAAGTAATGTTGGCAAGAAGGAGAATATAAGGCACTTAAATAGAAGGAGGAAGGATTACACCACACTAGGTGTGTCTGGATGGTAGCCCAGAATGGGGCAAAGAGAATAGGAACCAAATGACAGAATCTTCCTCCTTCTTTCCCTCTTCTCAGAAAAGGCACAACGTCAACTCCATGGCCAACATCTCAAGGTAAGTAAGAACTCCTTCCAATTCTCTGAATCTGAGATTTGTCCCCTACCCAAACCCAAGTACTTGCCTTTGGGGTAGAGGAGTTTCCCACCTCTTCTCAACTTGTAATTTGAACTCTATTCCAAATACCTCCACCTTTGCACCATTTCATGCTCCTTGGGCCTCTTCTCCTAATCCTAGGACTATTTCTTTTCTCCCCTACTTCCCTTCTTTTCCTCTCTCTTATTTTCCTCTTCCCTTCTCTATCAATGACCCTCCCTATTTTCTTCCTGATTCTCTCTTTATAGGGTATATAAGAAGACCTGCTCCAATGGGAAGGTGAGAGAACCTGGCCTAGCTGGGCAAATGAGAGGGCAAACGGGGTAGGCGGGGACCACCTTCAAAGTCTCAGGGGTTTGCATTGGGGGCTTCAGAGGAATCCATTCAAAGATGATTATGAGAGTAACATACAGGGTTCTTCCACAACAGCTTGCCCTCTACCTGGGGAAACGGGACTTCGTGGACCATGTGGACATGGTGGATCCCATTGGTCAGTGAGTCCAAAAAGGGAAGAAGCCTGGGGAGAAGGGAATGAGAGCCAGGAGCTAAGAGAAAGGCAATAAAGGAACATGCAGAAGAAGAAGTCAATTAAAGGGGAAAACGGGAGGAACTATTTCAAGGATCGACTTCTGTTTCATAGTTTAAGGATTTTTCCTGACTGCAGTGCCCTCTCTCTCTCTCTCTCTACACAGATGGTGTGGTCCTGGTTGACCCTGATTACTTAAAAGGTCGAAAGAGTAAGTAAAAATTCTCTTGGCCTTTGTATGTGCCAGGGACCCCAAACTGAAATGTCACACATGCCACAAGCGACCTGAATGAGTAGAGTGGACGAGTGGACCCGAGGGGTATGAGAAAAACAAAAAGTGGTGGGAACTGTGAATGCCTTGTCTGGTGGGGAATCTAGAATTCCCGATCTCAACCGGGAATTCTAGCCCAGTGTGGCCAAATTTTCGGATTGTTGGGAAGGAACCGGAAATGAAGCTCAGAATAAGAACTTCAGAGTCCCAAATTCTAAAAGGATTATGGTACCTCTTTCCCAAATAATATTCAACATAGATATATTTCTAAAACATAAATGAAATTTTGTTTTTCAAAAGTACACAACATTTCCATGTGTGCTAGAATTAAAACAGTTTCCTGCTAAAATTTCTGGTTTTCTTTATTATTTTTGGTGGTCCCCTTGCTTTGTTGCTAAACTGAACATGGGCTTATTAGGCTGGCTATGGAAAGATCCAGTAGTCCAGAAATCCATATTTTCATGCAAATTTTCTGATCTTCAAATATCGGCAGCTAACTAAAAGATTTTTTAAGGCCTGGATAGATCAAAAATTTTTTATTTTTCCTTAGGCTGGATGTGACTCTCAGACTGCCATTTTGGGACCTCTGGTATATATCCTTCTACCTCTCCTGTGTAGGGAAACCCTCTATCTCTTTTGGGGAGGGAGGGGAGCCCAAGTAAAGAAACAAAGAAAACAATAGCTCCAGCAAATAACAAGACATGGGCCACGGTACCATAGGTCGACATAACACTGAAATAATTTTGCAGTGCTTTTTAAAAAATTTTTATTTTGCTCTGTGATTCAGTAAGTTTGAAAATTGGGTTTGGCTTGAAAACGGCTGAGATCAAATTGATGAATACTAGTTCAAACATAACCTTTAGACACTGTGAGATAAAATTACCTTAGTCTTTCTGATTAAACAATGTGGATAAGCAGTCCAGCCAGTTCTAAATATCAGAGGAATTCTGGGGAATAGGCAGTAAATTAACCAACTTAAGACTCTCAATTACTCTGTATTTTAAAAAAAAAAAAAAAACCAGGAGCACCTGGGTGGCTCAGTGGGTTAAAGCCTCTGCCTTCAGCTCAGGTCATGATCTCAGGATCCTGAGATAGAGCCCCACGTCGGGCTCTATGCTCAGCAGGGAGCCTGCTTCCCTCCCCTCTCTCTCTGCCTGCCTCTCTGCCTACTTGTGATCTCTCTCTCTGTGTCAAATAAATAAAATCTTTAAAAAAAAAAAAAAACCTAAATCATTTTTCCACATTCCTACAAAATCTTCAGAATGCCCTTCAGAATAACCTATAGAAGGAAATACTTAATGCATGTTGATCCGGAAGGAGGATGTCTTGTCTTTTCCCTTTTGAGTCTTTCTTTATGTCCCTTAGTAGAATTTTTTATGACTATTCATTTAAGTTCGGTCTATTTCTTCAGTTTGTTCCTTGGCTCTTTTGTATGTCTTAGTTCCTTTTATGAAGATGATTTTATTTGCAGATTTTCTGATATTTTTTTTCTCTCAAGTTTCATTTGTTGATGTAAAACATGCTTATACTATACTACTGAGGGACAAAGGCCAGTTGTAAGGCAGTATAGATGTTTAACAAAAATCTGTCTGGAATCTCTCTGCATTATTTCTTACAACTGCATGTGAGTCTACATCGCTCTCGAAATAAAAAGCTCGCTTTCAAAAAGGCAATGGCACAAATACCTACGGTAGCCTTGTGTTTAACTAGAGATACGAAGCGGGGAAGCAGGTGCAAGAGATATTAACAGCCGTCACACAACATATTGCAGAGCTCAGGTTTACTCGTTTTGTATTTTCTGGTTTTCACACAATTAAGAGGTACTATTTGTCTAACAGACACAACCATAAGTTGATAACTTTAGAATAGATGTTGAATTTTTAAAAATGAAAATGAATTTTTTTTTTAAGATTTTTATTTACTTGCTCACGAGTGACAGAGGCGGAGAGAGAAGCAGGCTACCTGCTGAGCAGGGAGCCCAATGCTGGGCTTGATCCCAAGCCCCTGGGATCATGACCTGAGCTGAAGGCAGCAGCTTAACCCGACTGAGCCCCAGGATCACGACCTGAGCCGAGGGCAGACGCTTAATCAACTGAGCCACCAAGGCATTCCAAATTCACACATTTTTAAAGGTCTCTATTGCCAGACTGCCCTCCAAAATGGTCGTACCAACTGAGTCTCCCTCCTGCAGTATATGAGGCCGCCCATGCCCCAGTCCTTATAAATACTAACATTATTATTACTCTTAGTCTTCATTGTATCTTTTGAATATAGATTCACTTTCCTTGTTCTTAATTTGAAAAGCAGATATTCTGGCTGTTCGGTATTTTGATCTCGTAAAAATACTAAAATAAGTGGCCTTCCCCTAGTGTGTGGCTGTCGGTACTTTTCTTGTGGGTCAGGGCTCCTGATAGAAGTAAGATTCTTCTTCCTCACCCTTCCCTTCCCCGTTCTACCTCTTTCCTTCCCTCAGTCTCCGTCACTCTGTCCTTGGTCAGGTAGCCCTCTGCACCCCATTCCACATTCCGCTAGTTCACTGATGCGGCTTTCTATTTGCCCCTAATCTTAGATACCAGCTGCATAAATATGAGTTCAATTATAACTATCCGATTTCTGCCAGTATTTCCATGACTGTCGTCATCATTCACATCTATAATTACAGTTTCCAAAGGGATTTCTTATACTTCAACTCCTCACAGGAACTCTTATGACTTAGGTTGGGCATACAGAAGTCTGGGCTTTGGGGTCACACAGACCTGGGTTGAAACCCGGGGCCGTCACTTAACAGCTCTGAGCTCATTTTCTTTACCTGTAAAGTGGAGATAATAATACTTCGGAAGAGGGGCGCCTGGCTGGCTCAGTCGTTAGAGCGTGCAACTCTTGACCTCGAGGTCATGATTTTAAGCCCCGCATCGGAAGTAAAAATTACTTAAGAGAATGAAATATTTAAAAAACAATAATGATACCTCAGAGGATTGTTGTGAAGTCGAAATAACATATGTAGAGCTATTTTTTTTAAAGTTTTTATTTACTTATTTGACAGAGAGAGAGAGATCACAAGTAGGCAGAGAGGCAGACAGAGAGAGAAGGGGAAGCAGGCTCCCTGCTGAGCAGAGAGCCCGATGCAGGGCTCGATCCCAGGACCATGAGATCATGACCTGAGCCAAAGGCAGAGGCTTAACCCACTGAGCCGCCCAGGCTCCCCTAGAGCTCTATTATTATTGACAGGTAAATTTACTGAGGCTCAGAGAACTCGAGGGATTCGTACAAGTCATATTCAAGCCCAGGTAGTCTGACCCTAGAGAATTCTGTAATAAATACCTTGTACCCATCACCTCACTTTCAAAAGAACTAAAGAAACAAACCAGTCTCCCATGTGTCCTTCCCTAATCCCATTCCCCTCCTCCTTCCCTCCTTCCCACCCAGCATCAACCCCAGGGAACCACTATCCCGCATTTGATGTTTATTATTCCTATGATGTTACTACACTTCTCCTCCATAGTTATGTATCTGTGAGCAACTCTGGCACCGTCCTACGTGTTCTTAAACTTCATATACACAGTATCGAATTGTGTGTATCATTCAGAGGCTAGCTTTCTTTTGACTCAATAGTGTTTTTTGAGTTTTTACCATGCTAATACATGGAGCTCTAGTTGATTTAACCTCGGCTTAGCATTCTATTATATGAATATACCTTAACCATATTACCCATTCTTTCACTGATATCGAAATTATTTCTAATTTTACACTATAACAAATATGATACTGATGCACTGGACATTCTCATATGTGTCTCTGCATAAACATGAGCAAGAGTTCCTCTAAATTCTTCTTAGGCCATAATATATATACACAGATTGAGTTTTACTCAATCTGGAGTTTCTCCAGAGGGGTTGTCCTAATGTACACTCCCTCCAGCAGTGTGCAATGAACCGCCATTGTTTTACTCCTTCAACAACACTTAGTATCATCAGACTTGTAAATTTTTTGACAGTCTGATGTGTGTGAGATGTTATCTCATTGTGGCTTTAATCTGTAATTTTCTGATTACTAATGAGACCGGACATGTTTTCATATCTTTTTTTAAGATTTATCGTTTATTTATTTTAGAGAGAGCATGCGGGGGTGAGGGGCAGAGGGAGAGGGAGAGAGAATCTCCAGCAGACCGCACCGAGTGGAGAGCCCAACGAGGGGCTCAATCCCACGACCCTAAGATCACAAGCTGAGCCGAAACCCGGAGTTGGACACTTAACCAACTGTGCCATCCAGGCACCCCAACATGTTTTCATAACTCACTGACCTTTCTATGTTGTGCTTCTGTGAGAAGCCTCTCCATACTCTTTGCACATTTTTATATTGGGATCTTTACACGATTGATTTGCAGGAGTTCTTTATATCTTACAAATGTGAAGCTTTTTTATTGAAGTAGAGTTGAGACACAATGTTCATTAGTGCTAAACTTTGGTTTGCTATGCACAGCATAAATATTTTCTTTCGGGCTTTTGCTTGTTTCATTCATTGTTCACAAAGACTCCT
>CM053612.1:56238496-56378886 GCA_028646535.1 Procyon lotor | reverse complement strand
GAAGGGCTGCGGGGGGGAGAAGAGGATAGGAGGAGGGAGACGGGGAAAAACAGTCCCAGGGAGTCTCTGGAGGGTCTGAGATGGGTAGGACAATGATGGGCTGAGATGGAAGGCCCCCAAAATCCTTTTCGCTACTGATTTCTAGACTCTGACAAAAATGATATGACAAATGTGCAGTTGGTTAGCACGCGGTATTCAATAAACGTCAGTTGCCTCAAGATTCTTTTTTCTATTGATTTCTAGACTCTAGTGAACACGATATGACACACATGCAGTTGTCTAGCACGTGGTCCCCAATAAATGTCAGTTGCCTTTTCTAGCCGGGCTCTCTACAGGCTCTATCTAGAGATCTCCATCCTTCCCATTTCAGGGAATGAAGCCCACCTACAGAACGAGGGAACAAGAAGTGCAGGACAGTCTGGGTAATGCAGTTGGCTAGCTGGCTCGGTGGCAGGGCCTCACTGTGTCCCCAGCCTCCCCACTCCGCTCTGCCAGGGTGGGGCCGAGAGGAGAGTTTCCCAAGAGGCTTCCCTGAGGCCTAACCAGCTTGTCCTAGAAGATTCCATGTGGAGGGCCACAGGTCGCAACTCTCTAGTGTACAGTCCTCTCTTTCTGACGATGATAATCTGGGGAAAAGGAGAAAAGAAAAGGAAGACAAGAACGGGTTACTTTCAGGCCTGCGCTCCCAGTTCCCCATCCCCAACCTGCGAGTGGGGGGCCTTTAGCAATCAGTATTTAAAGAGTTCCCACCCAGGGCCCTGCCAGATAAAAGAAAAAGAGAGTGGCACTTACTGTAGGGAAAGAAGCGGACACGCATGCTGATTTCACGGGCTGTCTTCAGGATCTCAACAGCCTGGAAGGAACACAGCAGCTCGTACAAATGAAGATACGACCCAGGACAGGATCATTACAGGAGGAAAATCATTTGCTACTCTAACCTTTGGGGTCACTACTAGCTGCTTCCTCCTGATGGACTTCCTCAGCAGAGACTCCTTCTTATCAAGTTACAGACTAGGCTCATCCTGTCCAACCTTTCCCACCCGGGATGGCTTTTCGCCTCACCACAGCCCAGATGCTGTGCTCACCTTGCTGTGTTCAATGTCTTGGAAATCCACATCATTCACGGCTAGGACTTGGTCCCCTTCCTGAAGTCCTGCCCGATGTGCATCTGAGTCGGGAATCACCTGTTGGCAAGGAAAGAATATATTAGTTGAGGTGAGAGAATTTCAAAGGCTGTAAGTGAAACTAAGTGCTATTCAAATGTAAGGTGTTAGCGTGTGCGCGCGCGCGCACGTGTGTGTGTGTGTGTGTGTGTGTGTGTGTGTATGAGTGAGAGAGAGAGAATGTAGGGAAACAGATGGTGTGCCAGGTGAGAAGTTTTAAATGGGAAAGGGTGTCCCCATAATGCCCCTTCTGTATCATTCTCCTCCCAGGCCTTTGGACACCAGCGTTCTGCAATCTAGTAATTTAACAAAGAGAACTAGCAATCCATATTGCCTACCAGGCATACATACCTTGGAGATAAAGATTCCTAGCTGGGAGGCCTTTCCTCCTCGGATATTAAATCCCAACTGTAAGACAAGAGCACAGATCAATATAGCTCGCGCACACAAGAACATCTAATAGCATCACTGTATGATAACTTGCCTTATGTGTTCCTCAGAGAGAAGTCAGAAGTTGTGGAAGTGGTATCTTAGATTTTCTGCCCATTAAAAAGTTTGCTTACCTCCCTACCTGCTTTCCCATCCATCCCCCTAACCGCTGTCAACTTCTGGGCCTGATACAGACAAAGCTAGCCTGGAATAAGACACAATTGTTCCAGGGCGCCTGGGTGGCTCAGTCGGTTAAGCATCTGCCTTTGGCTCAGGTCACGATCTGAGGTCCTCAGCAGGGAATCTGCTTCTCCCTCTCCCTCTGCACTCCCCCCATTTATGTGTGTGCTCTCACTCTCTCTCAAATAAATAAATAAAATCTAAAAAAAAAAAGACAATTGTTCCATAAGCTCACCTGAGCTCCAGGGGGCTTCTTCAGCGTGACGATTCGGGGCAGAAACTGGGTCAACTCATTGTTGTAGTCTGGGTGATAGACCCTCTGCAAGACACAGCAACCTTAGAAATCTTACTACCAGCCTTAGATTTTTATACCCACCTTCATCTGGACTAAAAATGCATCACCTTGAAGTCAAGAAAAGGTGCGGTCATGAACTTAGTTGTAAATAGAATAGATAACACTGTCCAAATGGGGAGGTGGGTAGCGGGGGTTAAATGTTAGCAGCCCAGTTGCTCCCCCACTTCTTTACCTTGAGAGAACAGAAACTAGGGCTCCGAATTTCCAGAATTCTCTGGTGTGAATGGACTATGGCAGAAGGATACCATTAGAAGCTCCCAATGGGCCCAGTTGTTCAGAATCCAACTTCTGGCTCCCCTGGCTACAACAAAGACTAGAATTCGCTCTCTATTGAGATTTCTAACCCTGCCATCCTACCTTTCATATACCATCTCATGCCCCCAAGGATGAATCCCCTACTCAAGTATTCCCACCTCATGAGGTGGAATCCATGCTGGAGGATTCTCATAGGCAGGCAGGAAAACCACGGGGTAGTCATCATAAGGAATCCGGCTGTCCATCTCCAGCAAGGCCCTGGAATGGAAAGAAGGGTGAAGCAAAGCTGATTTAAAAAAAAAAAAAACGGTTCAAACGGGTCAGCAGTCCAGCAAGTTTCAAAAAACAACCCCACCCCATCCCAAGGCTGTCAGTCTCTGGGCTCGGCCCACTTCCTGGTGATAGACTGAGAGAAGAAAAAAGACGGAAGAAAACTTTGCTGAACATCTGGATACCAAGGAACCTGTTACTCCACAGAGATGATCTCCTTTCTCAGAACAATCCTGCAAAATAGATGTTACCGTATTCATTGCAGAGAAGAGGAAATCAGGAGCGTCTAATTTTCAAAGTCCGAGGGAGGGCTGCCTACAGCTTTCCACAGGGACTCGGGGCAAGGCACCGCCCCACATTCCCTAGTCGTGATCAGTAATGGTGGGGGTCCTCAGAACGGCCCCTCCTCCACCGCCTATCCCCCTCCAAAGTCCTCGCCCCGCACTCCGCTGAAGTCCCGCACACAGGCCGCGGTTCGTGCCCTATCACCTCACCCACCCGCAGGCCTCAAGAACCTCAGAAGCCGCTCACCGCCGATTCGGTCTGGAAACCGGAAGCGGATGCTCCGGCGGGTCGGAAGGGGCGGGTTCAGGGTGCGACGCGCATGTCCTCCCCTTCCCAACGCGTCTTCCTGCGCGCGCCGACGTGCGTGCTCGGCCCAATCTGTCTGCGCTCCGATTGGCTGGCGCCTCGGGGACCGATTTGAAACTTGGCGGTTAAAGCTCCGGTCGGGACGGGGCGGCGGGAGACCGGGGAAGGGACGTTTAGTTTGGTGAGTTAAGGGGGCACACCTTAGCTCAGGATCTGCCTTTCCCGGTACGCCGGGGCTTAGGTTCTTTGTCGACATCTCCCCTGGGGGCTTTCCTTTTCATTGCAGACTCCACTTCGCTCTCTTCAGAGCGTGGGGCTGACGGGCTGTCCGGTCGTGGCCAAGTCTGAGGGACAGTGACTCTCCGCAGGCAGCGATCCCGCTTGGGGACGGGGAGGCTGCCACCGCTACTGCCGAGTTCCGTAACCCATCCCACCCTCCAAGGCGGGTGGGAACTCCCACCCCTCCCGACCTACCAAGATTCATCAGCAAGTATCTTTTCTTTTTTCCTCCCCGCGCAGAGACGGTGCTGCGGTAGGATCATGAAGGAAGAGGTGAAGGGGATTCCTGTAAGAGTGGCACTGCGATGTCGCCCTCTGGTCCCCAAAGAGATTAGTGAGGGCTGCCAGATGTGCCTTTCCTTCGTACCCGGGGAGCCTCAGGTGCGTAGGAAGAGTCCTGGGCCTGCCTCTGAACAGCTGGGGCCAAATGGCAGTGAGGGGCGTGGTCTCGCCTTGCATTTTTCTTACTCCTTGTCCCTTGCCTTCTCTAGGTGGTGGTTGGTACAGACAAATCCTTTACATACGATTTTGTGTTTGACCCCTCTACGGAACAGGAAGAAGTCTTCAATACAGCAGTAGCACCACTCATAAAAGGCATATTTAAAGGTAAGGCTATTTAATTCTTCCACCGATTCCCGAGCATGTATTTTGTGTCAGCCACGGTACATGGGTGCTGCAAATAGAGGAACAGATGAAACGTGAGCCCCGCTTTCAGAAAGCCCGCAGCCTAGGAACCAACCCAATATCATGGGTTGTGAAAGTACAGACTGTGAAAGTCTGTACCCTTGGTGCTAGTTTTATACCATATTTGCCTTCTGTGGTTCTGCCCATCTTTGACTTGTATATATATTTTTGTTTGTTTGTCCTCGAACTTGATTAGATTCTAAGCTCTTTCATGGGTGCTGAAGATGATCAGTTTGCCAACCTACTTAAGGCCTGGGTACTCTGAAGCCTGTTGAGGATTCAGAGAAAATTTATATAGCTTCCAGGCCACGGAAGAGTTCAAAGTCCAGGAGTAGGAGTGGAAGTAGATGACTACATACGTAATTTTAAATACATGAAACATTTTAACCTTTTTGTGCTTTTCTTTAAGAAAAAATATTTTTTAAGAGTTAAAAATACACAATAGAATCAGTCCTGCTATAGAAGTAGCACTGCTTTCAGAGTGTTACGAAAACCAAAAGGGTGGCACTAACCCTGTGTGGGAGATTAGGGGTGAATTTCCCAACGCAGGGAATCTTTGAGAGAGATCTTGGATAATGAATGGAATTCTTTTAGGTGAAGAAGGATATTTCCTAAAGCTCCTGAGTACTCTGACCAGCTAATAATCTTTACTGAAGAAGCTAATACTTTAGTGTTATTGAAGACCACAGCAGGATAGCAGGGTTCTAAAGAAGGGAGCAGTGTCTGAAGGGTGCTTAATTACTGTTATTCCAGTACAGAGGTTATTCAGGATTCAAAGCAGAGCTCTATGTAAAAGAAGCTAAACCACTTCACACCAGTCCCTTAAAGATGAAAGGCACATTTGTACATCATGTAGTCTTACTTTGCATCCAAAGAAAAATGCTTTCCAGCAATCTTTCTAAGTGAACTTCCAGCATCTATTTAAATTTTATTTCCTTGATAGGGAACTCACTGACTCACAAGGTGGTCCCATTGATTGGATTTTGGACAACTCCAATTGCACTAGATTATACTGAGATGAAATTTGCTTCCCTATAATTTCTGCCCAGTGATGTTCATCCCTCTAGGCAAATTCACATATTTTTCCCACTTTTTTAAATGATGTTATGGCACAGCATCATATATAAGCATCACATAACAATATAAGCATCAAAATCATGAAATTAGGGGCCCCTGGGTGGCTCAGTCGTTAGGCGTCTGCCTTCGGCTCAGGTCATGATCCTAGGGTCCTGGGATGGAGCCCCACGTCGGGCTCCCTGCTCGGCAGGAAGCCTGCTTCTCCCGCTACCACTCCCTCTGCTTGTGTTCCCTCTCTCGCTGTGTTTCTCTCTGTCAAATAAATAAAATCTTGAAAAAAAAATCATGAAATTAGCATTGCTACATTACTACCATCTAGTCCTCAGACTTCATTCTGGTTTCACCAGTTGTCCCAGTAACCTCCTTTAGAGTAAAAGGATTTCGTTCAAAAGCACTTGTTGCATTTAGTTGTACTGTCTCTAGTCTCTTTCATTCTAAAGTTTTTTCGGTCTTTTTTGTTTTTTTTTTAATTTTTGTGATCCCGACTCTTGAAGATCACAGGCCAGTTGTTTTGTAAACTGTTTACCAATTTTGGTCTGTCTGATTTTTATTTATGACCGGATTCAGATTGTATATCTGTAGCAGGAATATCACAGACATGGTGCTGTGTTCTTCGCATTGAATCCTATCGGGCAGCACGTGATGATTTGTTTCATTACTGCTGATGTTCGTTTTGATTATTCAGTTATGGTGTTATCTGCCAGGCTTCTCCACTATAAAGTTAATCTTTTTCCTATTTACACATTTGGAAGACAATTTTGTAATTCTGCCCAAGGCTCTTCTAGTTAACCATCCTTCTTTCCTTTAGCTGTTCTGGAAACAGTATGGTTTCCAGACCCTCAATATCTGGTCATCTTCCTCAGAATGTTGCTTCACAGCTCAGTAAGAGCACTACCGTTCTACACTTTTATCTTAACTTGGGAATCTATGAGAATTAAATTATAGTCTTTAGAGGCAATGTAAAGTAGATAGTGATGCCAATATATATATGTTTGGTTAACATCACTCTCAGTTGCGAATACAAAGCCAATATTTTTCAGTCAGCTCGACATCATCCTCCTGTATTCTGAATCCCCGATACCAGAGAGCCCTGAATATTTTGGGAAAAGTACTGCAACTTGGATTCCTCAGTTATTACTATATACACATATCTGTGGTATTGTAGAAGGTTATGGAATGTTATTCTTTTGCCCCATGGTCATGCCAAGTGAAATAGCTATTTATTACAGTGAAAATCTTGATGTAATATCTTAGGATCTTTCAGAATATCAAGGAAGGTCTTCATTTAGACAAACAAGTTCTTTTAAAAAGAAAAAAAGATCAAGGAGCCTGATAAAATGGTCCAGATGCAGTCTGAGAGTTTAGATAGGGAATGGATGCTTTCATTGATTGTAAAAATCAACGTTGTTGCCTTTTCAGATGAAGACTGGTCATCAAAAACATACACGTTGGAATCCCTTCTATTTGCGCACCTTCTAGACTTTCATTTAATTCCCATAATTTAGCATGACTAAAAGTAGAATTGCAAAGCTCTGAATAGCTTCTCCGCAATGAGTGGGCCACCTTCATTATCTCAGTCATATCTTTACGACTTCTAGCTTTTAAGGGCAATGAAGAAGGGCACATATTCTGGGGTTGGTATTTTTCTCCTTTGCTGGTTTGGAGTAATGCAAAGTCCTGGCATGCATATAAGTTTTCTCTGTGTCTGCTATTCCGAAGACACCCCTGTCTCAAGAGAGCAGTCTCAATTTTGTTGCAAGTAATTGCTGAAGGAAAGGGTGTATCAACATACACCCTTTCATTTGGATGAAAATATTTGAGCACTACTCTGCATGTGACTTCTATTTTGCCAGGATACAATGCAACCGTCCTGGCCTACGGGCAGACTGGCTCTGGAAAAACATATTCAATGGGAGGTGCATACACTGCAGAGCAAGAGAATGAACCAACAGTCGGGGTCATCCCGAGGGTAATACAATTGCTCTTCAAAGAAATTGATAAAAAGAGTGACATCGAATTTACTCTGAAAGTGTCGTACTTGGAGGTAAATGATTTATCTTTAATTATACTGAATTCAGATGTATCTTCAGGTAGAAAAAAATAAATCCAAATCAAGTTTTTTCCTGGCATGACTCAAATTAGTAAATTGCATTTTTAGTAAATTACATTTTAATAAATTGATAGAGAAAATTTACTGGCTCAGTTGGAGCTGGCTCCCGCCCAGTTCTTTTCTTGTCAGAATAGTCTGTTTAATCTGATTGTTAGAGGAGTTGGCATTGCCGCATGAAAAGATGATGGGAGTTCTTTAATTCCAATTTGGCCTCTGCTACTGACTCCCTGTAGAGTCTGCAGAAAAATATTTGATTTTCCTTTACTGTTTGGAGGCCTAAGTGATAATGCTTCTACTTCAGGAAGAATGTTAGAGAAAATGGGTGTGTGATAGAATGTGTTTATTCGACAGATGTTCTTGACTACCTAATGTGTTACAGGGCCTGTTCTAGGTACTTGGGATCTATCCATGAACAAAACATAAAAATCCCTACCCTTGTGGGGTTTTCATTCTAGTGAATATCACTATACAATTGGATTGGCCGGTTATATCTAACTTCGTGACCTCGAACACACATTCAGGAAATTTATGGTTTTTGGGAAACTAGCTAGTTGGTTCTGTAGCAGTGAGCAATGATTAAACTTACGTAATGTAAGCATGAAATTATGTATCGTATGTGAAGACTTCATCCTGGAGTTGCATCTTAATACATTAATGGGTGTCAGAGATGTAGAGTTGGAAGACGGGGAGTTAAACATCAATAAGATTTAGCCTTCTCGAATCTCTTGATTAACCCAGTTGTGGTCAGGTAATCACATGTAAAAATCACTTAAGAACCTGATATGTGAGGGGCGCCTGGGTGGCTCAGTGGGTTAAAGCCTCTGCCTTTGGCTCAGGTCATGATCTCAGGGTCCTGGGATCGAGCCCCGCGTCGGGCTCTCTGCTCAGCGGGGAGCCTGCTCCCCCCGCCCCCCCCGCCTCTCTGCCTACTTGCAATCTCTCTCTCTCTGTCAAATAAATAAATAAAATCTTTAAAAAAAAAAAAAACCCGATATGTGAACTTGCAGCAACAGCAATAATAGCAAATATGGTGCTTGCTATGTGCTAAACACTGTTGTAAATACTGAAAGTTCTGGTTGTTGAAATATTGGTTGCCACTTCTCCCGTGTGCTTCCCATTTCCACTGTCCACTAAGGACCCATTACTTAAACACTGTAGCAAAATCAGGGAAAGTGATGTTATGGTACCGGTGTCTGCTATTCCCAAGAAACTGTCTTGACAAAGCAGTCTCAATTTTGTTACAATGAATATGTGAATTCATTCTTTCAAGTCTCAAATGGTTACATGTGAGATCAAAGGCCTTTTCTTAATTATAAAAATAATAGGTATACAAATTTTTGTAATACAGAAGGTCACAAAGAATTTAAAGAATCACCTATGATCCCACCTCCCCAAGATTATCACTGTTAACATCTTGTTTTTACCGCTTTATTTTTAACAATACCAGATTTACAACGAAGAAATCTTGGATCTTCTATGCCCGTCTCGTGAGAAAGCCTCTCAAATAAATATACGAGAGGATCCCAAAGAAGGCATAAAGGTGTGTTTGTCTCTCATTTGTTGTTACTGAAAAGGGTTGGAGTTGAAGTTCGCACCCCTTTTATTTGCCACTGTGGTTTTTTTGGGTTTTTTTTTGTTTGTTTTTTGTTTTTGCCACTGTGGTTTTAAATGGCTACTGACATCTTAGTCTTTGAGATTTTGTGTGATCCTGATTTCCTTTGTTAGTCTAGAATTCCTAGGTGGGAGCTCTTGTGGGAAAGTTTTGTCATCTTCCTGTTACCTGTAGAAGGAATGCTAACATCAACTAAATATTAATTAATTATTTACAGAGTTCTAAGCCTGAGCTATTCAGTACAATAGCCACCAGCCACAAATGGCTATTTAAACTTAAATGAACTAAGATATGATGAAATTTAAAATTCAGTCCCTTTGTCACACCAGCCACATATCAAGTGCCCAATAGCTACATGTGGCTGTGGCTTCTATAGGACAGCACAGATACAGACCATATCTGTGGTCACAGAAAATTCTGTTGGCCAGCACTATAACAGACATTATGCTAAGCTTTGGGGTGATATTTAGAAAGGAAAAAATTAAATAATATAAAAAAATGTAAATCCATAAGTGCCATGGGAAGAAGAGATCACTTATATGAGAGGCTTCTGTCATATGGTTTAGATGCAGGATGAGGAACTATAGCTGAACAGAAAATTTGAGGCAAGGTTGGGAGTTTTGTATATGGGAGTGGACCAAATCCAGAAGCCGATATTGAAAACAGGCAGAGTTTGGGTCTAGCTCCGGCTCGAGTATTCAGGGAGACAATCCAAGGCTGGAAGTGGATGAGGGTAGGTTATATAGATGGGAAAACATGGTCAAATAGTGTCATACCCATCTTCTTCCCCTTCTGCCCTTCACTGCATGGAAAGACGAAGGTTTAGGGTACAGGGGCATGAGGAGCAGGCGTGCTTCTGATTTTTTTTTTCCCTTCTGGGTTATTAAGTCATTAGCCAGGTATTAAAAGCAAGGCCTATTCTGAAAACCCGGCAGGGGCACCTGGGTGGCTCAGTTGGTTAAGCATCTGCCTTCAGCTCAGGTCATGATCCCAGGGTCCTGGGATCGAGTCCCCCATTGGGCTCTCTGCTCAGTGTTGAGTCTGCTTCTCCCTCTCTGCTCTCCCTCTCTCTCTCGAGTAAATAAAATCATTTTTTAAAAAGCCTGATAAGCTTGGAATACAGGAAGACAATTTGGATAGTGGGGATAAGAAACCTGGGCAAAACGCGTGCTATCACCAGAAAGAATGTTGGTACTGAGCCAGGTCTTGACCCAGTTCCGAAATCTTTTATATGTCCCACGCCAATGGATGAGAGTAGGTTATATAGATGGGGAAACATGGTCAAGGCAGGAATTAATTAATTAATTTAAAACATGGTCAAGGCAGGAATTAAATCCCAAGCATTACTTGAGGTACAGTTTTCAATACAAAGAAGTGTGTGTTTTTTATTTCGATCGGGGTGGGTAAGGACAAGTTTGCCAACCAGTCTTCAGGGGGGATGGATGGAATATAAGTAGAGAGGAAAGAAGTAAGGCATTCTCGTAGTAAGGAGTAGCTTAAGCAGAAACTCTACTCCTCAGGGGTGGTAAGACTGGCCCAGTCTGTCTGGATTCGAGGCTCTGGGTTGAGAAGTAAGAGGTGTGTTGGGACCAGATTATGAAGCCAGGCTAAAGCTTCAAGTGTTCCATCCCTGCAGACAGTATATAAGTGAGACTGCTCTGGCTACTTTTACAAGTTTTTACCTTATGCGTATATCTCTCCAACTGTGTTAGCTCCTGGAGGTTAGGAGAGTGTCTTAAATTCTCATCAGGTCCTCATTATCTGGCACAGAACTTAGTGATTTGGTGACATTTTCAGAGGCAGGGTTTTAGGGCGACTAAACAGAAGTGGCTTGAAAAGGAGACAGACCAGGACGAGGAAGGCCGGTTGGAGAAACTTCACCTTATTCTTCAGGCACGGAGTAAGAAGTAAGGCATGAAGGACGAGGCAGGTAGATGTGGAAAGAAAAAGGAAGCAATGGATTCAAAAGAGAAACAGCTAGGAGTGGGTCATGGATGCAGTTTGGAGAAATGGGAGGCGAGGAAGGTGAATCTGAGGGTCTGAGTATAGAGCAGCAGAAGCGGACAGAATCTGTGCTGGTGGAAGGAAGATGAGTTTGGTTGATAATTCACTGTTTTCCAAGTGCGAGTGGCAAGCAATCAGAAATGAAGGACCAGAAATCAGGGCCACAGATGTAGATCTGGGAGCTACGGAGTAATCCAACAATAGCATCCTTGGGCTAGCAGGGGCTTCCTAATCATCTAGTTCAATCTCCAGAGGCTCCAAGAGATTTTAGCATGTACACATTCTCTCGGGTAGATACAGTACCAAGCCTAGGACCCTGTTTTCCTGCTGTTTCCCCTAGCGAAAATGCTGTCTAAAACCAGTCAGGGGTATAAGGAGGGGCATAGGGTCACATGGAGAAAGCAGCAGAGAGAAATACTGTAAGTATTTGCGTTGCCCTTGCCGTTCTTGGGGCCCAAGCTTACCTTCACTTGGCGGCTCCCCGGAAGGCACCTACCCGTTGCTCTGTCCTAAAATGTAGAGATCTCTTCTAGCTCCAGTGTTGTCTGGTACCCTTGTTTTGGAAATCCCCAGAGGAGATTAGAGACCGCGGTTTGCAGTGATCCCAGAGTTGCTGATTAAAACAGTCCTCATCGGGGCGCCTGGGTGGCTGAGCAGTTAAAGCCTCGGCCTTCGGCTCAGGTCATGATCTCGGGGTCCTGGGATCAGGCCCCGCATCGGACTCTCTGCTCAGCGGGGAGCCGGCTTCCCCCTCTCTCTCTGCCTGCCTCTCTGCCTACTTGTGATCTCTCTCCTCTCTGTCAAATAAATAAATAAAATCTTAAAATAAAATAAAATAAAACAGTCCTCATCACCACAACTGTTCTATTTGTTGAGGTTCTGTTGGAACATCAAAGCATTCTTTTTTAACCTACCGGTCCTTCTATCTCTGGTGAAGTATGTAAAACGGAGTCATAAAGGCATTTTTTTTTTTTCTTTCTCTGAATTAGATTGTGGGACTCACTGAGAAGACTGTTGTAGTCGCTCTGGATACTGTTTCCTGTTTGGAACAGGGCAACAACTCTAGGACTGTGGCCTCCACAGCGATGAACTCCCAGTCATCCCGATCTCATGCCATCTTTACAATCTCCATAGAGCAAAGAAAGAAGAGTGACAAGTAAGTTGCCATTTGCAGTTTAAAGAGTCAAGATTGTTAACGGTAGGGCGCCCAGGGGGCTCAGTGGGTTAAGCCTCTGCCTTCGGCTCAGGTCATGATCTCAGGGTCCTGGGATCAAGCCCCGCATCGGGCTCTCTGCTCAGCGGGGAGCCTGCTTCCCCCTCTCTCTCTGCCTGCCTCTCTGCCTCCTTGTGATCTCTCTCTCTGTCAAATAAATAAATAAAATCTTAGGGGCGCCTGGGTGGCTCAGGGGGTTAAAGCCTCTGCCTTTGGCTCAGGTTGTGATCTCAGGGTCCTGGGATCGAGCCCCGCATCGGGCTCTCCGCTCAGTGGGGAGCCTGCTTCCCCCCCTCTCCCTCTGCCTACTTGTGATCTCTCTCTCTCTCTCTCTCTCTCTGTCAAATCAATAAATAAAATCTTAAAAAAAAAAAAGATTCTTAATGGTAGTTCTCCCAAGGTTGAATATTAAGTTGCTTCTTCAGTGCGTTTGACGAATCATCAGACATCAGTACCCTGAACACTGGTAGCCAGTGGAGCCATTTTGACCGGCTTAAAAGAAAACCAGAGCCAGCAGGTCGGCTTTGACGCTCAGCCACCCTCAAGCTCATTACCATTCTCATTCGCGTCTTCTTGTCACTGCAGGAATAGCAGCTTTCGCGCCAAGCTGCATCTCGTAGACCTTGCTGGATCAGAAAGACAGAAGAAAACCAAGGCTGAAGGGGACCGTCTGAAAGAGGGTGAGAGAAATTAAGGCCACAGCCCATAGATGAAAACTTCTAGTAGTCTTATTGTGTCATGGGTGTCTTGACTGAAATATTTCAGGTCATATTCTAACAGTAGCTATAATTCAAGGTCGAGGCTGGTATCAGAAATAGTGACAACCTTTTTCTTTCCCTTGCACTCATTTTCTAATTTAGGTCTGAGATTTGGGTCTGGCCCTTGGTTTGATTTCATCTGGTCCAGGCAAGTTTTGGTTTGGTTTGGTTTGGTTTGGTTTGGTCTGGTCTGATCCCCAGCTACTTACGGTTCAAGTCGGTCTCCTGATCCTGTCATCTAAGTATTCACTGTCCTCGGGTACTGTCACTTACAAACTTCATCAGCACGGTTTCCATATCTTCATTTAAGCTGTTGGATATACATGATGAAGCTCCGAAGGCTAGAGGAACCCCACGGTGTATGCTGTTAGAGACCTTAGTCTAGCATGTTGGGGCCTGGTAATCTGCATGCTTTGGGAATGATCTTTCAAGTGATTATTAATCTTTCTAACAACAATTAACGACCAGCCCCTATTTCTCGGTTTTGTGCTTAAGGATCTCCTAAGAGATTTTGCCAAATGCCTTGTTAAAGTTCAGATATACTTATGAACTTATGAACTTATATAAAGTTGAAATCTGCCGTATTTCTCTTAGCTACCAGTTTAGTGACCTGACAAAAAAGAAGTAAGGATTAGCCTAAATGCCGGCTTCTAGTGCTTATTCTTCCATTTCTAGGTTCTTGCAAGCCATCCCTGTAATCACCCATCCCGTAATAGTCTAGAAGACTTATGTCGAACTTACCGGTCTATAATTTATAGAATTAACTTCTACTACTTCTCCTTTCTTGTTTTTGGAAAATTGAAATTACATCTGCCCAGTCTTCTGGAACATCTTTCTCTGTGATTCCTCAGAGATCATTGACATAGCTTCAGCATTCTCCATTTCCTTGGCTATAACTCATCTGCTCCAAGATATTTGAACTCCTGCTAAAGGAGTCGAGTTCGCAGTTACTACGTCTTTACTCATATTGGGCTGCAGTTCCCTCTGGTGAGCTGAGAATGCGGGACCAAAAATAGTAATTGAGGAATTTTACCTCTGTCACGTATCATTATTATACTGTTGGCACAGGGCAGAGACCTATTTCTTGCTCATTCGGCTTTTTGTTCTGAATGTATTTGAAAGTGCCCTTCTTGTTCTATGTTTGCACTGTGAGACTTAGCCTCCTTAATACTATTTTTAAAGGTTTTTGTGCCTCGGTCTTTTTTTAGGTTTACAGTTCTGAGGTTTTTTTTAACAGCTTTATTGAGATATAATTCACATACCATAAAATTCACCCATTTAAACTGTACACTTCCATGAATACATTCACAGAATTGTGCAACGGGCCCCACAACCTAATTTTAGAACATGTTTATCACCCTCAAAGAGAAACTCACCCTCCATACCATTTAGCAATCACTCCGCATTCCCAGCCCCTACTCTAGCTTTAGGCAACCGGCACCTGTATTTCATATAAGTATAATTGCACAATATAGGGTCTTTGTGACTGGTTTGCTTCACTTAGTGCAAGGTTTTCAAGGATCATCCGTGTTGTGGTATGTAGCAACACTTCATTCCCTTCGACTGCTGGATCATATTCCATTGTGTGGACATATGTTTCGTTCATCCATTCATCAGTTGTATCCTGTTTGGCTATTCTGAATATTGCTCTGTGAGCATCTGTGTATAAGTTTTTGTGTAGACAAGTGTTCTAATTTCCCTTTAGGTATACACCTAAGTGTGTAATCACCGGCTGGGTCATATGCTGACTTTTAAGTGTCTCTTTTTTTTATTTAAAATGTAACTAATATACCATAAAAATCACCCTTTTTAAAAAAAACTGTACAATTCGGTACTTTTTAGTATATTCACAAAGTTGTGGAACCATCACCATGGTGAACTTTAGAACGTTTTCATCACCCAGAAAGAAAACCTGCATGCATTAGCAATCATTCCCTATTTTTCCCCAACCTCCTCCCCGCCGCACCCCCGGCTCCACCTATCTATGACTAATGCTCTTTCTGTCTCCACAGATTTGCCTGTTCTGGACACTTCATACACATCTAGTCATACAGTGTACGGTTTTTTTTGACCGGCTTCTTTCACTCTTAACAGTGTTTTCAAGGCTCGTCCCATGTATCAGTGTTCTTGCCTTTTTATCGCCAAACCATCTTCTACTACACGAATATATTAATATATTATTATTACACGTTCATTACCAATCCTTACTAATGTATATTTATTTATCCATTGCTGGACATTTGGGTTGTTTCTACTTTGGGTTGTTAGGAATACCGCTGCCATGAGCATCGACATACAAGTTTTCAGGTAGATGTCAGTTTTCGTTTCTCTCCGCTATATACCTAGGAGTGGAATTGCTGGATCGTATGGTAACTCTGTGTTTAACTTTTTGAGGAACTGCCAGATTGTTTTTCACAGCAACAGCACCACTTTAACATTCGCAGGATTGCTTTCTTAGAATTCTAATTCTAAAATTAGTTTTCTCATTTTTCCATATCCTGACTTTTATTATGTCTTTAATTGGAGCTGTCCTAGTGGGTGTGAAGAGATACCTCCCTGTGGTTTTGGTTTGCATTTCCCCAATGGCTAATGATGTTGGGCATTGTTTTATGTGCTTATCAGCAGTTTGTATATCTTTTTAGAAAAATGGTCATTCTAAAAAATTTTTTAAAAATGGTCATTCGGATTCTTTGCCCATTTTTTAACTGAGTTATTTATCTTTTTATGCTTGAGTTATGTATGTTCTTCATACATTCTGGATACTCACCCCTTATCAGGTATATGCTTTGCAAATGTTTTCTCCCATTCTTTGGGTTATGTTTTCACTTAGCGATGGTACCTTTTAAAGCACACAATTTAAAAAATTTGGATGAAGTCCATTCATCCATTTTTTTCTCTTGTTGCTTATGTGTTTGGTGTCATATCTATGGAAAATGCCTGATCCGAGGTCACAAAGATTTATGCCTCTGTTTTCTTCTAAGAGCTTTATGGTTTTAGATGCTGTATTTAAGTCTGTGCTCCATTTTGAGTTCATTTTTGTATACGGTGTGAAGTGGCAGTGCGAAATTTAGTCTTTCACATGTAGATAATCAGTTATCCCCACATCATTTGTTGAAGAGACTATTTTTCCCCCGCTGAATTGCCTTGGCATCTTTGTCAAGAAGCAGTTGAACTCTCAGTTCTATTCCGTTGATCTGTACGTCTGTCCTTCCGCCAGTACTACGCTGCCTTGATTGCTGTAGCTTTGTAGTAAGTTGTGAAATCAGTAAGTGTGAGTGCTCCAACTTCACTCTTTTTCAAGATTGTTTGGGCTATTCTGGGTCCCTTGCATTTCCATATGAATGTTAGGATCAGCTTGTCATTTTCTGCAAAGAAGCCAGCTGGGATTTTCATAGGGGTTGTGTTGAATCTCTAGGTCCATCAAGGAAGTATTGCCATCCTAATAGTAAGTCTTTCAGTTCACGAAAATCAAATGTCTTTCCGTTTATTTAGATCCTCTTAAATATATTTGAATCATTTTTTTAAATTTTCAGTGTCTAAGTTTTACACTGCTTTTGTTACATTTGTTCCTAAGTATTCTTTTCAATGCTGTTGTAAATGGAATTGTTTTCTTAATTTCATTTTCAAGTTGTTTATTGGGCTTTGTGTAGTGATCTTGTGTCTGCAAGATCTTGTGTCTGCCTTGCTAAACTTGTTTGTCAGTTCTAATAGTTTTTTTAATGGATGTCATCTGTAACAGAGATAGTTTTCCTTCTTCCTCGCTGGTCTGGATGCCTTTATTTCCTTTTCTTGTCAAATTGTCCTAGCTAGAACCTCCAGGACAATGTTGACTAGAAGTGGTGAGAATGGATATTGTTGTCTTGTTCCTGAGTTTAGGGGAAAAGCATTCAGTCTTTTACTATTAAGTATGATGTTAACTGTAGGGTTTTCATAGATGCCCCTACCAGAATGAGGAATCTCTGTCCATACCTAGTTTGTTGCGTGTTTATCATGAGTTTTTCAAATGACTTTTCACCATCTGTTGACATGATCACATTGTTTTTGTTCATTATTCTGTTGGTAGAGTTTATATTCCTAGAATAAACCTAACTTGTGCTTTTGTATGTTTAGTGACTTTCTCAAACTAATTCTATGATACCCTATAGTGTGCAGTCACAGAAGTGTGTGCTTAGTTACTTTCGTGGTTAGCTACTGATTTGTCTCAGGCCTCCTTAAAACTCTTCTACATTTGCCTAGGGCTCTGTGTTATGTGCTGGGGCTTGTCTCTAACACTCAGGCTCTTTACAACTCTATCTTAGTCTTCACTTCTTGAACGGGGCCGCACCGTCAGCCAGAGGTGCAAGATAAGGGCTTTTTAGGTCTTTCCTGAGCATGCACACGGCTTTCTAGATCTCCAGAAATATATAAGAGCTTTTAAAGCCTCCTGTGACACTTCATTCCCCACATCTTCCTTGTAAGTTTCCAAGCAAGCTCTTGTTTAACTGTGGCTATTAAGTTTGGTGTGTCTCATCACCAGATATTTTTCTATACATAAGTGTGCATGTACATGTAGTAGTGTATTTGTTATATGCCTTTAACATTTTGGTATTGCTAAACTAATTTATTCCCTTTGAATGACACAAGTAATACATGAATAAATTCCCAAGATAAAACACAAGCAATGCAGATGAAGATAAACCATACCCCCCCACCCCCTCCCCCCACCCCACTCCTGCCTTGATTTCCCTCCCAATCCTAATCTAGGGGTAACCACTTTCGCCTGCCTGTTTTTTGTTTTTTTTTTAACCTGGTATTTCCTTGTTGTTTTTTTGTTTTTTTTAAAGATTTTATTTATTTATTTGACACAGAAAGAGAGAGAGATCACAAGTAGGCAGAGAGGCAGGTGGGGGGGGCGGGGGGGGGGAAGCAGGCTCCCTGCTGAGCAGAGAGCCCGATGCGGGGCTCGATCCCAGGACCCTGAGATCATGACCTGAGCCGAAGGCAGAGGCTTTAACTCACTGAGCCACCTAGGCCCCCCTCCTTATTGTTTTTAAAGATAAATGCTATCACCCGCATACTATTTTTCAACTACACTATATGAGAATGTTTCCCTGTACTGTTGACAATATTAGATATTATTGACCTTTCTTATTTCTGTCTATCTTGAACATTGCATGTTATTTTTAAAAAGTTGTATTCCCCCAATTACTTGTGAAACTGAGCATTTTTTCGTGTTATTGGCCATTTCTCTTTCCATTTCTGTGAATTGTCTGTTCATACCCTTTGCTTATTTTTTTCTTTCAGATTGCATTTTTGGTTGACTTTAGAGGTTGTTTATATATTCCAGATATTAGTACCTTGTTATGTTTATTACATATGTTTTTCTCAGTCTCGTTTTTTAACTTTGTAATCTTTTCATTCATATTTATTCATATGTTTTCCTATTTTTTTCTTGACGTAAAATGTATATGCAATAAAACGCACGTATTTTAAATGTTCAGTTTGTTGAGTTTTGATAGTTGTGTATGTACTGACCATCTGGTTTGGGTGTAACTATCACCCAAAGCATGATATGAAGGAAACATTTCCATCTACTCCACAAAGTTCCCTTATACCTCTTTCCAGTCAATCCACCCTACCCACCTTCCACCTTAAGCAGCCACTTTCTTTCTGACTTCTGTCACCATAGGTTAATTTTGCATGTTCTTAGACTTTGTATTAATGGAATCATATAATTTTTATATTCCTGGCTGCTTTTGTTTAGCATAATGTAGTTAGGGTTTTTTTGTGTTGTTTTTTGGTTTTGGTTTTTTTTTTTTTTTTTGAGATTTGTCCATGTTCTTGCTTTGCTTAATAATGTGTTCCTCTGTGTTGCTGAGTAGTGTTCCATCGCATGATTATACCACTGCTTGTTTTCCATTCTCCTGTGGATGGAAATTTGAGTTATTTCCAGTTTTTAGCTATTAAGAATAAGGCTGCCTTAAGCATTCATGTACAGGTCTTTTTGTTAATATATGTTTTCATTCCTCTTGGGTAAATACATCAGAGTGGAGGAGGTAGATATGTATTTTTAACTTTTTAAGAAAGTGCCTAATAGTTCTCTAACGTAGTTTATGCCATTTCATAGCCCAGCAATGTATGAGAGTTCCAGCTTATCACATCTTCAAAGATGTCAGGGTGCCTGGGTGGCTCAGTCGGTTAAGCATCTGCCTTTGGCTCAGGTCATGATCTCTGAGTCCCGGGATTGAGTCCCACACCGGGCTTCCTGCTAAGGGAAGAGTCCGCTTCTTCCCCTCCTTCTACCCCTCCACTTGTTCTCTCTCTTTCTCTCTCTCAAATGAATAAATAAAATCTTTTTTTAAAATGTTGTCTTATGGGGCGCCTGGGTGGCTCAGTCGTTAAGCATCTGCCTTTGGCTCAGGTCATGATCCCAGGGTCCTGGGATCAGCCCTGCATCAGGCTCCCTGCTCAGCGGGAAGCCTGCTTCTCTCTCTCCCACTCCCCCTGCTTGTGTTCCCTCTCTCTCTCTCTCTCTCTCTCCCTTTCTGTGTGTCAAATTAAGAAAATCTTTTTTAAAAAAATTTTAAATTAAAAAAATATTTTCTTAAAGATTTTATTTTATTACCCTTCATTGGATATATCATTTGCAAATATCTTCTCTCATTCAGTAGGTTGCCTTTTTGCTTTATTGATGGTTTCCTTCACTGTGCTAAATATTCTTATTTTGATGTACTACCAACTATTTATACTTTTGTTTCTCTTACCTTAGGAGATACAATTAGATATGCATTTTTTAAAGTCGAATGAAATTTTTTAAGCAAACAAAACTAAATTTAGTTTGTAAAAGTAACCATCTCTGAGAACATTTTCACTTTTTTTTTTTAAGATTTTTATTTATTTATTTGACAGAGAGAGAGATCACAAGTAGGCAGAGAGGCAGGCAGAGAGAGGGGGAAGCAGGCTCCCCGCCGAGCAGAGAGCTCGACCCAGGGCTCGATCCCAGGACCCCGATATCATGACCTGAGCTGAAGGCAGAGGCTTTAACCCACTGAGCCACCCAGGCGCCCCTAAATTTAAAAAATTTTTAAAAAGTTGTCTTAGAAACATTAGAGTGTGCGTCAAATAGCATCTCATCATGGTTTTATTTATTTTTTTAAAGATTTTATTTATTTGTTTGACACACAGAGAGAGCACAAGCAGGGAAAGAGGCAGAAGGAGAGGGAGAAGCAAGCTCCCTGCAGAGCAGGGGAAGCCAGATATGGGACTCTATCCCAGGACTTTGGGATCATGACCTGAGCCAAAGGCAGTCCCTTAACCAGCTGAGCCACCCAGGTGCCCCTCATCATGGTTTTAATTTGTATTTCAATGATGACAGTGTTGAGTCTCTTTTCATGTACTTACTATCTATTCATGTATCTTCTTTTTCAAAGTGTCCATTCAAGTTTTTTGCCCATTTTAACAAATTAAAGTCTTTGTCTTTTTATTGATGATTTGTGGGAGTTCTTTATGTATTTTGTATTCAAGTGTCAGATAATGTATGTTACAAATTTTTTTTACAGCCTATGGCTTGTCTGTCTTTTTAATGATGTCCTTTGATGAGCAGAAATTTTAATTTTTATGAAATCCAGTTTACCATTTCTTTTCATTAATGCTTAGAGCGCTTAGAGTCTTGTCTATGAAATCTTTGCTTACCCAAAGTCATGAAGATAATTGCCTGTGTTTTCTGCTTGAAGCTCTATAGCTTTAGCTTTAACATAGTTCTGTAATCTATCTTGAATTAGTTTTTGATTATAAAGTGAGAGAGAGGTTAAAGATCATTTCCCCGACTTCACATGGATATGCAGTTCTTCTAGCAATATTTACTAAAAAGAAGTCCATTTGCCACTGACTTGAATTAGTATTGTGGTGTGTTGAGTTGATATGTGTCTGTGGATCTATTTCTGGACTCTATTCTGCCCTATTAGTGTATCTATTTATTCTTAAACCCTTTAATAGCTGTATAGTATATTTTCACCTCTGGAAGGGCAAGTTTCTCCTCACTTTTCTTTTATCGGAACCATTTTGATTATTTTCTCTTCCAGATGAGTTTTAGAATCGGGTGTCAAGTTCTATGAAAAATTCACAAATTGCATAAATTCTGAATTCCATGTATAGATTAACTTGAGAATTGTGCCTACCCATCCAGGAGCATGATCTCTCCGCATTTACTCAAGTCTTTTATGTCTTTCAGTAAGCTTTTGCAGGTTTCTTGGCATAATTCTTACACCACTTGTCTTGGTAGGCATATTCTAGAATATCATATTCTATCACAATATCATTGTGTTGCTATTTTGAATATCTTTTTCTATTTCATTTTCTTTTTTAAAAATTAATTTATTTTCTTTTTTTAAGAAAGATTGAGTGCGAGTAAGGGTGCGAGGAGAAGAGGGAGAGGGAGAGAGAGAATCTCAAGCAGCTCCATGCCCAGCACAGAGCCTGATGCGGGGCTCAATCTCCCGACCCCAGAATCATGACCTGAGGGAAGACCAAGAGTCAGACGCTCAACCAACTTAGCCACCTTGGCACTGCGCTTTCTTAGTTTCTCATCATTTGTCAGTTGTGTTACTTAAATTTTCTAGGTGGATATTCATATTATTTTCAAATAGACACTTTGGCCCCCTCCTAACATTTATACCTCATTTCTTTTTTCACTACAGGATTGAATATTACCAGTAAGAGTAGCCATTCTCATTTTCTTTTTGTTTTTACTCTAGCCAGAATGTTGCTAGTGTTTCACCTGTAATTATCACTACAGTTCTGGCAGATATCTTTTATCAAGTTAAGGAAGTAATTTTTTATTCCTACTTTGCTAAGAAATACATATTTTTAGGTTTTTTTTTTTATTTCTTTAAAAGATTTTATTTATTTGTGAGAGAGAGAGAGAGAGAGAGAGAGAGCATGAGCACAAGTGGGGGCAGAGGCAGAGGGAGCAGCAGACTCCCCACTGAGCAGGGAGCCTGATGCAGGGCTCAATCCCAGAACCCTGGGATCATAACCTGAGCCGAAGGCAGATGCTTAACTGACACTTACCCAAGCCACCCAGGCGTCCCAGAAGTACATATTTTTAAACTAGGAAATGAGTGTTGAGTTTTATCCTTGATTGGTAATTAATGATCATGTAGTCTTTCTTCCTCTAACCAATTGTTAGAGTGAATTATAAAAATAACCTTTCTGTCACTGAATCATCCCCTATTGACCATGATAAGTTATTCTTTCTGTACATTGCTGAGTTTCATGTACTAGTTTTCATTTTAGGACAATTACATATATGTTCCTATGAGAGAGTGGCCTATAACTTTTTTTTCTGTGTGTGCTCCCCTTGTCCAGTTTCAGTTTGAAGTTTTTGCCAACTGTATAAAATGAGTCGAGAAGCTTTTCATTTTTTTCTATGCTCTGATACAGTTTATATACCATGGGAATTATCTTTGAAGGCTTCTTGGATATTAGCTTTTCTATATCTGGGACCAATTTTGATAATTTATATTTTCCTAGAGAATTATTCACTTTGGATTGTCAAATTTATTGGCATAATTTTGTATATAGATTTATGCTATATTTTTAATCTCCATATCTGTAATTATGTCTCTACTTTTAGTTCATTGATTATTATATATCTTCTCAATTTTTTCTACCACATTTGACAGATTTGTTGATTAACTCTCTTTTCTCTGTATTTTATTTCTTTACTCTGTATTAATGACTTCCTCCTAAGTTGTTTTCTTATATTCATTGTATTGCTTCCTGAGTTGAAAGTTTAGTTCTTCTCTCTTTTTTTAAAGCTTTTCAAGAAGTCAAGATGGTATAATGAACCCTGCACATACCTGTCATATAGTTTCAACAATGACAAATTTATGACCAGTCTTGTTTCATATGTGTGCTAACCACTTTCTCCCTCTGATATTATTTTTTTTTTTTAAGATTTTATTTATTTATTTATTTATTTATTTTAAGATTTTATTTTTGACAGAGAGAAACACAGCTAGAGAGGGAACACAGCAGAGGGAATGGTGGCGGGTGAAGCAAGCTCCCTGCTGAGCATAGAGCCTGATGTGGGGCTCGATCCGAGGACCCTGGGATCATGACCTGAGCCGAAGGCAGACACTTAAGGACTGAGCCACCCAGGTGCCCCTCCCTCCGATATTATTTTGAAGCAAATCCCAGATATATTTTATATATTTCAGTTTGTATTTGAAAAAATAAGAACTCTTTTAAGAATCACCTAAAAATTATTAATAATTCCTTAGCATCATCAAATATCTAGTTAGTGTTCACCTTTCCAATGGTCTCATTGATTTTATTTGTTTGGATCAGGATCTAAACAAAGTCCACACATTGCTATACCTTGATAGGTTCTTTTTAGTCTCTTTTAATCTATGGATACCTCCTCCATCTCTCCTTACGCCTCAACTTTCTTAATTTATTTTTTTTTCTTAATTTATTTATTGAAGAAAATCAGATTGTCTTATGGAATTTCTCATAGTCTGAATTTTGCTAATTACATATCCCCATGTAGTTTTAACATATTTTGTGTTCCTCTGTATTTCCTACAGATCGGTAACTGGATCTAGAGGCTAAGTTAACATTCAGGATTGATTTTTGCTTCTTTTTGAGTATGCCATTTGATTATTTCTCTTTTGGTAACATAGCTCATTTGTTTTCAGTTGTTCTTCTCTAAAAAGATACATTTAAAACTCTTCATTTTCCTCTAAGTACCACTGGATATAATCTTACAATTTTGAGAAATAGTCCTCTATTAATTTCTAAAGTAGATAATTTCTTTTTCATTTTTCCTTTAACCTAAGAGTTATGTAGAAGTTGTTTTTATGTATCCTGTTGTTGTTTATTTCTGATTTATTGCATTATGATCAATGAATGTGTGTGATTTCTTCTTTTTGAAACTTGTCCTGATTCTTGTTTGGTCTTTGTTAATATTCCATGTATATTTGAAAAAAGTATATTTTCTGTTGGGTCTGTAGTTCTATACCTGCCTATTAGATAAACTTTTTAATTACATTATTCGGCTCTTTCATGTTCCTTGTTGTTCTTTACTTAGTATGTTATTTTGTGACAATATGACCAAGGATCTGTCAATTTCTCCTTGTATTTCTTTATGCATCATGTATGTGCATTTTTATGCATTACACACACACACATTTTTTGCAGCTATTGTGTTTTTATTATTGACGTATAGTTGACATACAATGTTATATGGTTCAGGTGTACAACATAGTGATTCAGCACTCCTATACATTACTCAGTGCTCTCCATGGTAAGTGTCGTTACCTTCTGTCACTATATAATGTCATTACAGTTATGTATCTCGAAGCTATGTTATTAGCTGCATAAAGTATCATAGCATATATCTTCTCAGAGGATTATATCTATTTTATCGGATTAATATTTTTTCACTTACTTTCCCTTTTTTAGCCGTTAACCTGGTATGTCTTTTTGTGTCCTTTATTGAAATCATATAGCTCGATTTCATTCATTCATTCATTCGTACCCGATCCGACGTTCTCTTTTGATAAAGGGTTTTCTTCTGCATATTTTCATGTTTGTGTTTGGACTTATTCTTACCGTGTCATTGGCTTCCAAGCCAGTGGCCTACTCCTACTGTGGTACCACAACCAATTAGCTGGGACTCCTATCCCAAGGCTCCCTCCTGTTTGCTGAATCTGAATTCACCACCTTCAAGTCTTCACTACCGCTAGTGTTGGTGCCACCTTTTCACAGCAGTTCTCCCCTATATATTTTTTCCTTCTGTTATCTTAAACGTCTACTTTCAGTCTCTCAAGAATTTTGCAGTTTCCAGTCCACTAGTGATAGATTCACGGGTGGTTGGTGGCTTGTCACTTGGCATCATCTTCAAAGACTTTTAGGGGCTCTCAAAGGATTTTCACTCATTTACATTAGAGTTTTGTGTCTACATTCTGAGTTACCCACTTTAGCTTCAAAACTTCAATTTCTTCATTTGTAAAATAGGACTTGAATGTATACCCCTACAGAAATGTGAGAATTAAGTGAACTCATATATGTAAAATAAGTATTGTGATTCCTGGTATATAGTAGCTTTTTAATAATTATCGATTCCATCTTCTGTGTTTTACTTGCTCCAGATGGTGATTAATAAGGAGGATAGGGGCCCTCCTGATATTTATAGACAAGCCCAACTGAACTAAGAATGCTTGGAGCTGGCCAGGGTGCTTGTCAACATTTGAGGTAGATTTTGAGGGTGGAAGTGGCTTACGAGGTGTGGCTTGTCCCAGCAGGATTAAGTTTTCTTTAGTTAACAGAATCTCATTCCCAAGCCAAGCTCCCCACTGTTAGAGGGAATCATTTTCTAACTACCGTGGGCTAAGAAATTTGCTAGCCCCTCTTGAGTGCTTCAGAGGATAGATATGGCCCTTTAGAATTCTGTTGCTTATTGCATTATTGGGGGTGGAGGAAGGCGGTGTACTCAAGGAGATTTGATTTGTGAGGCAGAAAAGTTTATGACAAAATCATGGCCTTCGATCAAGTGGGAAATGCCATTAGCTGAAGGAAATTAGCAAGAAAATAAGACATTGGTATATAGGAGCGGACTGCAGAAAGACAGTAAGTTTAATTTTGGACATGTCAGATCTGAAATGCATATTGGAAAAGTCCGGGAGGAAATGGGAAATTCAAAACTTGAACTTAGAAGCAATATCTAGGGGATGCCTGGCTGGCTCAGTCAGAAAAGCATGTGAATTTTGATCTCAGGATCATGAGTTCAAGCTCCACATTGGGCATAGAGATTACATAAATAAATAAAACTTTTTTAAAAAATATTTTATTATTTATGTAGGAGAAAGAGAAAGCGAGAGCACAGAGGGAGTGAGAGACGCAGACTCCCTGCTGAGCTGACTTGATCCCAGGACCCCAAAATCATGACCTGAGCTGAAGGCAGACGCTTAACTGAGCTACCCAGGCACCCCAATAAATAATAAACCTTTTTTAAAAAAAGAAGCAGCATCTGGGGGGCGCCTGGGTGACTCAGTGGGTTAAAAGCCTCTGCCTTCGGCTCGGGTCATGATCTCAGGGTCCTGGGATCGAGCCCCACATCGGGCTCTCTGCTCAGCGGGGAGCCTGCTTCCCCTTCTCTCTCTGCCTGCCTCTCTGCCTACTTGTGATCTCTCTCCCTCTTTCAAATAAATAAATAAAATCTTAAAAAAAAAAAAAAGAAGCAGCAGCATCTGGACTGGAGATAAATGTTTGGAATGTATGGGTGAGGTTGCCCAGGAAGAGTTGTGTCAAAAAAGACTAGATAAGAAGACAGCCAGCACGAAATATCGGTCAGGAGTAAATGAGCCAATTAAAGAGGTTGGAGAGGCACAGGAGAACAGTAGTAGCTTTACAACCAAAGTAAGAGTTTCTAGAAAAGAGAGACTGTCGCCTATGTCAGATGCTTCAGAGTGGTCACGTAAGATGAGGACTGAGAAGAGACAGATGGATTTGGCCATTGAGGTTTTTGGTCATCTTTGCCAGAGCCGCGTCAGTCAAGTGGTAAGGTTGCGTCAGACAGGCAGGGGAGTGACTTTAACTACCATTCTGAGTGTGGTGTTTATCTTAGCCATTCATTTCCTTATTGTTGTATCCCTTAGCAATATGCAGTGGCATTTTGCTTGTTTTTAAACTTTTCGTAAGGTGTTTCAGGATGTATGTATTCTTTTGTCACTGGTGTTTTGTTTGTGAGATTCATTCATCCTGATACACATAGCTCCGTTCTAAGTTTTTTTTTTTTTAACTAGAGTGTTGTGTTTTCTTACTATAAAATAATACTGGTAAGAAGAAAATGATCTCTTTGCCAGTATTTATTCCTATTAATTCTCTTAGTTTTTATTCATTAGCACGGAGAAGGATGTTGAAGGATATGTTCTGGGTTTGTAAAGTTGCTTTCTTCAGGAGGATCCAGTTTCTGATTTTCACTGGGTGGTTTTAGTGTTTTACTATTCGGAATGATAATTGCTACTGGTTTGGGTAAATAGTATTTTGCTCTTTTAGTTCCAAGAAAGTCTTTTTGATGCTCTCCTTTAATCTCCGAGGGAGATCTTTTTTAAGCTTGAATTGTCTGTTTCTTTCAGCAACTCTGTTTCATTAAAGGCCTTTTCTAAATGTTCCACTTGGCCTCTCTTAGGCTTCGGGGTCCCCTTATGTGGATTGTATTTTCCTTTGTCTGTTCACTGGGGCTCAGGTGCCTTAAGTCCTAGCAGCTGTGTGAGTGGAAAAGGCCCAGTGGTTTGTGCTCATGAGCCAGTGCTGCCGCCGCAGTCATGTTGTCAGCAAGCTGTTTACACCCTTGGGAGGCGTCAAGAGAAAGCCTCTCTGTATCTTGTTCCTTGGTGCTGTCCTCATCGAGATGAAGAGGACCCAACCCAACTCTTCAGTCTCTTCTCAGCATTTTCAGATCCAGAGAAACCTGGCATACATACAGACAATATCGACTGTCCCCTAGGAATGTGTAGAGTCCTGCAGGCCAAGCCTTCACCAGAAGCTTTGTTCCCATCTTTGTATTTGGCTCTAGTCCATCAGACCCAAAGCCCTTGGCTCAGAATTCTGGTCTCTTCCAGAGATGAAAAAGTCTGCATCACCCCTTACTATCTGGTCTCAGACCCATCCTGTGACTTCATTCTCTTGGCTGATTATAGCACACCTGCTTGGCTCAAGAACAGAGTGGATGGCTCAGATTTGGGACTAGAAGGGATTCTGGGATATCTTTAACCTACCATCTTCCCAAACTCCATCTGAATTTTTAAAATATACTACCAAATTCCCATAAAGCCATGAGATTATTCATTTTTCTGAAGTTTTCTAACTTCTCTAAGTATTATTACCAATTTGATAAGTGAAAAATGGCATCTCATTTTCATTTCTATAGTTATTAGTGAAGTTGAACGTACTTGTATATTTATAGACCATTTATATTCTGGATTCAATCACCCATTCAAAGTATTTCTTTCCCTTTAATCAATGTGGGTGCTGTACATTCCTTGTTAAGATTATCTCTATTTTTTGTTGTGACTTTGAATACAAAACATGTTCAGATCATTGTCAGATAGATTATAAATTACAGATGGATGACATAGATTATTCAATTGAAGTATAATATACATGCAGGAAAATGCCCAAATCATAGTTATACAGTTTGATGGATAGGTGGTAATCAAGAAACAATATTACAAGCATCCCAGAAGTACCGCTCATGCACGCTTCCAGTCTCTAGCTTCCCCAAAGGGTGACCTTTGTGTCTGACTTCTTTCATTCAATGTAAGGTCGCCAGAGAAAATATAAAATGGCCAGTTAAATTTGAATTTCAGATAAACGATGAATCATTTTTTAATATAAGTATGTTCCATGCAAAATGATTCATCATTTATCTAAAATTCAAATTTAACTGGATGTCCTGTGTTTTTTTTTTTCTTTTGCTAAATCTAGTAACCCTGACTCAACATTACGCTTCCGAGATTAATCCATATTATTGCATGTAATTGTAGTTCATTCATTTTCATCACTATGCATATTCTATTGGTGACTATACCACAATTTATTTATCCTTCCTACTGTTGGATGAGCATTTGGGTATTTTCCAGTTTGGGGCTGTTATGAATAGTGCTGCTATGAATATTCTTGTATATGTATTTTGGTGAACATATGCATCCAAATCCCTCCATTCCTGAATCCTCCTGTAACTTCTACCCTATCTCCCTCCCTTTAGAGCCAAGCTCCTCAGAAAAGTTAACACTGCCAAGCAACCCATGTGATTCACTCTTAGTTACATTTTTTGATGAGATAGAGCATACATACAGAAAATTGCATAGATCATGTATATAGTTTAATAAATAATGATAAAGTGCACAGTCATGTAAGTACCACGTAGGCTGAAAAACAAAAGGTTTCCAGCACCTGTGTATACCCCTCTCGGGTCATGACCTCCTCCCTTCCCTCTAGAGGTAACAACTCCCAACTTTCATCGTGGGAATCCCCTTGATTTCTTTGATGGTAGTGCCACCTTTGTATAAATACCAAAGTAGCATAGTTTTGTTCTGCCTATTTTTAAACTTTATATAAATGGAATCATGCTGTATGTAATCATCTGTGTCTTACATCTTCCATTCAACACTGTGTGTGAGAGATTCATCTATGTTGCATATAGCTGTGGTTCCTTTTTGTCCATTTCAGTCTACTATTCCATTATATGACTATACCACTATTTATTCTCTCTACTGTTGATGGAGAGTTCATTTGTTTCCAGTTTGGGGGTATTACTAACAACGTCCTTTTGAACGTTTTTGTTTAAATATCTTGACGCATATGTGTAAGAATTTTCTGGGGTAAGAAACAAAACTGATGAACCTAGAGGAAGGGAAGAAAACATAAAATAAGATAGAAACAGAGAGGGAGAGGTGCCCAGGTGGCTCAGTCAATTAAGCATCTGCCTTTGGCTGAAGTCATGATCCTGGAGTCCTGGGATTGGGGCCCACATCGGGCTCCCTGCTCAGCGGGGAGCCTGCTTCTCCCGCTCCCCCTGCTTGTGCGGTCTCTATGTCAAGTGAATAAATAAAATCTTTTAAAATAAATAAACAAACAAAGAGGGAGGCAAACCATGAGAGACTCTTAATGATAGGGAATAGACTGAGAGTTGCTGTGGGGGAGGTGGATGGGGGGACGGGGTAACTGGGTGATGGACATTAAGGAGGGCACCGGGTGTTACGATGCTACTGAAGAATCACTAAATTCTACCCCTGAAACTAATAATCCACTATATGTTAACTAACTTGAATTTAAATAAAATCTTTTTAAAAAGGATTTTGGGGGTTATATAATGAGAAATAAAACTACTGGGTCATAAGGCACATACCCAACTGTCTTACAAAGTGCTCCAAGGTATGAAAGTCCTTGTAGCTCCACATTCTCCAACACTGGTCAGAATCTAAAATTTTTGCCAGTCTAGTAAGTATGGAGTGATAAAAACCTCACAGTGGTTTTAATTTTCATTACTTCAATGACTAAAAGGATTGATCACCTCTTTCTATGCTTCTTGGCCACATACATTTTCTTTCTTTTTTTTTTTTTTTTTAAGATTTTTATTTATTTGACAGAGAGAGAGAGATCACAAGTAGGCAGAGAGGCAGGCAGAGAGAGAGGGGGAAGCAGGCTCTCCGCCGAGCAGAGAGCCCGATGTGGGGCTCGATCCCAGGACCCTGAGATCCTGACCTGAGCCAAAGGCAAAGGCTTTAACCCGCTGAGCCACCCAGGTGCCCCGTCTTGTCTTGTCTTTTCTTTTCTTTTCTCTTTCTTTTTGAAGAGATTTTATTTATTTGAGAGAGGGAGTGAGCATGAGTGGGGGAGAAGCAGACTCCTCAAAGAGCAGGGAGCCCAATGCAGGGCTCGATCCCAAGACCCTGGGATCATGACCTGAGCCAAAGGCAGACACTTAACTGACAAAGCCACTCAAGTGCCCCGGCCACATATATATATATATTTTTTTTTTTCTGTAAAATACCTGTCCTAGTTTTGCCCATTTTTCTATTGTGTCTTTTTGTTACTGATTTTAAGTAGTAGTTTTTTATATGCTATAGATTCTAGTTACTGTTCAGTTATATTTATTGCAGACTTCCCCATTCCCACATGTTTTGCAAATATCTTCTCCCTCATCTCTGGCTTGTCTTTTCACTCCTTTTTCATTTATGATTCCTTTATTTTGAGTCCTGTTTAAGAAATACTTCAGTACTGCAAGGTCTTGAAGATACTCTTCTAGATTATCTAATAGAAGCTTCACAGTTTTGCCTTTCACATTTAACTCTTTAATTCATCTAGAACTGTTTCCTGTACATGGTACGATGTGGGGGTCCAATTTCACTTTTCCACATAAAGACCCATTTGTCCTAGCCCTATTTAATAAAAAGTCAGTCCTTCCCTGACTGCTGAGCGATGCCACTTCTGTCATATATTAAGGCCCAATTTGCCTTGGTCTGTTTCTGGGCATTCTATTTCAATAAGTCAAATTAAGTCTTCCAAATCCATGTCTGAAATATATCTCCCCATTTATTTAGGACTTCTTTAATATTTCTCACTAATTTTCCCTGTAGAAGTCTTATACATCTTTTGTTCTATTCATGGGTAATTTGTATTTTGACAGTATTAGAATTTTGATATATTTCTAAATTTTTATTTTGATTCCAGTTAACGTACGGTGATACACTATTAGTTTCAGGGGTACAGTATAGCGATTCAACAATTCCATACAACACCTGCTGCTTATCAAGACAAGTATGCTCCTTAATCCCCGTCACCTATTTAACCCATCCTCCCTCCCACCCCTGGTAACCATCAGTGTGTTCTCTATAATTAAGAGAGTGTTTCTTGGTTTGTCTCTTTTTTTCCCTTCGGCTCACTTGTTTTGTTTCTTAAATTCCTCCTCTGAGTGAATCATACGGTATTTGTCTTTCTCTGACGATTTATTTTGCTTAGCATTATACTCTCCAGCTCCATCCACATCCTTGCAAATGGCAAGATTTCATTCTTTTTTTATGGCTGAATAAAAATTCCATTTTGTGTGTACGTGTGTGTGTGTGTGTGTGTGTGTGTGTATCACTTCTTTATGGACCCTTAGGCTGCTTCCATAATTTGGTTAGTGTAGATAATGCTGCTATAAACATAGGGTGCATGTATCCCTTCGAATTAGAGTTTTTGTATTCTTTGGGTAAATACCCAGTACTATAACTGCTGGATCATAGGGTCACTCTATTTTTAACTTCTTGAGGAACCTCCATACTGTATTCCCACCAGCAGTGTAGGAGGGTTCCCTTTCTCCACATCCTCACCAACACCTGTTGTTTCTTACATTGTTGATTTTAGCCATTTTGGTATGTGTGAAGTGGTATCTCTTTGTAGTTTTGGTTTGCATTTCCCTGATGATGAGTGATGTTGAACATCTTTTCACGTGTCTGTTAGCCATCTGGATATCCTCTTTGCAGAAATGTCTATTCATGTCTTCTGTCCATTTTTAATTAGATTACTTGTTTTGGGGGGTGTTGTTTTATAAATTCTTTTTATATTTTGGATACTAACTTTATTGGCTATGTCATTTGCAGAAATCTTCTTTCATTCCATAGGTTGCCTTTTAGTTTTGTTGATTGTCTCTTTGGGTGAGCAGAAGCTTTTTATTTTGATGAAGTCCCAATAGTTTATTTTTGCTTTTGTTCCCCTTGCCTCTGGGAACATATCTAGAAAGAAGTTGCTATGGCCAATGTCAAAGAGATTCTGGCCTGTGTTCTCTCACATTTCAGGTTTCAGGTCTCACAGATTTTGAATCCATTTTGAATTTATTTGATGGTTTCAGGTCTCACGTTTAGGTTTTGAATCCATTTTGAATTTATTTTTGAGTATGGTGTAAGAATGTTGTCCAGTGCATTCTCTGCATGTTGCTGGCCAGTCCCAACACCATTTTTTGAGGAGACTGTCTTTTTCCCATTGGATATTCTTTCCTGCTTCTTGAAGATTAATTGACCATATAGTTATGGGTTTAGAAATGTTTAAAAAACTTTTCTACCGCAGTGTTATATAAAAACCCGGAAATTGGGGCGCCAGGGCAGCTCAGTCGGTTAAGTGTCCAACTCTTGATTTCAGCTCAGATCATGATCTCAAGGTCGTGAGATCAGGGCCTGCTTTGGGCTACATGCTCAGCATGGAGTCTGCTTGTCCCTCTCCCTCTGCTCCTCCCACTGTTTGACCCCCCCCATAGATAGATAGATAGATAGATAGATAGATAGATAGATAGAATCTTTAAAACCAGGAAATTACATATAAGCAAATAGCTTGCTGAGTTTCCACCAATTGAACAAATCCATATAACTAGCCTAAGAAGAATATTTAAAAATTTTATGTTCTACCTTGGTTTTTGATATATGGAAATAAAATTTATTTTTTTAATACTGATTTTCGTCTACCTAGGAACCTGATTGACTCTCTTGGTAGTCTGTCTTTATCCACCTTGCTAAAATCACTATGTAAAAGATTATCAGTGATATCTTAATTGTCAGAACGAACTGGTTCTTTCCAGTGCCCATCTTACCTGACCTCTTGGTGGCATTAACATTTGAACACACCCTTCTTGAAATTTCTGGTTCGTAAATCATCATTCTCTCAGTTCTCTCTCTAACTCAAACTATTCCTTTTCCTCCTCTTTTGCTTTTTCTTCTTCCTAATCCTGTATGCCATTTATTGCACCCAGCATGATCTCCTCGATTAGGAATGAGTACCCACTGCATGCTGTTAGTTCTTCCTCAGTAGTATTAGAGAGATGCTCCCACTTCCGGTCTGTTCCTGCTCCCTCTGCAAAGCCCGTGCCTTCGCCCCGCATACCTGGGGAAGAGTCTCCTCATACTTCGTTTGGCTCCTAGGAGGCATTCCATCCTAAATACCATACCCACATTAGCCTCCTTGAAATCCCACTCCGTCCGTGGTGCTTTCCCTGATTAGAAACGAAGTGGCACATCACCGCTTACAGGGCAAAGTGTAAAACCCATCAACAGGTCTTCCAGGCCCCTTGTACCCCGGTCCCAGCCTACCTCCGCAGCTGTCTCTCGCAGCTCCCTCTGCCCACTCTCTGCCCAGCCGCGCAGCCCTCCCGGCGTGCCCTGCTGATTCTGGCTTCCGTGCATTTGCAGCACAGCCGTATCTTCTCTCTCGGAATGCAGCCATCTTCTTCTCCCCCATCAAACTACAGCAGAGCTATCTCTCCAGGTGCAGCCAGAAGTCTGAGATTTTCTGTGTGGCCCTGGTAACCATCTCGTCTTCTAATGTATTTTCTTCCCCTTGAGACGGTACGGTGCCAGGTGATTTTGTGGTCGATCTTTGGCCCCTCTAGACTTCCAGCTTGATCTCCCACCACTTGCCTACGGACTGCAAGGTTCTAACCACAGCAGTCTGCTCATCATGTCCAAATAGCACTCCTATTTCAGAGCTCTGTGCCGTCGTACTTGTATGTCCTCTGCTGGGTTTTTCCCTTCTCCACTCACTGCCTTGCAAATCTGGTTCCATCAAGCACCCCGCTCCTCCCGTGCTTTTAAACCTCTCCCTGTCTACGGGCTTTCCCTCGCCCCCCAGCATAGAAGCGTTCTGATGTGTTTTTCCCATTTTGAAACAGAACAAAATCCTTCGTCCTCCTCGTACCACTGTTGTTTGCCTTTTACCTCTCACCCTGCCTCTTTGCCAGCCCTCCATCCTCATCCCACTGAAACTGTCCCCGCTGGAGTCACCTAGTGATCTGAAAAACTGGCTCAATTCAGCTCTTTTTAGTCCTCTTACTTGGTGGCCCCTGTGTCCGGCACCCTGCCCCTTCGTCCGGACAGTCTCCTTCCTCCCTCGGATCTGTGACACTGCTGTCTCCTGGGCGTGTTCTTCTTTGAGGACTCTCTCGGGCTCCACTTCTCCCATCCACCCATACCTGCGACAGCCCAGGTTCTGTTCCGCCATGTTTTTCTTTCTCTTCCCACTGTTCAAGCCCATCACTTGCCACCTTTGCACCACCCGAGGTGGTCTCACTCATTTAGATGCTTCTAACTCCTGCCTATATGCTGCCCAGCCCAAACCTCTTATCTCCAGCCCAAATCTCACACCTACACTTCAGCTGATAAATGTAGTTGCCTGTGGGACATTGCATGGATGTCCCACAGACAACTGCCCTTGTATTATACCTAAAACCGAACTCCTCATCTCTCCCTTCCTCTGTTAAACCGGCCCTTCCGTCCCCTTTGGTATATAACACCAACATCCCCTCATTCACCTATGTCAGAAACCAGGGCATCAAGCCATGCTCTTCCTTCACTCCGGCTCCTTCTCCCAATCCCATCAGTCGCCAAGGTCTTTCAGTCTTACTTTCTCATCTTTCAAATCACTTTCTTTTCTCTGACCCTGCTACCACTACCTTAGTTCAGGCCGAAAGCATTTCTTAGCTTAGAGCAAGGTTTCCAACTGGTTTCCCTATCTTTTTCAGCCAGGCACCCTTCCATGCCATCTACCGGTCAGCAGCCAAGATGTTTTCCTAAACGGGGTCTCCCTGCTTAATGTTCTTCCCCCAGCTCCTCACTTTGTCTTATACTGTTTGACACAACCTTTGTGCTCTAGCCCTGCCTACCTGACTAGCTTCCCCTCTCCCCACCCCTTCCTTACAATCTGCTTACCCGTGAAGTGTGCCAAGTTCTCTCTTCTCTATGCTTCTTTGTACATTCTGCTCCCTCTGCCGGAAATGCCTTCCTTCTGCCCTCATGTGGCTATTTTGTTTTGCCCTTCAGTACTCAGCTCTGATTTCATCCCCTCGAAGAAACTCTCTTTGACCACCTTTGATATCCACCCCCCACCCCCCACCCCTGCCCATCCCGAGCTTAACCTCTTTCCTGCACTAACACGAACCAACTCTGTAATCCCGTCATCTCCTACAATCGCTGACTTGACTGCAAGCCAGGCAAAAAGGTGTTTTATTCATCTTTGAGTCCTTAGGGCCTGGCATAGTGCCTGACTCGCAGTTCGTCCTGATTAAATGCCCGAGTTCTTGCTCTCTTTTGGTCTGACTGACAATTCTTACTAATATTTCGATTCACAATTCAGATGTCACCCAACTAGGAAACCTCTAATATGGGTCAGTCCATCAACTGGTGTTCCATAGTGTTTTTTCCTAACATTTTATTATGAAATTTTTCAACGATACTGCAAAGTGAAAAGATTTGACAGGAACAGCCCTATACCTAGCATCCGGATTCCACCGTTAGCATTTTACTGTATTTGCTTTGTTACATATCTATCTATCCACTCATTAAGACGTATCCTTTTTTTAGATGCATTTTAAAGTAAATTGCACACGTTGGTACACTTCCTCCTAAATACTCAAGCTTACATGTTATTAACTGGGCTTTAATATTTGTTTATATTTTTTAATGTGGAATTTATCATGAAAAGCACAAATTTTAAGTGTATGTTAGCCAGGTTTTGACAAAGTCATTTACCCAAAAGCCTATAACCCAAAACCTTATCACCGATACAGAAGATTACTTTCCTTCCCAATCTGTTGCCACCCTGCCAGGTCTCACTGCATCCTCCCTTTTCGTTGTAATTACTTGTTTGTTTTTGCCATTAGACTTTGAGTTCCCTGAACGCGAAGACCAGTTCTTATTTTCCTGCCGCCTATGGCAAGCACTGTGCCTGGCACACAGTTGGTGCTCATTAACTGTTGACTGGCCAGATGAGCGTGTATCTGCCTTATTCCCAGAATCTGAATGCATGTTGTATTCATTCTCTTTCTTTCTCATCTCCCACTTTGATAAGGTTGCTTGGTCGTGTCATTTTTAGGTCTTAAATACCTTTGACTCTTCTCCCCTTCATTCCTGTTCCCTTGTTCCAGTCCTTAGAGATCTCTCACTTGAGCTATTAAAATAACCTGCTAAATGGTTTCTTTTTTCCTTTTTTTTGCTAAATGGTTTCTTAAACACCAATTTGTGACTCCCAAATCTACCTTCTAACTGACAACCAAAATGGTATTTATAAAATCCAAATTCGATCATGTATACCCCCTCTTTAAAACCTTTCTATTGTGGGACACCTGGGTGGCTTAGTCGGTTAAGTGTCCAGGTCTTGATTTCAGCTCAGGCCATGATCTTGGGGTTATGAGATGGAACCCTTGGTTGGGCTCCGCCCTGGGCATGGAGCCTGCTTAACATTTTCTCTCTTCCTCTGCCACTCCTCTCCTTCTCCCTACCCCCCAAAAACACTTTCATTTGTTTCCATCATTTACAGCAGATGTTTTTATCTGCTTTCCCTTTAAAGCAGTACTCTTTTTTTATTTTTTTTAATTTATTTTATTTTTTTAATATTTATTTATTTGACACACAAAGAGAGATCACAAGCAGGCAGAGAAAGAGGGAGAGGCAGGCTCCCCACTGAGCAGAGAGCCCGATGCGGGGCTCAATCCCAGGACCCTGAGACCATGACCTGAGCCGAAGGCAGAGGCTTTAACCCACTGAGCCACCCATGCGCCCCCAGAACTCTTTTTTTTAAATGAAATCTTACAACAAATTCTAACAGTTGAAATAAATCAAAGAACAGGTTTTATATTCACCTGAATTTATTTTATAAGTTCAGATTTATAACCTTGTATAAGTCAGTCTTCAAACAATAAAAATATTATAGCTAGTTTATAATCACAGTTTCTTTCTTTATAATAACTGGTATATCAAAATTTTCCATGATAAAAAAAATGCAATACAACAAAGGACTTGTATCTAGAATATACAAAGAACTCCAGTCCAACTACAAAGTGGGCAAAAGGCATAAACAGATACTTCACCAAAGAGGACATACAGATGGCAAATAGCCACATGAAAAGATGTTCGGTATCCTCAGTCATTAAGGAAATACAAATGAAAACCACAATGAGATATCACTGCACACCCCTCACAATAGCTAAAAGAAAAAATAGTGACAATACCAAATGCTGGCAAGAATGTGAAGAAATTAGCTCTCTCATACATTCCTGGCAGGAATGTAGAAAGGTACAGTCACTCTGGAAAACGATTTCTTCTAAAACTAAATATGTTCTTATCAAATAATACAGCAATTGCACTATTGGATATTTATCCCGGAAAAAGTATATGTTCACACAAAAATCTGTACATGAATGTTCATAGCTGCTCTATTTGTAATAACCAAAAATGAAATGATTGAAATGTCCATCAGTAGGCAAATGGTTAAACAAAATACGATGCATCCATGCAATGTAATTCTCCTCAGCAGTAGAAAGGAATGACTTGATACAGACAACAACTTGGATGGATTATTGTTAGGCTCTAGTTGGAAGAAAAAGGGGGCCAGTCTCAAAAGGTTACACAGCGTATGATGCCATTTAAACATTCTTGAAATGGCAATGCCTGGGTGGCTCAGCTCAGGTCATGATCCCAAGGGTCCTGGGATCGAGCCCCGCATCGGGCTCCCTGCTCAGTGGGGAGCCTGCTTCTCCCTCTCCCTCTGCTGCTCCCCCCCACTCGTGCTCTCTCTCTCTCTGTCTCTTGCTTGCTCTTGCTCTATCTCAAATAAATAAAATCTTTAAAAAAAAAAAACAAACATTCTTGAAATAGCCAAATTATAGGGGAGAACAGATTAATGATTGATAGAGGTTGGGAACTGGGGGGTAAAAGAGTAGGTGTGCCTATAAAGGGTAGCACAAGAGAGCCATGTGATAGGACTGTTCTGTATCTTGACTTCAGTGATGGCTACATGAAATTATACGTGTGATAAAATTGCACAGAACCAGACACACACACACACACACACACACACATACACACACACACAGTACATGTAAAAACTCCTGAAATCTGAATCTGAATAAGCTCAGGATTGTGCCAATGTTAACTTTCCAACGTTAACTATAGCTGTGCAATACGATACCACTGGAGAGGCTGGGTGAATGGGGCACAAGACCTTCTTATACATTTCTTTGCAACTTCCTATGAATCTGAATAATTATTTTGAAATAAAAGCTTTTTATAAGTGCAGTATAATGAAAAGTAATTTTTTTTCTCTTCCCAAATCCATAATCCACATTTCTAGATATTTTCTCTTTCTATACAAATGGAAGCATACAAGGTAGTCTATTGTAGTCTACCCTTCATTTTTTTCCCTGAATGATATATGTAAGCGTTTGTTCCATGTTAACTTATACATCTCTACCATGTTCTTTTTCATGACTCTATATTGTATAGACATACCGTTGGATTTATTATGCCGTTCCCTATGCCGTTTGGTACCGCTGCAACTGAACATTCAGGTTGGCTCCAGACTTTTGCTAGTATAAACTAAGCTCCAGTGAACATTTTTTTTTTTTTAAAGATTTTATTTGACAGAGAGAAACACAGCGAGAGAGGGAACACAAGCAGAGAGGGAATGGTAGCAGGAGAAGCAGGCTTCCTGCTGAGCAGGGAGCCCGATGCGGGGCTCGATCCCAGGACCCTGGGATCATGACCTGGGCCGAAGGCAGACGCTTAACGACTGAGCCACCCAGGCGTCCCTCCAGTGAACATTCTTAATTCTTAGTATATGACATGATGGTGATTCTGGATGACAGAATCTTAATTAAGATTTTGCTCTAATTTTTCCTATAATTTGTTCTGGTGACACATTATCAAGAAAATCCTGATTCATACGGATATGTAGTTGTGAATTATAAACACTTTTTAACAGCCCACTTTACAGCCTCAGGATTCTCTTCAATTATTAAACTGATCCAAGAGTTTCAAATGATAGGACATTTAAATCCAAAGTTGTATCTCCAGCAAGATCTTTCCTAGTTCATGTTATGTAGTAACTATAAATGCCTAACAGGATACTTGCGAAGTTTATGAGAAGCACCGAAACTTGTGTGAGTGCCATTGGCTAAGTTCTTCACATGCACTATCTCATTTAATCTTTTCTTCCAGCTTTATTGAGATATTATTGACATATAACATATGTAAGTTTAAGGTATACAACATGATATTGATGATTTGATGATCTGATACGTGTATATATTGTGGAATGATTACAATAAGTTTAGTTAATAGATATATTAGATATATATATATAATAGATATATATAATAGATATATATATTGTATAGATGATTTGATACGTGTATATATTGTGGAATGATTACAATAAGTTTAGTTAACCCCTCTAGTCCTTCACATAATTACTTTGTGTGTGTGGGTGTGTGTGTGCACCAAATTCTGTGTACTCATTGATCCTCCAGTGGATGTGTAGATCGCGAGCAGCCATTTGGTACCACACAACTGACTATGACGCAGTGAGAAGTGCCTGAATGGAGCAGCTGCCTCTGTCTGGTGTCTCAGGACAAATTCATGTATAGTGATATGATAACTTGCACAATTTTCCATGCACGAACGAGCACGTGACCAGGAAAAAAGAGTCTGCAAAGCCACAACCTGAAAATACACGTTTGCAAAAAAGTCAAATGTATGCACAGATGTTGGAGGAATTTTCAAAGACTGCAGAAAACTTCACCAACCTTGCCGCATAGGATGATATGTTTGGCAGACTCCAGTATGTTGGGATTCGAAATACAGCACACGGGGGACACCTGGGGGGCCCGGTCAGTCAAGTGGCTGCCTTAGGCTCAGGTCACGATCCCAGAGTCCTGGGATCAAGTCCCACATTGGGCTTCCTGCTCAGCAAGGGGTCTGTTTCTCCCTTCCCTCTGCCTGCTGCTGCTTCTGCTTGTGCTCTCTAAATAAATAAAATCTTCAAAAAAAGAGAAAAGAGATAAAAGTTTAAAAAAAATATATAGAACATTGGAGTGAGCCGTTTAAAAGCAGTTATTAAAATAGTTAAAATATCTGTAAATAATGGTAATGGTTATGCAATGGTGTGAACATACGGAATGCCACCAGACTATATGTACCCTTAAAAATGGTTAAAATGGTAACTTTTATATTATGCATATCTTACCTCAATAAAAAAAAAAAAGCTTAAAAAACAAAACCCAAATTACAGTTGCGGAAACTCAGAGAAGCATCTCTGCGGTTCTCTACAGTATCCCTAAGGTTCTGAGGAACACCATTTGAAAACCACTGACCTTCAGGATAAATACACACACCTGAGACTGGCTTATCTGTCGTGCACTTATGATCTCTCCTTAGCTGTCCTTTGACCTTATTTGTCACTCTCCATCTCATACCGTGCATCATATTGATATTGAACTACCCATAGTTCCTCACAAATATGTGCTTTGACATATGCTATTTCTTCTGTCTGGAATGCCCTCACATTCTTCTTTCCTACCCTTCTCTCTTCCATTGGCACCGTTCTAGTCATCCTTTGCGTTTTAGCTCAAATTTTTAAATCTTTTCTGAAGCCTTCATTTACCTTCCTGGGTAAAGTTTACCACTCCCTCTTAGGAGAACCCATTTTTACTATACACGTCTCTTCCTTTAATGTTATCTATTTGCAGTTATTTTTGTTTTTTTTTTTTTTTTTTTTTAAAGATTTTATTTATTTGACAGAGAGAAACACAGCGAGAGAGGGAACACAAGCAGAGGGAATGGTAGCGGGAGAAGCAGGCCTCCTGCAGAGCAGAGAGCCCGATGCGGGGCTCGATCCCAGGACCCTGGGATCTGACCTGGGCCGAAGGCAGACGTTTAACGACTGAGCCACCCAGGCGCCCCATATTTGCAGTTATTTTTGTTTGTGTCCATCTCCCCCTTTAGATTATGAACGCCTTGAGAGTGGGGGTTGTGACTTAGTCATCTTTGTATCTCTAATAACTAGCACAGTGCCTAGAATATTGTACCTATTCACTAAGTATTTGATGAAAAGGACTCAGATGTGTGGGGTGAAAGGAGGAAGAGTCCCAGGTTTACCATTTGCTGCATGACTGGTTAGATGGCGAGAAAATGGGAAAAGACAGGGCTGGAAATGAAATAGATTGGCGCTGAAAGATGAATTCTGTTTTGTTCAGTATTTCTTGCAATGCCTTGTGGGCACTGCCCACTGGAGGTTAATCGGTAGGCAGCCAAAATACAGCTTTGGGCCACAGGAGAGAGTTCTTGTTTGGAGATGCAGATTTGCAACTTATTCATTATAGTTTTCATTGGAACTCTGTATAAAATAACCTAGGGAGAGTATGTACAAGGAGAAAAGAGCTCAAGACAGTTTCAGCGAAGATCGACATTTAATGGGTGGATATTAGAAAAACAGTCCCATTACGTCGACTGGGAATGATTGAGAATGGGTAGCACAGTAGTTGCATGGCTCTGAGGCAGAGATTGGAAAGAGTTCCAGAGTTCCTTATACACATTTTCTACCCATTCCCGCTTTTCAGCCTCAAGTCTGTGCTCTTTCCCATGTACCTGGTGCAGCCGCTAAGTGACCAAATTAGCTCATTTCCATAGAAATTTAGGACCATGGACTTTGGAGCCAGACTGTGTGTATTTGAATCCTGACCCTGCCACTTATTAGCTGTGTGACGTTGGGCAACTTTCCTAACTTCTTTGTGCCTTGACTCTCATATATGTCAATATAGCGATAATCATACTTTATAGGACTGTTGTGAAGATGAGTTAATATGTGTAAAGTACCTAGAATAGTGTCTGACTTGTGTAAGCACTATATAAACATAGCTGTTATTATCACTGTCACCATTGTTGTCCCCCCTGCAGGCTCTGTAGATTGAGGCTTCTTCTATTTTGCTAAGTTAGTTACTGCTTCTCTACCTGTACTCTAAAACTATGTTGAAACCTCCTGTGTACTGGTATTTCTTTCCTATGTTCTGTGATCTGGTGGGTGAATACTTTTAAAAATCCGTTTCGTGGTGTTTTAGGAGAGGGAGAGGAGAGAAATGCTGGTGGTCAATTTCCTGTGTTCGAACAGAACTTCCTATAATGTTCTGTGTTCTTTTGTATATGAGTTTCTTTGCCACATTGATTTCTATGAAGCTACGTCAATTTTTTTATTGGAATAATTTGTGACTAGATAATTACAGTTTTGTGTTTTGAAAGCCTTCTGTCCTTTTTTCCCCTTTAGATGTCCTGTTCCCAGAAAGTTAGCTGTCTTTTTTCCTGGATTTTGGGGATCTGTTTTCTTAACAGCTAGCATACTGGTGTATAACCATGTATAACCATGCCCTTTCGTCCCCAACCAACAGATTCTCATCATCTTACTTATATAATCAGTTCTTCCATGTGTGTCGGCTTGAAGCCCAAAACAGCCATTTCCTTATTCACTCACAGTATCTTTTGAGTGAAGAGTAGGTCAGAAATTTATTGGGTGTAGAGTAGAAGGAATTCCTTGGGTGCTCTGCTTTCAGCCTCACATAGGTGAGTAGATATCCAAATTATCCAAATTTGTCCACCCTATTCATAAAAACTTATGTGGAGGTAGCACTTTGCAGATCACATTTGATTTTTATCATAGTCCCATGAGGTAAGGTATGTAGTGCACCTATTTTACAAATAAAGTTTCAGTGGCTTGTCCAAGATCACACAGAGGCAGAGTTTGACCTAAGATTCTGTCTCCTAATCAAATTCTCTGTAACTCTATCCCTTCTCAGGATTTACTCCTGTGAGTTTTGTGAACCATTGCAATAACAGACCATTCCCTTTCTAACTAGGTGGACTGTATCGATACTATAATACTTCTTCTGTTTTCTACCCTGTCTTACTCGGCTACCTGCCTTAGGCTCACAGATATTTTCTTCACCTATAGAGCAGTTTCTCAGCTGTGGCAGGATTGATGTTTTAGATCAGATCATTTGTGGGGCTATCCAGTGCCTTGGAGGATGTTTAGTAGCATCCTTGTCCTCTACCCACTAGATGCCAGTAGCACTCGCTGCCACCCACAAATTACGACAACCAAAATATCTCCAGATATTGCCAAATGTCCTTTCGAAAGCACAATTATCCCCATTTGAGAGCTGCTGCATATGGAACTACTTCATTTCTCTCCTACCTGGTTTTCCTCCCTTGTTACTTCTGTTCTAGCGCTGAAACCTGTTGCAACATGCCTCCACGATACAAGTCATAGTTCCCTTTTAAGTTAAAATCTCTATTCCTGATTTGTTGCCAGAGTAAATAAATATCCAAAAATGTCAAGTAGTATTCTTGATCCTCTCCTTGTTGATCTGTTCTCAGTCTCAGAGAGAAAAACTTCTGATTTTGTAACACTATCCAGACACTTTTCTCCCATAACCGTCCTCGATCAGAAATTTAAATCTCTACAAATGTGTGCTTCCCAGTCTTTATGAAGTATACTCCATCCATGTCAAGAATTTATCATTTTAAAATCTCTTAACAATAGGAAATCAAATCCTGTTTTGTGATGGTTTCTTTCTAGAGGTTCATTTCCCTTGCTCCTTTCTACTTCAAAGCCCCAATTCTCATTTGAAGAAGAAAAAAACAGCCTCTTTATACCCAAGTGTATGATTCATTTTTTTTAAGTATCTTTTTTTTTTTTTTGAAGATTTTATTTATTTATTTATTTGACAGAGAGAGAGAGAGAGATCACAAGTAGTCGGGGGTGGGGTGGGAAGCAGGCTCCCCACTGAACAGAGAGCCCGATGTGGGGCTCGATTCCAGGACCCTGAGATCATGACCCAAGCCAAAGGCAGAGGCTTTAACCCGCTGAGCCACCCAGGCGCCCCCCCAAGTGTATGATTCTTGTTTAGATCCTAGTTGCCATAGGGTTCATCTAGATTTTTCTATTGTTGTTCTTGCATGAAACTATAGATGGAAGTTTTGCTCAGCAGGTTTGAAAAACCTCCCCGTCTCTCCTTTACATCCCAGATAGGATATGAGCCAATAAGATGGCACAGTGTTCTGTCTGGCTCAAAGGGGAAAGAAAATAAAGGAATGAACTAATACGAGAATACACGTATTGGCGAGCAGCTTTGGTAAATCTCGCTAGACTCTCCTTCACATCCTGGATAGGCTAAATGGCCCTGAAAAATGGTATCCCTTTCAGTTAGCAATAAAGGGAAAAGAAAGGAATGGTTGCTTGAGGAGATTGTGTTTGAGATTGGGGTGATTTGAGCATGTATATAGACTGAAAAGAAGGAATTCTTGAGGGGAAAAGTTGAAGATCTAAGAGAAGGAGAAGATCAAAGGATCCAGGGTCCCAGAGAAAAACAGAGGGAACAGAAATAAACCAGCAGAGGCTGAAGGGGAAATAAAGGTGGTTGTTTCCTCCTCTGAAACAAGAAGAGGGATGAAGGAATCAGTTACAGCGAAGAAAAGACTGTGAAGTGAGGAGAGGGAAAACCTTCCCTTGTGGATAATTGTGATGTCCACAGTGTATTTGTTGAAATCAGCCACTAATAGAGTGAAGGGAGATTTACAGTCTTGAAAATGAGGAATGTTTAGAATAGCTGCCGTGGTGAAGTAGGGATGAGGAAGAAAAGATTGTCAGCCGACCAGAGGTTCAGCTCAAGTCAGATAGCAATGTTTTATAATGAATGGATTGAGCCCATTTGGTTATGTGACTTTTTTTTTTTTTAAGATTTTTATTTATTCATTGGACAGAGAGATAGAGAGCGCAAGTAGACAGAGCAGCAGGCAGAGGAAGAGGGAGAAGCAGGCTCTCCACTGAGCAGTGAGCCTGATGTGGGGCTCGATCCCAGGCCCCTGAAATCATGACCTGAGGTGAAGGCAGCCGCTTAACCAACTGAACCACCCAGGTGCCCATTATGTGACTTTCTTCAACATTGCAGCCTACAGAAACTTACACGCACACACACACACACACACACACACAGTCGGTTTAACTTGTGACTGGGAATTAACATGATGGGGAGACAGAAGGTCATGGGTCTAGTGAGTGCTTGGGAAAGCCTAACTGAAATGATCAATCACAGGATCCAGTTTAAGGCCCAGGAGAGAATGATCTACTGGGAATATTAGAAAGTGGCAGGGTGGACCTGGGTGGCTCAGTCGGCTGGGCCTTCAGCTCAGGTCATGATCCCAGGGTCTTGGGATCAAGCCCTGCATCACGCTCCCTGCTCAGCGGGGAGGCCTGCTTCTCTCTCTCTCTCCCTCTGCCTGCCTTTCCCCTTGCTTGTGTGTGCGTGCTGTCTCTCTCTGTCAAATAAATAAAATCTTAAAAAAAAAAAAAGTGTCAGTAAACTGGTGGTCACAATAAAGGTGAAGAACAGGATTCATGAAAGAGATGAAAGGATACGAGCTCAGGATCTTGGAGATGTGATTGTTTCTGGTTATAGGGGAGTCCAAAGTATGGCCGAGTAAGTAAAAGATAGAGGAGTGTTAACAAAAATGATCCCATTTCTTTAGCATTTAACTTTGTACGATTATCTTATTTAATTCCCCCACTACAACCTGATGAGGTAGGTAGATTTGCCTCATTTTAGAGCAGAACTTTACCCAAATCACATAGGTAGTCAGTGGTAGAGCCAGGCTTAGAACCTAGGTCTATGTGACGCCAAAGCCCATGCACTTGGGCACTATACTGTATAGCCTTTACGCAATAAATGTAATCGTGAGCAAATCAGGGGCTTTAGAAGGACCTCGGAGATGATTACAGGATTTAAAAAGCAAACCTTGGAATTAAAGAAGGGGGAAAGAATCTTTACCCTTTTTAAAACAACAAGAGAAAATGTATTCCTGTGTGGTGTCATAGAAAGAGCATAGGACTTAACTGAGATCCTGAAATGGAATGTCAGACTTACCACTCACCAGCTGTTTGACCTTAGACAAGTCAGTGAACCTCTGTGCTGGTTTCCTCAGCTGTAACGTGAAAATGATAGTAAAAATAATTTAGCAAGATGACAATTAAAAAATAGCTCTTCGTCTAATTTCTCTGCATTATGAATTAAATGCGATAATGGATATAAAAAGTAAATATACAAATGCTGTTGTCATGGTGACAGCTATCTGTGTGTCTACTTTGTTTCCATGGGAAAGGGCAAGAAGTGCCAGCAAATTCAATGTGCGTATCCAACGTTTAGACCTTTGTCCTCAGAAAAGTGAACAGGATCAAGAAGTTTCCTTAGGATTGATGATTTAAGATTTCTGTAGGGTTTTTATTTTAAGCAGGTATATATTTCATGCAAGTATATGTTCGATGCTTTACCAAGCAATGTAAATTTTGTTTCCTGCTATTAGGTATTAATATTAACCGAGGCCTCCTGTGCTTGGGAAATGTAATCAGTGCCCTTGGAGATGACAAAAAGGGTGGCTTTGTGCCCTACAGAGATTCCAAGTTGACTCGACTGCTTCAAGGTAAGCCCAAAGTGTTTCTCCAAATAAGAGTGTGACTCAGAAGGTGAAGACTGGACAGGTAAGCAGACTTTTAGACTATCACAGACAGAGCTGTCTAACTGATAAAGAGCTTTGAAAGAGACCTGTTAGCAAGCCGGCTTCTATGATAATGGAAAGATGTCTTCATCTGTGGCTTTGAGAGCCAAGAAATCTATAGAATGACAACTGTGCTTAGTCCTCTGTCCCTGGAAATGAACTTGATTACTGTTTATTAGTGCCTGTTAAGCAGAATTAAAATCTACCTAGAGGGGGCATCCTAAGAATGTTTAATTCCAATAGTGGCTCCTAACTTACTCCGATCAGGCCCCAGTTATTTTAAATCGATACAGTGCTGAAATGACAATCTTAACAAGGGGGACGCATGGAATGGGATTCTAAACTATATCGTTTACACGTCAAAAATCTTAGTATTTTTCTATTGACACAAATAGGAAATTTGCAGATTCTTAAGAATTTTTTTCTTAGACCTCTGAGTTTGAAGCCACCAACCTAAATGGACAGCTTTGCTTACATCCTACTTGTTTGATTTTATTTCCTCCTGTTGTTCTTTTTCAGATTCTCTAGGAGGTAATAGCCATACTCTTATGATAGCCTGTGTGAGTCCTGCTGACTCCAATCTAGAAGAAACATTAAATACCCTTCGCTATGCTGACAGAGCAAGAAAAATCAAGAACAAACCTGTAGTTAATATTGATCCCCAGACAGCCGAACTTAATCATCTGAAGCAACAGGTACAAGGGCCTTAGAATCTGTTGGGAAAAATTATAAGTATGTGAGTGGAACAATGGATCTTCTGTTTCTCAGCTTCTTCTCTACCAGAGGTTTAGAGATGATAGCTAAGCATTCTGTCAGTTTGGGAAAATCTTAAAGTAATTCCTATTGACATATTTATTGTCATATGTAAGGTTTGAGGGTGGCATTGGAGATTTCGCTGACAAGGAAAGGAGCAGTGACAGATGAGGCGAGAGAGGTGGGCAAGAATCAGATCCTGAAAGTCCTTATGTGACCTCATAGAGGATTTGGAATTCAACCCAAAAGCTGTAGGGAGCCCCTGGAAGATTTTAAGTAAGTGGGTGACATGGTGAAATGTGTGTTTTAGGGAGATCACACCAGCAAGTGCAAAGAAAGTGGATTAGAAGTGGATATGGCTAGAAGTAAGAAAATAAATTACACTAGTACCCCCCTTATCCGTGGTTTCACTTTCCACAGTTCCAGTTACCCATGGTTAACCATGGTCTGGATGCAGAGGATTCTCCTCCCAGATTGTCAGAAAGTTAATAGTAGCCCAATACCACATCACAATGCCTATGTCATTCACCTCACTTAGACACTCATCACATAGATATTTTATCATCCCATATCATCACAAGAAAAAGGGTAAGGATAGGATCTCAGTGAGATATTTTGGGGGGGACCATAGTCACATAACTGTTATTATAGTATATTATTATAACTGGTCTATTTTATTCTTAGTTATTATTGTCAATCTCTTGCTTGATTTCTAAATTAAACTCTATCATAGGTATGTAGGTATAAGAAAAAGCATAGTACATATAGAGTTCGGTACTAGCTACTGTTTCAGGCATCCACTGGGGGTCTGGGAACATATCCCCCACAGATCTGCTGTCGGCTTTTATCATAACCTAGGTGAGAACTATGGCCTGAACTAAAAAAGACAGTAGCCAAAGAAATAAAGAGAAGGGTGCAAGTTAGAAAGAAAAAAAAAAAAAAAAAACCAAGGAAGTAGAATGTATTAGTGCCTGCTTGGTAACAAATTTGATGTGGAAGGGGAGGCAGGGAGAATCAAGGCTTTTCTCGGGTTTCTGGCTTGGACAACTGCTTAAGTGGTGGCACCAATCACTGAGTCAGGGCATACAGGAGGAAAAACAAGGTCAGGTGGGAAAATGGAAACAATGTGATTCAATTTGGGGCATTTTGAATTTGAAGAGCTTGGGGGACATCTGAGTACAGTTGTTCAAACATAGCTGGCCATTTGGGTTTAGCGTAGAGAGGTCTGAACAGATTTGAGAGTCATTAGCATTTAGATGGAATCTGAAATTATAGAGTGGACAAGATCAAAGAGTACAAAGCACATCAGGGTACTCACTAAATATTTGCTGAATGAGTGAATGGCCAAGAAGAGAAGAGGGCCAAAGACAGAACTCTGGGGGAATAGCAGTATTTAAGGATTGGGGAAAAGAGAGTGATAAGGAGCCAACAGGTAGGAAGAAAAGAAAAGCAGTGGTATCGTGGGAGACAAGGGAAGAAAGTTTTGAGGACCATCAGAAGTACAAATTTATAAAGGTAAATATAAGGGCTAAAAAGTGTCCATTGTTTGTTTGTTTGTTTCAAAATTTTATTTATTTACTTATTTGACAGAGAGATCACAGGTAGGCAGAGAGGCAGGCAGAGAGCGGGGGAAGCAGGCTCCCCACTGAGCAGAGAGCCCGATGCGGGGCCTGATCCCAGGACCCTGGGATCATGAGCCGAAGGCAGAGGCTTTAACCCACTGAGCCACCCAGGTGCCCCTGTTTGTTTGTTTTTTTAATCAACAAGGTGACCTCAGTGAGAAGAGGGTCAGGGGAATGATAGCAGATTGTTGTGGGCTGGTCTGTGAATGCTGGATAGGGAATTGGAGGAAGCTGGTAGACTGTTCTTTTGAGAAGGCAGGATGAAAGAAGGCAATAGCTAGGTAGTCAAGGGCCAAAGGATATAGGTCTGTTTGGTTTTTGTTTGTTTGTTTGTTTGTTTGAATTCTATTTTATGTTTTCAGTGTTCCAAGATTCATTGCATGGAGCACTAAGGTCCGTTTGTTTTTAAAAATATGGAGGAGACTTGGGGCGCCTGGGTGGCTCAGTCGTTAAGCGTCTGCCTTCGGCCCAGGTCAGATCCCAGGGGCCTGGGATCGAGCCCCACATCGGGCTCTCTGCTCTGCAGGAAGCCTGCTTCTCCCGCTACCATTCCCTCTGCTTGTGTTCCCTCTCTTGCTGTGTTTCTCTCTGTCAAATAAATAAAATCTTTAAAAAAAAAAAAAAATATGGAGGAGACTTGAACAGGTGAAAGAACCAGTTGAGAGAGGAGCACCTGGGTGGCTCAGTTGGTTAAGCGTCTGCCTTTGGCTCAGGTCATGATTCTGGAGTCCCAGGATCAAGTCCCACATCGGGCTCTCCACTCAGCGGAGAGTCTGTTTCTCCCTCTCCTCTGACCCTCCCCACTCTTGTGCTTTCTCTCATGCACCCAAAAAGAAAAAAAAAAAAAGTTGGGAGAGACTGAGAATAGGCACTAAGCACTAGTTGCCAAGGGATCATCTCTAAGTAGTTGAGATCCTGCGCACAAATAAAGAGGGATTGGCTTTAGACCATCGAGGGGATACCTGCCACCAAGACCAGAAGAAAAGAGGTTAGGATAGGAAGAATAGGGGCGCCTGGGTGGCTCAGTCGTTAAGCGTCTGCCTTCGGCCCAGATCAGATCCCAGGGGTCTGGGGTCAAGCCCCGCATCAGGCTCTCCGCTCTGCAGGAAGCCTGCTTCTCCCGCTACCATTCCTTCTGCTTGTGTTCCCTCTCTCGCTGTGTTTCTCTCTGTCAAATAAAAAAAAAAGGATAGGAAGAATACAGTGACAGTAGTTTAGAGGGAGAAGAAGGGAAATTGAGGTATTTTCAGCCTGACAACCTTTACCTTCTCGGTGTGTAGGAGGCAAGGTCATCTTCTAAGAGAAGCAACCAGATAATAGGGTAGAGGGACTGAAGAGACCACAGAGGCTTGAAATCACGGCAGTGGAAGAGATAGCAGACAAGGCGCATGCACTTGTGGTGGTATCAATACAAGTGGTCGGGCAACGGCTCAGTAGCTCTGGCAGAGGATATGAGAAGGGAGGTGGTTGGACTGCCCCAGGCTGGGGGCAGGGGTCAAGTTTTCTTGCCTTCCAGGGTATAGTACTCTTTCCACAGCATATACTGCTTCGCAACTGTGTGCTGCTTACTCCGTCTCTGGCCTTCCTCCTTGGTGATAAGAGCTACTATTCAGTTAGTCTAAAGCTTCCCCTTCCCTTCTCTTCCTCTAGCTCCCTCCCTCCGAGGGGTCATTGTAGAAAATACGAGTAATTTACCTGCTAACGGTATCATCTCAATTATAACATACTCAGTTCTGCCCCTCCATTTTCTTTCATGTGTATTCTTATTGCCAGGAATCCTCTTCTCCCCAGTCATTTACTTGCTCATTCGTTCCAACAATAAATCTCTATCGAACACTTCTATGTGCCGGGTACTGTGCTGGGATGCGTGGTTGAACAAAGCAGACCCGGTCTCTGCCTTCGTGGAACTTACAGCCTAAGTGGGAGAAGCAAATGCCAAACACATAAGCATTACCAACATATCATTTTCTGAAGTGAGATGATGTGCTATGTTAGGGTAGTGTGACCTTCTAGAACAGGGTCTTCTGTTCTACATCGAAGCTGAGAAGGCTTCCCTGAGGTAGCAGTGTTGGAGTTGGGATCTGAAGGATTGAGTAGGAATTATCTGTGCGGAAAAGAAAGAAGCGGTTTCCTGAGAGAAGAAAAGGCATTTGTGGCTAAGTGTAGTGGTTAAGAGCATTGACACTGCAGTCAGACTGCCCACATTCAGATGCTGGCTTTATAACTCCCTGGCTATGTACCCTGGCCAAGTTCTCTTGTGCCTCAGTTACCCTAACTATAAAATGGAAATAATCGGGGCGCCTGGGTGGCTCAGTTGGTTAAGCATCTACCTTCGGCTCAGGTCATGATCCCGGGGTCTGGGGATCAAGCCCCACATTGGGTTCCCTGCTTCTCCTTCTCCCTCTGCCATTTTCCCCTGTTTGTGCTCTCTGGCTTTCTCTCTCTCTCTCTCAAATCAATAAATTATATCTTTAAAAAAATAAAATAGAAATAATTGTACCTGCCTCGTAGGGTTTTTGTGAGGGTCAGATGAATTAATACACAGAAAACACTTAGAACAGTGCCAGGCATATACAAGTCTGAAAAGGTACTGATTTAGGAAGGCAGATAGTGCATTTGAAGAACTGAAGGAATGCCGGTGTGGCTGCATTTTTTTAGATTTTATTTATTTATTAGAGAGAGCATGTGCGCATGCATTAGCAGTGGGGAGGGACAGAGGGAGAGGGAGACGCAGACTCCCCACTGAGCAGGGCCAGTGGGGAGGGCTCCATCCCAGGACCTCGAGATCATGACCTGAGCCAGAGGCAGACTCTTAACCGACTGAGCCACCCAGGCGCCCCGAACATGTTTTAATCTCAATAGAAATGATCCTGTAGAAATGGAGAAGTCAAAGATATAGAAGAGAGAAGGGATAACAAAGTATGATTCATCAGGAGGCAAGAAGAGTTGGGATCCAAAGCATAAGCAACGAGACTGGTCATAAGAGGCAGAACCGTTCCTCTATTCGTCATAGGAGGAAATGGGAGAGGATCACTGTGCGTGCACTCTGGTCTAACATCCAGCCTCAGGACGCCTCCTTTTTGCCGTTGTGCAATTTCATTATTTTACATCTTCTCAGAACCCGAAAGTACTTAACTGTACTTATGAATTGGCATCTTCTCTCCTGTATTGTTTCCTACCATTTCAAGCCATAGGCTCGTCTTTGTCGACTAGATTGTAAACTTGAGAATAAAACACAAGAGTGTAATTCTCACATCCCCCTCACATTACCTAGCCCGGTGCTGAGTTTGGTTTTTTAAAAATTGATGCTCAATAAAAAGTCATTAAGATGCTCAGGTAAAAGGGACAACTCATCTTGTAAGTACTAGTCATTCATATAATGCTGTTTGGACTTTCATCACTGAATCATCAAGCCTGATGCTTTCCGTAATGCTTAAAATATGCCTTAGATTACATAGTTATCAAGTAAAATTACTCTATGGCTAATTGTAGTAATTTAGCTGATAAGGGATAAGTAACTTTTGATCAGTGATTAGCTGACTATTTTTCTTTGCTTTTCCCAGGTACAACAGCTACAAGTCTTGTTGCTACAAGCCCATGGAGGCACCCTGCCTGGATCTATAAAGTAAGATTCATAGATTAATTTTAAATGTATATTTTAGCAGAGGCCATTTCTCCTGATGGTTGTTTTCCCCTGATATACTCAAGTTTCTGGCAGCACTTGGTATCAAGGTAGGGATCTTGTCAAACTTGCTAGTTAGCTTCGAGGCCGCCTGATGTGATAGAAAGAACATGGGTTCTGGCCTCAGAAATTTATTAATTGGAATTCTACTGTGAGGAAGAGCTGTTTCTTCTCCCTTATTTATTTATTTGTTTGTTTCTTTATTTCCATATAGACACATGGGTATTTATTTTATTCTATGGGTTAACATCCAATACTATCATTATTTGTCTTACTGCTCAGATTGCTTTGTCCAGTAGGAGCTCCTTCAGGGTGGTTCATACGTTCTTTAATATACCCTCTAGCAGTTTTTTTGGTTTTTTGTTTTTAAGATTTGTTCATCCATTCTAGAGTTCTCTCTAGAAAGAGAGAGAGCACACGCGTGAGTGGTGGAGGGGGCAGGGGCAGATGGAGAGGGAGAGAGAATCCTCAAGCAGACTCCCCGCCAAACACAGAGGCCCACGTGGGGCTCAATCCCGGGACCCCTAGAGCATGACCCAAACTGAAATCCAGAGTCTGCCACTCAACCGAGCCACCCAGGCTCCCCCACCCTCTAGTTTTTAAGCATTTCCGGGAGATGTTCCACACCCATCTTGTATTTTCCTTGCCCCAGTTCTAGAATCAACCATATCTCAAGAGAGCCCTGATTTTTTTAATTGGAAAATATTGTTTAGAAACCCACTCTGGCTGCTAGGTGTGCTCATTGTTCCTGGGGTGTCACTGAGGCCCTCTCAGCGGGTAGAATTAGGAAATATCTGTATGTCTAGTAATGCACACACACACTCATGTATATTTTTATATCTGTCTGTATATACATTAAAAGCCATGATTTTATGCCGATACCTGTGATACGAGTCTAACACTACAGAGTTCATTTTAGCCTTCCTCTTCCCCTTATTTATAACTCCCTCTTCTAACAGTGAGAAACCAGCTGTCATTATCTGCAATCTATTTACTTATTTGTTTAGTTCTAGTATACACACAAAGTAGTTTCAGAATTACTAGCCCATACCCCTGTGAGAAACACTTTTATGAACTAGATTACAGCATTTATGTACAGTTCTTTTGTCTTTAGGCTTAAAGTATCCAGGCCAGATACTGGTTCCCACAGTTACTGTTTGTATTCCATTTTGGGGTTCCCCCTACATCACGGTTGGTTTTAACTGTGTGTTTACATTCTGGGTATGTGAAGGATACATGAACTACTCTGATGCTTTAAGAGCCAGAGTTATACAAAAAGAAATACTCAGCAGCGAAATATGAATCAAAACCACAATGAAATCTCACCATACACCCATGAGGATTGCTAATATAAAAAACTTAGAGGAGCCTGGGTGGCTGAGTTGGTGAAGTGTCTGCCTGCGGTTCAGGGTCCTGGGACCCTGGCTCCCTGCTCAGCGGGGAGTCTGCTTCTCCCCCTGCCCCTCCCCCTGCTCATGCTCGCGCTCTCTCTCTGTCTCTCTCTGTCTCTCTCTCTCTCAAATAAAATAAAATCTTTAAAAAAACTGAATAACATGTTGGCGAGGATGTGGAAAAATAAGCTTTGTGCACTGCTGGAAGGATTATAAAATGATATAACTGCTACGGAAAACAGTATGGAGGTACCTCAACAAGTTAAAAATAGAACTATCACATGATCCAGCAACCCCACTTCTGGGTATGTATCCAAAAGAATTGAAAGCAGGGTCTTAAATATCTGTACACCTATGCAGCACTATTCACACTATTCTCAATAGCCAGGAAGTGGAAGCAACACAAGTGTCCACCATTGGATGAATGGATAAAGCGTGTGTGTGTGTGTGTGTGTGTGTGTGTGTGTGTGTGTGTGTGTGTGTGTGTGTGTGGTGGAATATTATTCAACCTTAAAAAGGAAGAAAATCCTACTACATGTTACAGCATGAGTATATCTTGAGGACATTATGCTAAGGGAAATAAGCCAGTCACAAAAAAAATACTGTGTGTTTCCACTCATATGAGATACTTAGAGGAGTCAAATTCATAGAAACAGAAAATAAACTGGTGGTGACCCTGGGCTGGGGGGAGGGGCCAAAAGGGAGTTGTTTAATGGGTACAGGGTTTTAGTTTCACAAGATAAAGGTTCTAGAGATCTGTTTTACAACAATGTAAATGTACTTGACACTACTCAACTGTTCACTTAATGGATAAGACAGTAAGCTTTATATATCGTTTTTAAAGATTCATTTATTTATTTTAGAGAGCTGCAGAGAGCATGCGCCAGTTGGGGGAAGGGACAGAGGGAGAAAGAAGGAATCTCAAGCAGACTCCCCGCTGAGCATGGAGCCTGATGCAGGACTCGATCTCAAGACCCTGAGATCATGACCAGAGCTGAAACCAAGAATCAGACACTTAATGATTTGAGCTACCCAGGTGCTCCAGTTTTATACGTTTTCACACAATTTTTTTTAAAAAAGAAGAACCCACAAAAGAACTAGAGGAAACATAGGCAAAGGCCTATGTCCATATAGGTGAACATAAAAAGCAGTGTAGAAATAAAAGCAATGGCAGAAGGCACCTGGGTGGTTCAGCCAGTTAAGTGTCTGCCTTTGGCTCGGGTCGTGATCCCAAAGTCCTGGGATCAAGCCCTGCGTCGGGCTCCCTGCTCAGTGGGGAGCCTGCTTCTCCTCCTCCCTCTGCCGTTCCCCCTGCTTGTACTCTCTGGGTCTAGCAAATAAATAAATAATGAAATCTTTTAAAAAAAATAAATAAAAGCAAAGGCAGAAAACTGAAAGAATAGACTGGGGAGGGCAGTGGGAACAGAGAGTTACCGAATGGGTATGAAGTTTCAGTTTTGCAAGATGAAAAAGTTCTGGAGATCCATTGCACAATAATGTGAATATACTTAAGTCTACTGAACTGTATGGACACTTAAGAAACGGTGAACATGGTAGATTTTGTTACATGTTTTTTATTTACCCCAATTTTTTTTTTTTTTTTTACATATCCAGTGAAATGCCATTTCCTCTTCATCCCTGCTACCCTATTCCCATCACACCCTATTCCTACCACTTTTCTCCATCCTCCATATTTAACCAATCTCTTTAGTTTCTGGAATAGCCTTCCTGTATTCCTCCTGTACAAATGAGCATATACTTATATATTTTTTCATATCCTCTTCTTATATGAATGGTAGTGTACCACAGATAGTCTTTGTGGCTTTCCTCTTCTCAGAATTTCCTGGAAATCACTTCTTACCAGTTCATAGACGTCTCCCTCACTCTTTCTCACAGCTGCATGGCACTCTTCTTCATGTGCACGTGCCAAACATATGAATTCAACGACTTTCCTATGTATGGGCATTTATGTTATTTCCAGTGTTTTGCAATTACAAACATACTGCAGTGAATAACCTTGAACACCTTCAGTGTTCATGTTACTAGTGGTTTCTCTTCAGGGTTGATTTCTAGAAATGGGATTGCTGAGGCAAAACGGAAGGGCCTGTGTGATTTCGTTAGATATTGCCGTATTGCCATATTCCCCTCCAGAAGGGGCACGCCAGTTTGCATTCCCAGCGACAGCGTATGAGAGCACCATCCGCCTGTAACACCTATAACATTTTTGAGATTGATCTATGTTACGGCACGTATAATTCAGTTCGCTTCATTTTTATTGCTGAGTAGTATTCCACTGTCTGCATAACCTATGTTTTGTCTATCCATTGACTGGTTGATGGACTTCTGAGTTGTTTCAACTTTTCAGCTATTATGAATTTTGCTGTTATGAACATTTGCTTGCAAGTTGTTGTATGGACATATCTTTTTTATTGGGCAGATATCTAGAAGTAGAATTGTTGGGTCACATCTTTAACTTTTCAAGAAGCTGCCAAACTGTTTTCCAAAGTGGCTCTGGTGTTTACATCCTCGTAATGCTTCTGGATTTTGATTCATAATTAGAATGTTTTTCCCTACACTGAGGCTAAAGAGGAATTTGCCCTTGTTTCTTTCTAGAACTTATGTCGGTTTTATTTTTTACATTTCATGTTTTCATTTGGAGTTTATTCTTAGGTATGTGTGAGCCTATTTTAATATCCTTATTTTCAATAACTCTTAATCATTTTTTCTCATTTTAAAGGGGTACATTGCTTCTTGTAGAATATTTAGAAAAGTGAAAAGAAGGGGTATCTGGGTGGCTCAGTGGGTTAAAGCCTCTGCCTTCGGCTCAAGTCATGATCTCAGGGTCCTGGGATCGAGCCCCACCTCAGACTCTCTGCTCAGCGGGGAGCCTGCTTCCCCCTCTCTCTCTGCCTGCCTCTCTGCCTATTCGTGATCTCTCTCTCTCTGTCAAATAAATAAATAAAATCTTAAAAAAAAAAAAAGGGAAGAGAAGTATAAAGAATAAACCTTAAAATTGCCATAATTTTATCACCCAGAAATGACCACCCTTCTCTTTATAATTTTCCCTCTTTGGGTAATTGAATCTTGGTTTCCTGGTAATATTTTAAGAATGTTGGGTAAAGAAATTGAGGAAAGCTGGGGTCTCTTAAAGATGTAATCTAGCTTAACCAGTTTATTTTTTTTAAGATTTTATTTATTTATTGAGAGAGAGCACACACACAAGCAGGGGAGGGGCAAAGGGAGAGAGAGGGGAGAATCTCCAGCCAACACCACACTGAGCACAGAGCCCAATGTGGGGCTCAATTTCACAACCCTGAGATCATGATCTGAGCTGAAATCAAGAGTCAGACACTTAAATGAGTGAACCACCCAGGTGCCCCTAGTTTAACCAGTTTAGAAGCAACTGACCAGTCTTCCTTTCCTTTCAGTTTAGCACAGACCTGTTTTACGTAAGACACGATAAATTCACACAAGACATGAAAACTATTCCAGACTTCCAACCATCAAGAATATACTACAGGATATAGTTTCAGCTACGCAAGGAATAGATTCTAAGAAACAGTTGATGAATCAAACAGTGAACTCAGCTGTTCAGCGTTTTACAGAGAAATAAAGATGCTGCTTCTTTTCTCAAAAATGTGTATTTTAAGAGACATTTCAGGGTGGCTCAGTCAGTTAAGCGTCTGCCTTCAGCTCAGGTCATGATCCCAGGGCCCTGAGATCAAGTCCAACATCATGGTCCCTGCTCAGCGGGGAGGTGGCTTCTCCCTTTCCCTCTGCCCCTCCTCCCTACTCGTGCTCTCACTCTCGCTCTCTCAAATAAAAAAAGAGACATCTCATAAAGGCCTTTTACAAAATGTACAGTTCGTGTAAATGGATTTCTTTTTCACTTTTTGTCCTAGGATTATATTCTTTTCTTTGAATGTGCATCATGGAAGGTTTTGCATTGATTTTCTGTGAGCGTTTACCCATTTGCACATGCTCAGCTAACTTGAATTCCAAGCATTGACCATTAAATAGCCTGCAAAAGAGGAAGCACTGCTTTTCCATCATATCCCCCCCATTTAGAGAAACCTTGGAAATTTTTAGGAGGAAAAAAACTATTGAGTTAAAAATATCATTACTTTGGAGCTTGTCAACTTGCATAAATGATGCGTGGAAGTTTTCAGCTTAACAACAATAAGAAAATATCAGAACAATCTAAAATAACACTAAATTTGCCAATAGTTTATAATCCACATTTTAACTGAACATTCTTTCATAAAAGTCTTAAATTCTCTGGGTGGCTCAGTTGAGTGTTCGGCTCTTGATTTCAGCTCAGGTCATGATCTTGGGGGCAGTGAGACCGGCCCCACGTAGGCTCCACTCTCAGCCTCGGGCTTGTGCACTCGTGTGCACGCTCCCTCTCTCTCTCTAACATAAACAAATAAACATCCTTTAAAAAATGTTTTTTAATTTAAAAAGAGTCTGAGTAAATTCTCAGTAGTATAACATTAGACCTTATGGTGTGGCCTTGCTATTAACTTTGTGGTAAAGAGCATGCTAAGATTTTCTGTTAAGAATTCCTGGAGGTCTTAAAGCTGGGTGAGAGGCCATCTATTCCTGAAATCCTTTTCAATCCTTTTCAATCCTTTATTGAGATGGAGAACAGCTGTTCCCTGTCCTTTTTTTCCTCTTTAGTATAGCCTTGGCAACTATTCATTTTTCCCTTCAGTCTCCTTCAGATCCAAATCTTCATATTTCTTCTGATCTTTTTTCACCAGGCCTACTTTCCAGTCTTTGGAACAACGAATCCCAGTGGATTACCAAAAAAAAAAAAAAAACCAAAATCCAAACCGTCCATCTTGTTGATCTTTTCCATTAGTCTAGAACTGATACCAAGTAATCTGCATAAGTTCCAAAGGTTCTTATCTATATGTATTCCTTCAAGCTGTTTCTGTTCCTCCCTTCCGCTCCTACTTTATGTGGACACCATTGTTACCACCACCCACACTAAGCAGTTTAAAATTGATAGACAAATGAACAAGAGGTTTCAAGCAAGGCAGACATTTAGAAGGGAACATTTATGGAGAGTTGTGAAATGTGCTCTGTGGCCACTGGTCATTATATCAACTTTCTGACTTCTTAAATGCTATTTCCCTAAACTTCAGTAAATAGGTAGTTGACTTATATTGATGAGGTTAAATTTCAGGCCTAATCATTATCACTTCTACCTCCTCCTTACCTCTTCCTTCCTTGCTTCCCTAATCTTTAATGAGGGATTGAGAGGGAGTTTCAGCTACAGAAGGAGTGGGAAGAGGAGGGAGACAACATGTACCTTTTTTTTTTTTTTTGACAACATGTATCTTAGCTACAGTTAGTCTTCTGTCTGTCTTTTGTCTGTTTGGTTTTTATTTAAATTCAATTAACATATAGTACCACCCAGTTACCCCATCCCACGGCCCCCTCCCCTCCAGCAACCCTCAGTTTGTTTCCTATGATTAAGAGTCTCTTATAGTCTGTCTCCCTCTGATTTTGTCTTGTTTTATTTTTTCCCCGGCCTTCCCCTATGTTCATCTGTTTTGTTTCTTAAATTCCACATATGAATGAGATCATATGATAATTGTCTTTCTCTGATTGACTTATTTTGCTTAGCCTTCACTTCTTAACTACACGGCACAAATATAAAGATCTTATATCTTATACGATGGAAAACCAAGAGCCAAGGATAGAGGTTAGTCATTTCTGTTGCAACCATGGCTGGCTCTGAATTATTACCTTCCTGCAAACCATTAATTCAGAGTATTTCAGGCATATATTTCTTATTCATTCAATATATGCCCTGACTGGAAGGATAGATTGGAATGGACATACTTTTTCCCAGACTTTTTGGGGTTAATTTTAAACCAAGCCACCCCACACCTAAAAGGTCTATGGGATATATTTTTATCCATCTTTGATATAGGTATTATTAACAGATCTGTTTCTGATATGTTTCTTTCTTTGTTTTAGTGTGGAACCATCAGAGAGTCTACAGTCCCTGATGGAGAAGAATCAGTCCCTCGTAGAGGAGAATGAAAAATTAAGTCGTGGTCTGAGCGAGGCAGCTGGTCAGACAGCCCAGATGTTGGAGAGGATCATTTTGGTGAGTCCCCACGACTAAGCCACTAGCAATCTGGACATTTACTAGCTTTGGTTTCAGAAATATTTAACAAGCTTTTCATTATGAGAGACAAGTTACGTGGAAAGAAATGGATTCATATTACCATATCCTCCATGGAGCCCCTCTAGGGTGGACACATGGGCTTATAATCAAACATACAGAAGAGTTGAAAGAATCGTATATATTCTATATATTCACTACAGAGAGTCCACATGAATCTGATTTTAAAGTAGATTTGTTCTAAAACACCAGAAAGGAAAGAACCAGATCCTTCTGTCGCCTAAAGTCCTGCCTAATCTTTATCCGTAATAGCAAGTAACTGGCCCCTCAGTAAGATTTTAGGTCTTCTCTACCTCCCTTCCCCTAATGTTGTCACATTTTGTACTCTGTCCTAACAGCTGCCATGGTGAGATAGAACAGCTGGGAAGTTAATGTTAATTCCTTTCCCATATGTTTTTTTTCCAAATAGCGGATGCCTGTGTAACTGATTACTCCGGTTCCATATCCTACTACCTGTCTGATAGTAACCTGAATCGGTGTGTGCTGGCTCTGCCACTAACATTTTTCTACTAGCCTAAATACAACTCAGTTTTTGATAGCACAACTATTGCCAAAAGTGAAAAATGAGTTTCCACAAAAATGTAAATGAATATCAGTAATTTATACACCTTCACGCATCCGTGTGCTCTCTAGTCAAGGAGGCGTAAGCTGCTTAACGTTTCTTTAAAGGGAGCCAAATCCTTTATCCGTTGTCCATTGCTACAGGAAGGGTAAAAATGGGAACTGGAGGGGTTTTTTTATGTACAGTTTTCTGTCTCCAGTGCTACATTCTGTGCCTTTGAAGTAACTCCAGAAGCTGCGTTTCACACGTATGTGAGTGTGACTTGCGTAACGGACAGTACCTGTTACTCTAGCCACACACCCCTGAACTTGATAAGGTTGCTATAATGGCTACAGGAAGGCTTATCGCTTGATGTCCTGTTAGAATGTCATAACAAGCGCAATACTGTTGTCCTCTATAAACCGTCCTTCCCCAATCTGTTGCAGCATCTCGCATGTGCATGTTACAGATACTGTGATTGAGATAAAATGGAAAATATCAATCACCCTTCCCAAAATGTATCTCCCTCTGCCATTTCTTCTCTGCCATATTCTTGTGCCTCACCCTTTTTCTTGCTTTCTCTTACTAAAACCAGCCTACCATATCAGATAGTGTAACTTGGGGGGGAAAAAAAAGCTCAGCTCATATTCAGTGTGAGGCCCTTTTATGTTTTCAGTGCCCTTATGCTGGGGCTAGGGAACAGTATAGTGTAGGAGGCAGTTTAAAGTAAGTGGGTTTTTTGCAAACAGCAGGGAGTAGCGTGCCAAGAAGTATTGCTTTTCCCCCAGTTGCAAAGTTCTATATGGAATTAAGGCTTCACACTCCACACCATAGTCTGAGCTTCATGGCAAGCATAAGACCCAGCTGCTTGGATGCTATTTTCAGTAGCTCATGTTGACTGAAGGGCTAATTTCCATGATTCTGTTAAAAAAAAAAAATGTCATTTTTCACTAAATCACCAAAGCCCACTGAATCCTCGATTGCAGCAAAGGAGGCAACCTCTCTACCTAGGTTTTAATGCATAGGAGTAGAAGAGAAGGCACAATTAGGTGAGGCTGTCCAGCATGGCCACTGATAATCTCCGGGGTCTCTGTTGCAGACAGAACAAGCGAATGAAAAGATGAACGCCAAGCTGGAGGAACTCAGGCAGCATGCGGCGTAAGTTTCCTACCAAATGTCTGTTAGTGACCTGTAACCTTAGTATATAATCATCGATCCTCTGGTCTTTGCAGTATGATTAACCTTTGGGTTCGTTTGTTTGACTTGTCAGCCTCAAAGTGGATCTGCAGAAGTTAGTGGAAACTTTGGAAGACCAGGAATTAAAAGAAAATGTAGAGATAATTCGTAACCTGCAGCACGTGATTACCCAGCTATCGGTAAGCCAAGGAGGGGCAGTGTAAATAGATATATTGCTTTCATTTGTTTTCACTTGCTGCATATACACCTAACTCTGTGCCTTTTGCTGAAACAACTAGATTGTGAGCTGTTTGAGGACAGAGATCGTGGATCACTGGATATGATTGGAATATTGAATCCGTTAAATCAAAACACTCATAGCTTACATATGCAATGGCACGTTTGGATTTCAGTACTCTACTGAAACGCTGGGCGCAGCAACAGAGTAGTTGCAAAATTGCCCAGTAGCATGGGCAGCAGTCATCGACTTGCTGTCCCTTGAGTGTAGGCTAACTTAACAAGAGGCCTTGTGTCACACCTCAATTTTAAACATGCTGGGTTGTGACAGATAACTTAGAGCACCCAGGGAATACCATAGCTCTCCTTTCTAACCAGTAATAAATTAGTTTGAATGATCATTCCAGAAGTTCCCATTTTAATTTATTTTTAGAACTACAGTAGTGGGGGGGGCGCCTGGGTGGCTCAGTCGTTAAGCGTCTGCCTTCGGCTCAGGTCATGATCCCAGAGTCCTGGGATTGAGCCCCGCGTCGGGCTCCCTGCTCGGCAGGAAGCCTGCTTTTCCCGCTACCATTCCCTCTGCTTGTGTTCCCTCTCTCGCTGTGTTTCTCTCTGTCAAATAAATAAAATCTTAAAAAAAAAAAAAAGAACTACAGTAGTTTTGAGGGGGGTGGTTGGGGGCAGGTATCTCTTGTTTTTCCCAGAAGAAAAATTCGTACAATCCTACCACCCTAAAGACTTTTTATCTTTGGTGTTCCTTCTCTAGCTTAACCCTTAGGCATAGACACGTTGTTTTTTTTTTTAAGTTGAAATCATATTATGTTAAGGGACCATGGTTGGTTAAGGGATTATGGTTGTTTTTTTTTTCCATCTATACCCTCTTGTTTATCATTCTGAACCACTGACATGTTCGTAAATGACTGGTGGTAATTTCCAGCTCTTGGGCAGAGGCTTTAACTCTACCAGAACAGTGACTTCTCCATCTCAGCTCTTGCCCGGTGTTTTCTAGACGTGTCAAAATGGTATCACAGGATCTACACCTGTATTTTACTCTGAAAGAGTCAATTTAAAAAATACCATCCATTCTTGCGGAAGGAAGGGTTAAGATGAGTTCCAATAACGAGTAAACTCCCCAAAAGACTAGAAAGCAGTGTTTTAGAACAATTAGTACTGTACAGAACTGTCCCGAGCGGCCTGAGATGACAGCTCATTTGTCCAACACACAGACCACAGCAGTTGAGAACCTGGGTTCCAGAGCCAGACAGACCCTGGTTCGAAGCCAGTGCTGCCACTCACTAGCCATGTGACCTTGCTGAGTACTGTATTAATATCAAGAGAAAATAGTTTAAGTGACTCCAGAAGAGGCGAAAGGCGTCATTCAGCCGAGGCACTCGGGGAGCTCCCGAACTCCAGGTAACTCCCTGAGTCAAAGCAGGATTAGAGTTTTGTAAGGTGAGAAGGGAGAGGAGTGTGTCCTTGTGGTTTGGCTCAGGTGGCAGGTCTGTGGTTAATTGTCGCGAAACTTTTGGTTGGAGGCTGTTCCAGCTTTCGTGCCTCTTGCTTCAATTGAGGACAGTGGTGCAACGCCATCCTGGTAACCGTCTGATTATTTTCAAGGGTCATTCTCGTAAGCCTTGTGGTTTGTTCATTGGTTAAGGTTCACAAGTGGGAGAGGTGGCCCAGAAGGGGGAAAGGAGGCAAGGAGAACTAAGAACCCTCTCTTTCGGTTTTCATCCTCTTACCTCAGCAGTATGAGCAAAGGGTGATCAACTGCCTGGAAAATTCAGGAAGTCAGTACAGGAGAAACTGGCCTCTAAAAACTGAACAGAAGTTTGTCACACGAAGGGGAAAAGACAGTCTGTGTAGAGAAAAAGGTATATGCCAAAGCAAAAAGGGATGAAAGTTTAGAACATAATAAGGACTTCATTGTGGCTAAATTATAGAGTGTACGCCAGAGAATGGCTATCACAAGGTGAAATTTCACCACCCATAATTCCACTTAAATATCGCTGAATCATCTGATGTCTGAACACCTTGTGCGAGCTGCCTCAGAATTAAGATAATCTAGGCTGTGGGACCATACTGGAGCTGAAGCTTAGATGATCACAAAAGAGCGACCCAGGGCACCGTCGTTCATGGCCACCCCACCCATCTTAGAGGATCTCCCACCACCTCATTTCTGGGGCTTCGAGTCACATGGGGGGGATGAAGGAAACCCATGGGAACCGGTCGTTAGCAGAAGAGAGGGCAGATCCGCGGTGAGGATCTGGTGATATGACTGGTGCCTGGTGTGCCTCTAGAGGAAGTCGCTGGTGGTGGCTGACTCACAGGGACTCTATGGAATCGCTCAATCTGCCACGAAAATTCACTTGGCGCCTGAAGCGAGGAGGTACTAAAGATTGCCGCAGGCTGATAAAGCGCCTGGCTTCCCTCCACCGTCACAGTTAGGCAGAGTAAACCCCCTTTGCCCAGGGCTCCTGCTAGACTCTTGAATCAGAGTTCTCCCCGTCTATTGTTTGGGGGCCCTCCCAGCTCCATAGTTTTTGGAAATACACAACGTATCCCGTGGCTTTTGTTAAGACTCACTACAGTGAAAGCAGAATGTTTCAAATGTTAAGTGCTTGTGCCCTTCGTTCAGGATTAAAACTATTTTTATTTTAAGTGACGGGTGAACACCCCCTTTTCAGCGATGAAGGCAACCACTGTTCCCGAATCTTCCCCCTGGGGCCTTAAGCACTAAACTGTACTGATTCTTCCTTTAAAACACAATTCAAACAAACCTCATTGCTGCAGTCACCTGTGAGGAAATTCAGGCAGTCCTTTCAGTTCCCACAAAATCAAAATTTGTTGTTGCTGTTTTTACCCCCTCCTCTGAGATCAGTTCCACAAAAAGCATTTTGCATGCCCAGTAATGGTATTGCCTACAGCCTCCAAGCGCGAACTTCGTACGGGAGGGTATTGCTGGTTAATATGATATAGCTCGGTGTACCTTAGCTTTGTTTCCTTGACCATCGCCTTCAGCGAATCATGTATTTTTACCTTACAAGAGGTTCTCCACTGCAGCCTCAGAATGAGAGAGAGAGAGAGAGGCTGTTAGATTGAAATAAATCCTATTGTTATGTATTTGTATTTAGGCTTATGAAGGCAGAATCCTACCATGTTCATGTAGAACATGTCACCAAAGCTTAAACTTTCACATTATAAAATTTTATTGGGCCACAGACCAAAAGGTAAGCCCACAGTAACATGTCGTCTTCAAAGATTAACCCATCTCCTTTGATCCTGACCCCCTGGAAGGTACTAGAAAAAAGTCTCCAAAAGCCAGTGTTACAGGCTTTACTAATCTAGGATAGGTCTATAAGTAGGCCATTTACTGAAACTGAAAATAGGGGAGGGAAGAAGGGGTAGCCGTTAACCTATAGTATATCGAAGTGCTGTTGTTCCAGGAGGATCTCATGTCTGGCCCTTGGAAAGTCACGAGTATTGTAATGATGAGAAGGGATGTGGGAACACTGGAGCTTCCTCCGAATTTTCTTTGAGTCTCACTGATCGGGAATTTCTGGGCACGGAAGTGCTTTTCAAATAGCACTTCCTAAGGGCCTCTTTTGCTCCTCGCCTTGAAGGTACTGAGATTCAAGTTTCAACAGCTATGTAATGTTTCACTGGACTGATGCTGTGTGCTAACCCTAAATTCTTTCTTTGCTGTTGAGCCAATAGCTCTTTGACCTATGACCTCTCGAATCATGTCATTTCCTGGAAAGAATCCTTTCTTCCCAGGGCTTGCAGAATCACTTAAACAGAAGTGGTAATCCATATGGCCCAGTGCCAAATAAAGCCTAAATTCCAGTGGGGAGCATGGAGCTCGCTCATACGATAGTCTATGGACGAATTAGGCCCAACACGTGGTTTTAGGTTCCCCTTTTAGATGGTGATTGTTCCAGTGCCCCAAAGAGGAATAGCCCTTCTCTGGGCTATTCCCAAGGGAATCAGTGCTTACCCTTTCCCTTAAGTAACCACTACCTGGAATAGCCGCGTCTGATTGATTGGTTCTTACGTACATGAGGGAGAGAAGCTGCAGGATATTTGTGTGACTTCAGGAGCACATCTTTCCGGGGTGTCTACCTGTGGAACGTATCTCCTAGTGTAGGCTCTTGCTACCTCGACTGACTGTAAAAACAAGAAAACAAAATAACCTTTCATTCTATTCACTTTTCTACTGCATTGCCTTTATTTCAGATGTCTGTTTTTAGGGTAGTTTGTCCATGAGAACTGCCTAGACCCGTGCATCACAGGTAAAAACATAAAGAAAGAGTAGAGTCTATAAAACGGGTTAAACTTTGGCCTGTGAGAACAGCTGATGTTTCACTCTGGCCCATTGATCTCTGACAGAGCAGGAGAGGTACAATAAGTATGTCAATTGCCACATGGCCCTTTGTTTTTTTTTAATGAGTACACGATCGACCTTATAACGAGGATAGACTCTTAAGAGGTGGGAAGTGGAAATCTGTGGTTTGGGGTGTATGTGTACCACAAAATGAGTCCAGCGCCTCCAACGGTCTCTCTATACACTTGAAAAAACAATTGGATGAGCAACATAAAATCCACTGGTGAGCTTCACTTCAGAGTCTCTTCCTAAACTGAAACATCATTTGTCATTGCAGGATGAGACTGTTGCTTGCGTGGCTGCGGCCATTGATGCCACAGTGGAACCAGAAGCTGTAAGTAATCGGCTTTGCGTAGAACTAGGAGTTTTAACTGTGCCGTTTCCTGTAATGTATCACTCAGCTGAGGAAGAGCATCCCCGATTGCCACCATCCTCCATAGAATACCTTGGAAATGCAGAAATCTTGAGTGTAAATGTCAGCCTTGGAAAACTCCTAAGTTGGATAGGCTCCATCTCTAATAGTATAACTTAGTGTAACCGGTAATGGATGGCAGGGCATCTCAGGGATGTCATTTTCCTTATTTGCAATCTGGCTTACCGATTCCTTGTTAGATGCTAGTATCCTGCATCTGCTGTCTAGCAAGTTAGAATGAGGAAACGAACAAATCAGGAAATTCTGGCAAAGTCGAAAATGCATCAGAGGAGATTTTTTTTCTCATCATACTTTTCCTGTGGATGAGATGGTTAGGAGCTAAAAGAACCAAGGAGAATATCTGGAGTGTTCGAGTTGCAAGAATCGATAAAAATGTGCTAGATGGGGGCGCCTGGGTGGCTCAGTGGGTTAAAGCCTCTGCCTTCGGCCCAGGTCATGATCTCAGGGTCCTGGGATCGAGCCCCCCATCGGGCTCTCTGCTCAGCGGGGAGCCTGCTTCCCCCTCTCTCCCTGCCTGCCTCTCTGCCTACTTGTGATCTCTCTCACTCTGTCAAACAAATAAATAAAATCTTAAAAAAAAAATGTGCTAGATGTTGGCTAAAGGTTATAGAGTAAAGTCGGAAAGGAAGGCCAAAGAGTGGTTTGCTTGAGACATCTTTTTCCCCCTAAAACAAACATGTATCGGTATTTTTCATATTCTGAAAGAAGAAAGATAGGACGTAAATCAGGTGCCGGAGGTGAGCTCTGTGAGAATAAATGAAGCCTTTTCTCCAATGCCACCATTCCTAAAGCGCCAGTTCCAGAACTCTTTCTCCTGTAATGACCCCTTAGAATGGGGTAAAAGCCAAGAAATGTTAGCCCAATCAATAAAGGAAAGAGCAAGAAATTTAGTTTACTCCAGAAGGGTCAGTTAAAGGATATAAGAAATAAGGTGCCGTGAGAGCAGGGAAATAGGCTAGACTCGATTCGTCTTATGTGTTTAATGCAAATGTACGAGAAGCCATATTTTTAAAAGAACAGAGGGACTAGTGATGGAGAGGTGGCTGTGAGACCTGATGAAGCAGGACCTAAGGAAAGGAACTCCGATGGTTTGTTTCTCTGATCTTTTCCAGCAAGTGGAAACCAGTCCAGAGACCAGTAGGTCTTCGGATGCTTTCACTACTCAGCATGCTCTACGTCAAGCTCAGATGTCCAAGGAGCTGGTGGAGTTGAATAAAGCCCTTGCACTGAAAGAGGCTCTCGCCAGAAAGATGACTCAGAATGACAGCCAACTACAGCCCATTCATTTCCAGTACCAGGTAAGATATTTAGAGCAGCATTTGTTCGTGTCTACCATCTCTCTTTAATTGTATGGGAAGAGAACAGTCACAGTGTTTGTGATGATGATGCGACAAGACAAGTAACGTGCGTGCACACATGGAGTTGCATAGTTGGTTTCCACAAAAGGATACATTCAGGATAGGGAACCTGCAATTTTGTTTCATTTAATCTAGTACCTTACTTTATGCAATGGGTAGTTAATAAATGGCTTGATAACATCATAATAAATGTGGTCCCTTCTTGTGGAGAAATTTTGTTCTAATAACTATACTGAGATTCTAAGAAAGATCTCTTAGAAGATGGCCTTGGTTCTAATGTGAATTAGGAGACTTATAATGGGTATCACTTGGCTTGGCAAATGGCTAAACTGTCTTTCCTAGTTGTAGTTCTAACTGGCCCTTGCTAAGTAATAATCAGGTCTTTACTAAAAGACAGGTCTTTGGCTTTCAGGTTATTCCACAGAGTTACCTTTGCTCCAGACCTTATTTTCCACTGTAGCTCAGTGTTTCCCATCCACCAAGTGATGTTACCAGCACTGGTAGAGGAAAGGGTGGATTGTTTCCCCATCTAGCTATATCTTACCACCCTCAGGTCCTCTATGCTGGTATCAGGAAATCTTGACAGTATTCATGCGTTTCTACCATCAGCTCTCCTAAATTTCCCGAGTGAAAACAAGAAGTGTTTCTCCTAAATAATTTTCAACGCTTTTTTTTCCTTGGGGGAGAGAGTTACCCTCGGATATTCCAAAATAAAAACTGAGTTGCCATTAGAGGTTTTATTTCCTTTTTGTTATTACAGTCTTGCTTAACATTTTTTAAACTTCATTTTTATTTATGTCAGATGTGAGTATATCATTTGTAAAAGCCAAACAGTACAATAATCAGAAAAATAAAAGCAATTCCTGCCCTACTACTTTCTCCCCTGTTCCCTAGGCTTATACTTTAAATTCTTTAAGCTGTTCCTTCTGACACTTACCTTATTTTTGTAGATGATAGTTGGTAGTATAATAAGTTAATTTAAAAAATTTTGGACATCGCAAATCAAAGCCACAATGAGATATCACCTCATACCTGTCAGAATGACTAAAATAAAAAACCCAAGAAACAACAAGTGTTGGCGAGGATGTGGAGAAAAAGGAGGCCTCGTGCACTGTTGGTGGGAGTGCAAACTGGTACGACCACTGGGGAAAGCAGTATACAGACTCCTCAAAAGATTAAAAATAGAATTACTTTAGGGTCGCCTTTGTGGCATAGTCGGTTAAGCGCTGACTCTTGGTTTCGGCTCAGGTCATGATCCCAGGGTCCTGGGATGGAGCCACACGTCGGGCTCCCTGCTCGTTGCGGAGCCTGCTTCTCCCTTTCCCTCTGCCCGCCACTCCCCCTGCTTGTAGTGTGTCTCTTTCTCTGTCAAGTAAATAAAATCTTTCAAGAAAAAAGAGGAAACAAATTCTTACTGTCAACAGTACCTTTTCATCACATGTAAATCACTTTTTTTTATGGTTTTTTAAAAATAACATATAATGTATTATTTGCCCCAGGGTACATGTCTGTGAATCGTCAGGCTTACACATTTCACAGCACTTACCATAGCAAATACCCTCCCTATGTCCACAACCCAGCCACCCTATCCCTACCCCCCCACCTCCCAGCCACCCTTAGTTCGTTTCATGAGTCTAGGAGTCTCTTATGGTTTGTCTCCCTCCCCATCCCCTCCTGTTTCATTTCTCTCCCCCACCGCCCCACAAACCCCCACCTTGCCTCTCAAATTCTTCGTATCAGAGAGATCATTAAATCACTCTCTTTCTAAGAGATACAGGTAGTTTCTTGTTCTAAGTATTTTTTTTTTTTAATCACTGAAGAATTGCTGTAGAAAAATTTGAGGAGGTATAGGTTCTGATTAGTGAAGATTGCCATGAGTTCTAGTAACCCGGGACTCATCTCCCTTTGTGGAGTCAGACAGTTTTGAGTAAATGTGGCATATATATAATGAAAAGATACTATTTCTCTCCCATCCAATTGGTAAAAATTTTGAAGTGTCGTAATGTGAAATGTTGGTAAAGGTGTAGGGACACGAGTACTCTCCTACTTAGCTAGCAAGAGTATAAATTGGAATAGCCACTTTAGAGGAACATTTAGCAGCAGTCATCTATAAAAATTAAAAGTGTGTACCCCATGACTCTGTAATTCCACTTGTTCTTACCCTAGAAAAACCTTGCACATGTGCACAGAAGGCATGCACAAGAATATTTCGTTATGGCAAAAACATGAGCTAGATCTATATGCGATGATAAAAATAAATCTCTAAGACTGGAAAAAAGCAAGTTACAGAATAATATATACATACAGTGTAATTCTACTTATTTTTAACACATTTCAATAGGTACACACTCAAATATGCACATGTATATGTGTGTATGTATATACTATTTTCGTATCTACATAAATACTCTAGACATTTGCTAGTGTACTTATGTGTTTATTAGCTATATATATTTTTTTAAGGTCTTTACGTATATTTGTGAATGTCTAGAAAAAAATGACTGGAAGGTTTGGAACAGGTTAGGTCTGGATAGGAGACTGGAATTTTGGAAGAGCAGGGCAGCAGAGGGAACTTGCCCTTTAAATGTATTATCTGGATTATTTTTTACCGCAGTGTTTTCATGTGTTACTTCCCTAAGTACACACACACACACATTATTGCCAGTTTAAATACGCAAGGTAACTATAAAGCTAGGAGATTGATTTTCATTGGGCACTAGCGTGGCTCAGGAGATTTTGTGGAAAACAGCTCTGGCCTATTTAGAGAGCTTCTCTTATACAGCCCCGCCCAACCTGCCTCTTTGTGTCATTTCAGTACTGGTCTAAGACCTGCACATAATCTTGGCTACCAACCACTCATTCAGCCAGTTGCCTCTAATGTTTTGGTTATGAGAACAGGAAGGAATCCATTGGATTTTCCTGATCTTGGAAACTACTAAAGTTCAGTTTCTGGAATTCATTTCCTAAATGCATGCAGAACTGCAGTTGGTATTGAATATATATGTTTGAAAGTTCTGAATATAAGGATGTTTGTGCAGCCCTTTACTATTTACAAAATGTCATAGCTTTTTTATCTTACTTGATCTTCCCAACAACCCTGTGAGGTAAGTGGTATTGTTAATTACTTACATAGATAGGGAAACTCTCGGGGGTCCCCAAGACCACCCCCAGGTCTGACAATTTGCCAGGATGACTCAAAGGACTCAGCATATAGTCATACAGCTATGAGTTATTACAGTGGAAAGATACAAAACAGAATCAGCAAAGGGAAGAGGCCCATGGTGCAAAGTCTGAAGGAAACCAGAAAAGGCTTCTGAGAGTCTTTTCCCAGTGGAGTAACACAATATGTATTATTTAATTCCTTTAGCAGTGGGTTGTGACAACATGTGTGAAATGTTGTCTATCAGGGGAGCTCCCTGGAGTCTGGGAGTCCAGGGATTTTTTTTTTAAGGTTTTGTTTTCATTCCTGTTACTTAACATACAGTATAGTATTAGTTTCGGGTGTACAATAGTGATTCAACAATTCCATACATCACCCAGAGCTCATCATAGCAAGTGCCCTCCTTAATCCCCATCACCCATTTCACCCATCCCTCCACCCACCTCCCCTCTGGTAACCATCAGTTTGTTCTCTGTGGTTAAGAGTCTCTTGCTTGGTGTAATGAGTCACTCTTATCAAAAGGATGGAAACCCTATCAAAACCCAGGTTCGCACACCTGAGCCAAGGACCAATCTTGCAAGCAGCCCTTTTTGAAGAACGGCAGTCTCAGGCCTGCTATATTAACTCTTCTCTGCATAGAAACTAAGGCTAAAAAGAGATGAAATGACTTCCCTTAAGATATTTAGATATTAAGTGCTAGACTCAAGGTTCAAACCCAGGCTTTTGGATTCCAAGTTCATACTTTTACCACTACATAACCTTAATCTCCTTTAATCAAGCACAGATGTTTTTAGTGTGCGGATGAAGTGGTAAAATTGAATACATGGTTCCTTAAGAGGTGGAATGTTGAAGTGATTTTCTTTATTTTAAGTGAGTCTCTTCCTGTGCCTTTTAATGCTTTCTCTCTGACCTATAACATTCCTAGGATAACATAAAAAATCTAGAATTGGAAGTCATCAATCTGCAAAAGGAAAAAGAAGAATTGGTTCTTGAACTTCAGACAACAAAGAAGGACGTCAACCAAGCCAAGTGAGAATACATCCGATATGTATTATGTCAAGTCCCTACTATGTGTGAGGGGTTATAAAGGAAATAGAGAAGTTAAAGAGCCATTTTCTGCCCCCACAGGATTTACACCTCGTTGTAGAGAGGAGATCTAAACAGAAGAAAAGTTAATTGGGATTTTAAACAGTACCTCATGATGTCAGTAAAAGAATGCCATAGCAGCATGTGCTTAGTAGCCAGATAGATGTCCTAGGCAGTAATTGCTTCAAGAGTTCAGTCAGGAAATTGCAGTTTAGCCCAGCATGATCAAGAAAGGCTTTATGAAGTTAGCATTTGAGCTGGGTTCTGAAAGATCATCAGACCTACCAGACAGCTAGTTTCTTTGTCCCTGCACCATGGCCAATTAGCTTGTCAATAGAATTAACGTCCAGGCTAGTAAATGAAAGAACAATCTGGCCATCCTTTATTTAGTTAAGAATAAAATCAAAAAGGGGCGCCTGGGTGGCTCAGTCGTTAAGCGTCTGCCTTCGGCCCAGGTCAGATCCCAGGGGCCTGGGATCGAGCCCCGCATCAGGCTCTCTGCTCTGCAGGAAGCCTGCTTCTCCCGCTACCATTCCCTCTGCTTGTGTTCCCTCTCTCGCTGTGTTTCTCTCTGTCAAATAAATAAAATCTTTTAAAAAAGAATAAAATCAAAGGGCGCCTGGGTGGCTCAGTTGGTTAAGTGACTGCCTTCGGCTCAGGTCATGATCCCAGGTCATGTCCTGGGATAGAGCCCCACGTCTGGCTCCTTGCTCAGTGGGGCGCCTGCTTCTCCCTCTGCCTCTACCTGCTACTCCACCTGCTTGTGCGCTCTCTCTCTCTCTCTCTCTCTTTCAAATAAATAAAAATTATTTTAAAAAGAGAGGGGATAAAATCAAGACAGGGATGCCGGGGGTGGCTCAGTGGGTCAAACGTCAGACTCTTGATCTCAGCTCAGGTCTCGATCTCAGGGTCATGAGTTCAAGCCCCACTTTGGGCCCCACTTTGGGCCCCGCGCTGGGCATGGAAGCTACTTAAAAAAAATAGTGAAGAATAAAACCAGGACAGATAACCAGAATATCCTCCTCTTCCTTGGACATCTTCCTCATTGGCGATTCTACCTTCGTTTTGCTCACTTTTATTATTATATCTCTGTTGAATCTAAAGTTCATGTTCTTAAATGTTACGCTGAATGTCTGCTTTCTATCTCAGACTAGTATAATAATCATTAGAATTATTCCTTTACAGCTAAACTAAAGTGAATTATCCTCAAAGAGCCATCCTTTTAGCATAGTATTGAGTCAGTTGCATTGTTATACACTCAAAAAAATTGCTATTTTACTCTTTGTATTGAGCTCCCATTATTGAGATCATTCTGGTTATTTGGGTGGTTATTCTTTATTTAAAGATGGCTATGTGAATGATCACCTCTTTATATAAATGAGGATTGTGAACCTGAGAGTCGAATACTATGTCTTTTGAAGTCAGGCTTCGCTGCTCCTAGTCTTCATCCCCATAGCATCTGTTTTTAGGTTGAGTGAGCGTCGCCGTAAACGTCTCCAGGAGCTAGAGGGTCAAATGGCTGATCTGAAGAAGAAACTGAATGAACAGTCCAAGCTCCTGAAGCTGAAAGAATCCACAGAGCATACCGTTTCCAAACTGAATCAGGAGATACGGGTAATAAACTCTCACCCTTTGGTTTATTTCATTAAAACTTACAAATGTAGGTGTTCCATTTAGAATTACACTACAGAGGTGTTGTCAGGTGAGAAAGTAGCAGGCAGGGCCGTTGCTACTGTGTGAGGCCATTTCAAATGTGTGACTCTCCACAAATGTCCCTCTTACAGGACATTGTCCTTGTAGTCATCGAGATTCTGAATGACAAAACCCTGCTTGAGCATTCAGAGCTTAATGTGAGCATCTCGGAAACCAAAGGACAAAGATACCTTGATATTTTGTGGTGACATCCTGACCACCTTCCATGATTATGTACAATAATTTTGTAAAGTAGTTGCAAAGTGACGACACCTGGAAAATATTTTCAGTCATTGAATGTCCGGCTTCTGACATCTGAGAGGTGGAGGCACAGGCCACTTAGACTGAAACCTTTAGAATCCACAGTTGCTAGGTGGATTTGTCCTTGAGGCTTAGGAGATATTTCCTTGAAATTTCATTTATATACAAAGAATTTGGGCTGGATTTAGCTGTCAGTACTTTTTTTTTTTTAAGTTTCTTCAGCATGTTCGTTTGTGTAGTCTATACTTGGAAACCCCGTGCAAGCGTAGCAAGGGGTATTGCAGGCCTAATCAGAAAATCTGTTGGCAGCCTTCTCAGCTTAGCTCTGGGTTTTCTCCCTTCTTAATAGTTAATCTATCCATCTGCACATCAGCCTAGAATAAGTACAGATGACTAATACTTGTACTGGGTTTTGTTTTTACAGGTGATGAAAAGCCAGCGGGTACAGTTAATGCGACAGATGAAAGAGGATGCTGAGAAGTTTAGACAGTGGAAACAACAAAAAGACAAAGAAGTAATCCAGTTAAAAGAACGAGTAAGTAACTACAACTTTTCAAAGGCCTACCTCATAAACCCTTCTCTGGGCTGATAACATTAAAGCTTTTCTTCAAACAACTGGTTATCTCCCAAAAATGTGACACATTCATGAAATTAACAGGTATTTCTTAAACATCTACCATGTGCAAGGTACTACCCACTAGATACCATGGAAAATAGAAAGATGAGTAGTATATGAGCTCTGCCCTTGAAGAATGTCTTAACCTAAATGGGCAGGTGAGACATAAGCACGGTTTTCTCTAATTGAAGGAATAAAGAGATTTGTGCTTTACGAAAGGCCTAAAACACCAAGGTAATTAAGAAAGGAGGGGTACCTGGGTGGCTCAGTGGGTTAAGCCTCTGTCTTCGGCCCAGGTCATGATCTCAGGGTCCTGGGATCGAGCCCCACATCAGGCTCTCTGTTCAGCGGGGTTGGTTATTTGGGTGGTTATTCTTTATTTAAAGAATAAATCCCCCTCTCTCTGCCTGCCTCTCTGCCTACTTGTGATTGCTCTCTCTCTGTCAAATAAATAAAATCTTTAAAAAAAAAAAAGAAAGGAAAGCATATTTCCAGTTAGAGTAAAAATGTGACAGCTGAATAGTCCTTGAATAATAGGGAGGATTTTGATAGAGACAGGTACAGGCATTCCAATAGATGGAACAGCAGGAGCAAAGACACAGAGATGACAACTTTGCAAGCATGTTCAAGGAGTGATGAATGGTCCTGGTGGGATGAAGGATGGTAGAAGATTCCATCAGAAAGACAAAATGAAATTGGATTATTAAAGATCTAAGAAGTTTGAGCTTTATTTTGTTAGCAGCGTAAAGATTTTTAAGGTTTTTGAGAAACAAAGTGATATCAGCCAAGTACTGCTTTAAAAAGATACATCTGAGAGTAACATGTTTAACAAACTGAAGTATTGAGAAACTGGAGGCCAGAACACAAGTTAAAAACATATTACATCATCCAGAAAGATAGTAAGGGCCTGAATTAGAGTAGTAACAGTATTTTTGGAAAGGACATTGACACGGGGACATTTTTAGAATTGGCCACAATGTGATACATTGGGACAAGAAATAAGAAGTACTTTTTTTTTTTTGAGAAGTACTTTTCGAATGGTGGCAAGAGGAGCTTTGTGAACACTCTTCTCAGCAAAAGAAGCATAACTAGTGAAATTTATTTTAAAAACAGCCATTAAAAGTCTCTATATGTCCTGAAGCGCATATAGCAAAGAAAATGTATTCAAGGAAATCTACTAAACCTCAGTAAGAAGCAGGAGTCTGTGGCCCTTGAAGCACAGTCAGCTCACTTCCCCCACTCCTCAACTTCCAGTCTGTGGCTATGGTTTCTTCTGCTTCGTCCGCACCAGCTCCATGTTGCTGAAGTTCTTTTTCAGGCAAGACCAACCAAGATGGTCTGAGGATCCTTTCTCATACCTAGCCCCTATGTATAGGGCAGAAGCTCTACTCCTGCTACAGAAGGCCAGAAATACTGGGGCCTGATTACCCCAACCCATCTAATCATAGGATGATAGGTTCCATGTCAGGAGAGGCAAGCCAAGAAAAATAGAGTGTACTGCCCCTGCCCAGCAGCCCCCTCATAGAACAGAGAAGTCACTCAGGGAAGTGGGCTACTATCCCCCACTCCCCGGTCCTGCCCAGGGGGAGGGGCAGGCCATTGGAACAGGAATGCAGCCCTCCCTGAGGGGCTCTCTTTATCTGGGGACAGAGTTTAGGGAAGTTAAAACCTAAAGGAACTGTCAAAAATCATGGAAATTTTGGTGGTGAGCAATTAAGAGAGTGGTAGCTCTGTGAGAACAATAAGTGAAACAACAGTAAAAATACTCGAAGATGTAATGGCTGATATTTTTCTGAATTTGCTGCCAAAAAAAAAAAAAAATCGACACATCCAGGAAGCTCAATGAACTCCAAAATAAATGCAGAGGGATCCACACCAAGGCATATTATGTCAAAATGTTGAAAGGCAAAGACAAAAAAAACTTGAAAGCAGCAAGATAGAATGACTCATCACATACAAGCAAACCCCAATAAAACTGGGGCGCCTGGGTGGCTCAGTGGGTTAAAGCCTCTGCCTTCGGCTCAGGTTGTGATCTCAGAGTCCAGGGATCAAGCTCCATGTCCGGGCCTCTCTGCTCAGCAGGGAGCCTGCTTCCCTCTCTCTCTCTCTCTCTGCATATTTGGGATCTCTTTCTCTGTGTCAAATAAATAAATAAGATCTTTAAAAAAAAAACAATAAAATTAACAGCCAAATTCTCATCAAAAATAGTGGAGGCCAGAAGACAGTGGGGCAACATATTCAAAGTGCTAAAGTAAAATACTACCAACCAAGGATTTTATAGACAACGAAGTTTTCTTTGAAAAATGAAAAGAAGCGGGATGCCTGGGTGGCTCAGTTGGTTAAAGCCGCTGCCTTCGGCTCAGGTCATGATCTCAGGGTCCTGGGATCGAGCCCCGCATCGGGCTCTCTGCTCAGCGGGGAGCCTGCTTCCCCCTCTCTCTCTGCCTGCCTCTCTGCCTACTTGTGACCTCTCTCTCTCTGTCAAATAAATAAATAAAATCTTTAAAAAAAAAAAATGAAGAGAAGGGGCACCTGGGTGGCTCAGTCAGTTAAGCATCTGCCTTTGACTCGGGTCGTGATCCCAGAGTTCTGGAATCAAGCCTGGCATCAGGCTTCTTACTCCCTGCTCCCTCCTTCTATCCCTCTGCCCACTTATGCTCTCTCTCTCTCTCTCACTCTCAAATAAATAAAACCTTAAAAAATTAAAGACATTTCCAGATAAACAAAAGCTAAGTGATCTTGTTTTTAGCAGACCTACCTTACAAGAAATACTAAAAGAACTTTAGACTGAAAGCAAGTGATACCAGACAGCAATTGGAATCAACACACACACACACACACACACAGCCACACACAGAGAACACAAAAAGTACCAGTAAATGTATCATGTGAGTAATTCTAAAAGTATAGTTGTGTATCTCTTCTCCCTTCTCTTAACTGATTTAAAAAGCAGTTATATAAAATAGTGTTTATGTAATTGTATTGTTGGGCCTATAACGTATAAAAATGCAATATATTTGACAAAGGAGGTGACTGAGAGCAAAGTTGTATTTGAGTAAAGAAATGGCATCAGGTGGTAACATGAATCTACAGGAAGAAATGAGGAGAACCAAAAATGATAAATAAGAACAAATTCTATAAATATATATTTGTTCTTTCATCTCAGCTTAAAGGACAAATTATATAAAGTAATATTAATAATAATGAATTATGTGGTTACATAGAGATATAATTTATATAACAATAATAGCATAAAAAGGGAAGAGAACAGAGCTGTATAGGAATTATGTTTCTATATCTCACTGGAATTAAGTTAATATAAATCTGAGGTAGATTCTTTTTTTATAAAAGATTTTTTAAAATATTACTTATTTATTTGACACAGAGAGAGAGATCACAAGTCGGCAGAGAGGCAGGCAGAGAGAGAGGGGGAAGCAAGGTCCCTGCTGAGCAGAGAGCCTGATGCAGGGCTTGATCCCAGGACCCTGAGATCATGGCCTGAGCCGAAGGCAGAGGCTTTAGCCCACTGAGCCACCCAGGCGCTCCCTGAGGTAGATTTTGATAAGATGTTTATTATAAGAACTAGGGCAATCATTAAGATAATAACTCAAGGAGCGCCTGGGTGGCTCAATCAGTTAAGCATATGCCTTCAGCTCAGGTCATGATCCCAGGGTCCTGGGATTGAGCCCTGCAATGGGCTCCCCACTCAGTGGGAGACCTGCTTCTCCCTCTCCCTCTGCTTGCTGCTCCTCCTGCTTGTGCTTGCTCTTTCTCTCTCGCTCTCTCTCTCTCTCTGTCAAATAAATAAATAAAATCTTTTTTTTTTTTTTAAGATTTTATTTATTTATTTGACAGACAGAGAGATCACAAGTAAGCAGAGAGGCAGGCAGAGAGAGAGGGGGAAGCAGGCTCCCCGCTGAGCAGAGAGCCCGATGTGGGGATCGATCCCAGGACCCTGAGATCATGACCCGAGCCAAAGGCAGAGGCTTTAACCCACTGAGCCACCCGGGCGCCCCTAAAATCTTTTTTTTAAAAAGGAAAATAACTCAAAAATAGAGTGAAATAATCATTAAAGGAATCAATATGCTACCCTAAAAAATATTCACTTAATATAAAAGAAAACAGTAAAAGAAGACTGGAGGAACAAAAAAGATATGATATTTAAAAAAAAGTAATCTTGAAAAGATGATTCCAAACATATCAATAATAACATAATGTGAGTAGATTAAACCTTCTACTCAAAAGGTAGAAATTGTCAGATTGGATTTTAAAAACCCAAGATTTATAACAAGATATGCTGTCATATCTTGGATTGACATATATGCTAGTTTTGAGGTTAATTTGCTCAGAAGGCAATATAATGGATTCAAAGGCGTATAATGGATTCAAAGATACGAAGAAGCTGAAAGTAAAAGGTGGAAAAAATCTACCATTCATACACCAACCATAAAAGAGCTGATGTGGCTATACAGACAAAATACACTTTAAAACACAAAATATTACTAGAAATAGAAAACATTTTATAATGATACAAGAGGCAATTCATCAGGAAGATATAACAGTTATAAAAAAAATATATGCACCTAACAGCAAAGCCTCAAAATATGTGACAAAAACACTGACCGAAATGAATGGAGAAATAGACAAATCAATAATAATATTTGGACATTTCAGTACCTCACTTTCAAAAATGGACAAAACAGCTAGGCACAAGATCAGCAAGGATATCAAAGACTTTAACAATAGTATAAATTAACTAGACCTAATAAACATCTGTAGACTACTCCAGCAACACCAGGGTATACGGTCTTCTCAAGTACACGTAGAACATTTCTCCCAGATAGAACGTATGTTAGGCCATGAAACATGCCTCAGTAAGTCTAAAAGGAAAAAAAAAATAAGCTTAAAAGGAATAAAATAATATAAAGTATATTTTCCAACCACAATGGGATGAAATAAATCAATAACAGAAAGGAGTTTGGGAAATTCACTAATATAAGGAAATTAAACAACATAGTCCTAATTAAATAATGGGTCAAAGAAGAAGTTACATGGAAATTTTTTTTTTTTTAAAGATTTTTTTTTTTTTATTTATTTGACAGAGAGAAACACAGCGAGAGAGGGAATACAAGCAGAGGGAATGGTAGTGGGAGAAGCAGGTTTCCCACAGAGCAGGGAGCCTGATGCGGGGCTCGATCCCAGGACTCCGGGATCGTGACCCGAGCCGAAGGCAGCCGCTCAACGACTGAGCCACCCAGGTGCCCCTACATGGAAATTTTTTGATGAATAAAAACAAAGGCATAATATACTGAAATTTATGGGATGAAGCTAGAGCAATTTTTAGAGGGAAATTTGTAGCTGTTAATGCCTATATTAAAAATGAATAAAGATCTCAAGTCAATATTCTAGACTTCCAGTTAAGAGACTTAAAAAAAAAAAAAAACGAGCAAACTAACCTCAAAACTAGCAGATGAACAGAAATATTAAAGGTTAGAGTGGAAATTAATGAAATAGAGAATGGAAAAAATAATAGAGAAAATCAGTGAAACCAAAAATTGGACCTTGGAAATGATCAACAAATACTAACAAATCTTTAGGTACGCTTAACAAGAAAAAAAAGAGAGAAGATTCATTACTAAAATTAGAAATAAAGAGGGGACATCACTACTGGTTTTCAGAATGAAAGGATCATAAGGGAATACTATGAACAACTATATGCCAACAAATTCATCTAAATGAAATGGGGAAAATTTTGGAAAGATAAAAATTACTGAAACTGACTCAAGAAATAGAAAATCTTTACAGGCCCATAACAAGAGACTAATTTACTAGTTTAAAACTTCTTAGAAAGGGGGCGCCTGGGTGGCTTAGTCGGTTAAGCTTCTGATTCCTGATTTAGGCTCAGGTCGTGATCTCAGGGTCCTGGGATCAAGCCCTGACTTAGGTTCTGTGCTCAACAGGGAGTCTGCATGAGGATTCTCACTTCCTTCCCCTTCCTTCTACCCCTCCCCCTGCATTCATGTACACACTTACTTTCTTGAATGAATGAATGAATGACTTACTAGAAAGAAAAGCCCTGGCCCAGATGGCTTCACTGGTGAGTTCTATCAGCCATTCAAAGAAGAAATGATACCAAATTTTCAGAAACTATTCCAAAAAACAGAAGCAGGGGAAACATTTCCCAGCTCATTCTATTGAGGCCAGTATTTCCTTGATACCAAAACCAAAGACATCCCAAGAAAACTATAGACAAATATCTCTTATAAATATAGATGTGAAAGTCTTCAACATAATACTAACAAATTGAATCCAGCAACATATAGAAAGAATGATACATCATGACCAAGTAGGGTTCATATGAAAAAAATGTAAGCCTTCCTTAACATCTGAAAATCAGTTGATATATTATACCATATCAGTAGAATAAAGGACAAGAACCACATGGTTATCTCAGCAGACAAAAAACACGTTTGACAAAATCCATCATCCTTTCACAATAAAAACACTCAGGAAACCAGGGAACTTCTTCAGCCTGTTAAAGGGTATTTATGAAAAACCCGCAGTTGACATAATAGGGAAAAAAAGAATTCTTTCCCCCGCAAGATCAGGAACAACACAAGAATATCCTCTCTGGTCACTTTTATTCCACATCGTCCTGAAGGTTCTAGCCAGGGCACTTAGGCAAGAAAAGTATATAAAAGGCATCCAGATTGGAAAGAAAGAAGCAGAGCTCTCTCTGTTAGCAGGTAACATGATTTTATATGTATAAAATGCTAAAGAATCTACTAAAAAACTAGGAAAACTATGAGTTCAGCAATGTACAAAAGTCAGTTGTATTTCTATACACTAGAAATGAATTTGAAAATGAAGAAAACAATTCCATTTATAATAGCATCGATAAGAATAAAATGCTTAGGAATAAACTTAACAAATGTAAAACTTATACACTAAATTCTATAAAACATCATTGAATTAAGTAAATAAATGGAAAGATGGCCCCTTTTCATGGCTGGGAAGATTTAATATTAAGATGGAGTACCTCCCCACCAAAAAAAGATGGAATACTCCCCAGACTGATCTACAGATTTAGTACAATCTCAATCAAAATTCCTACTGGCTTATTTGCAGAAATTCACATGCTGGTCCTGAAATTCATATGAAAATGGAAGTGATCCAGAATAGTCCACAACAATCTTGAAAGAGAAGAATAAGTTTAGAGATGTCACATTTCCTGTTGGCAATATATTCATCACCTCACACAGTTACTGTTTTTTTTTTTTCAGTGTGGTGAGAACACTTAAGATCTACTCCTTGGCAGATTTCAAGTATACAATGCAGTATTACTAACTATAGCCACTATTATATATAGATCCCCAGAACTTACTCATTTTACAACTGAAAGTTTGCACCCTTTGACCAACTTTTCCCTGTTTTCCCTATGCCCAGTTCCTGGTAACTACCATTACTCTCTGGTTCTATGAGTTTGACTTTTTTCGCTTCCACATATAAGTGAGATCATACAGTATTTGTCTTTCTTAGTTTGGTTTATTTCATTTACCATTATCACTTTTAGGTTCATCCATGTTGTTGCAAATGGCAGGATTTCCTTCTTGTTTGTGGCTGAATAATATTCCATTGTATACATACACCACATTTTCTTTATCCATTCATCTGTAGACACATGTTGTTTCCATATCTTGGCTAGTATGAATAATGCTGCAGTAAATATGAGAATGCAGATACCTCTTTAAGATACTGATTTCATACTTCATTTCCTTTGAATATATACCCAGTAGTGGGATTGCTAGGTTGTATGGTAGTTCTATTTTTATTTTTTGAGGAACCTTCATACTGTTTTTCATAATGACTGTTACATTGAAAGACTCTTTAGTTATGTTATAAGGTTTTATGTTAGCTAGCTGAAGCACAATTAAAAGTCTGACTTTTGGGGCGCCTGGGTGGCTCAGTCGTTAAGCGTCTGCCTTTGGCTCGGGTCATGATCCCAGGGTCCTGGGATCGAGGCCCGCATCGGGCTCTCTGCTCGGCGGGAAGCCTGCTTCTCCCGCTACCATTCCCTCTGCTTGTGTTCCCTCTCTCGCTGTGTTTCTCTCTGTCAAATAAATAAAATCTTTAAAAAAAAAAAAAAAGTCTGACTTTTTTTCTTCTCAGGACCGTAAGAGACAATACGAACTGCTCAAACTTGAAAGGAACTTCCAGAAGCAGTCTAATGTGCTCAGACGTAAAACTGAGGAGGTAAGAAAATCCAATCTACTAGGTCAAGAAACTTACAGAAAAGTCTAATGTGCTCAGACATAAAACCAGGGAGGTAAGAAAATCCAATCTACTAGGTCACCGACAGGCGACAGGCTTAGGTGCTGACAAAAAAGTATCCCTTGAATGAGCCAGTGTCCTGAGAAACCAGTGATACCAATCTTGGCCAGCAATTCCTAAGTCTTAATCCCTGTTTATATCTCAAGAACTGTGAGCAGATAAAAACCTGAAAAAAATGGTATTATTCAAATAAGGATTTTTTTTCCAATTGGACATGCTTTTTCCCAAAAAAAACCAGAGTAATATTGAGAAGTAACATTGCCAGACACTTTCAGTCCACAGTACTTCTTTGAAATGTGTACCTCTTCTAGGCTCTCAACCAGTAGCTGTTTGCCAGTATTATGTACACGAAGACTCGAAAGTTGATTCCTATAGAACTCAGACTCACAGAATTTTTTCATTTTTCTTTACTAAGAAAGAAAAATGGAAATTAAAATATTTTTTTCACCCTTCAATTTGACATTACCATGAGCCATTTTTTTTTTAGGCAGCAGCTGCCAACAAGCGTCTCAAGGATGCCCTCCAAAAACAGCAGGAGGTCGCAGATAAGCGGAAGGAGACTCAGAGCCGTGGAATGGAAGGCACTGCAGCTCGAGTGAAGGTACGGACAGCTTACGCTGCCATTTTTCCTGTCTGCACTTCTGCACTGGGGATAGGGAAAACACACAAAATCGCTTTCTTTCTTTCTTTTTTTTTTTTTTTTTTAAAGATTTTATTTATTTATTTGACAGAGAGAAAGAGATCACAAGTAGGCAGAGAGGCAGGCTAAACAGAGAGCCCGATGCGGGGCTCGATCCCAGGACCCTGAGATCATAACCTGGGCCGAAGGCAGAGGCTTTAACCCACTGAGCCACCCACATGCCCCCAAATCACGTTCTTTTGATTTAGAATTAAACACTTCAAAATCTGAAGTTATACCCGAAAGCATGATTTCCTAGTGATACCTTTGACTATCTTTGAACAGATATTTAAGACCAAGAGTAGAGAACCCTTTCCATCCCTATCTCTATTGAGGTTCAGTTAATTTTTTAACAGTTTTACTGAGGTACAATTGGCGTGCAATAAACTGTACGTATTTAAAGTGTACAATAGGCTTTGACACAGATGCACCCATAAAATCAGCACCGCAATCAAGACAGTGTCAATGTCCGTCATGACCAAAACTTGCTTTGTTACCCCTTGGTAATCCCTTTCTCCCCTCCCCAGTTCACCCCTCTCTGCCCATCTCCAGGCAACCTGCTTTCTGTCATTATAGATTAGTTTTTATTTTCTAGAATTGTATAAAAATCGAATTATATAATATGTTTTCTTTTTCTGACTTTCAGCATTGTTATATCCAGAGTCATCGCCGTGGTTGTGTCTCAATACTTTTTTCCTTTTTATTGCTGAATGGCAGCCTGCTGTACGGCTCTCCCACAATTTATCCATTCACCTGCTGATGAACATTTTGTGGTGTTTCCAGTTTTTAGTTATTACAAATATTGTACTGAACATTTATATACAAGTCTTTGTGTGGATATAGGTTTTTATTTCTTTGGGGTAGATAACCTAGGAGCGGACTGGCTGGCTCTCGCATGTGGTAGGTGCATGTTTTAACTTTTAAGCAACTGCCAAAATTGTTTTCCAAGATGGTTGTACCTTCCTACTAGCAATTTATAAGTGTTTTTGTTGCTGTACATTCTTATGAATACTGAGTATGGCCAGTCTTTTAAATCTTAGGTATGCTAGTGAATGGGTAGTGGTACCTCATTGTGATTTTCGTTTTGATCTCCCTTATTATGACTAATGATGTTGAACATCTTTTCGTGCACTTATTTGCCGTACTTGTGTTTCGTGCAATATCCGTTCAAATCGTCCCCATTTTTTAAAAGATTTTATTTATTATTTGAGAGAGAGAACAAGCCGAGGGGAGAGGCAGAGTGAGAGGGAGAAGCAGGCGCCCTGCTGAGCAGGGAGCCCAACGTGGGGCTTGATCCCAGGACCCCAAGATCAGCCCCTGAGCCGAAGACAGGAGCTTAACTGATTGAGCCACCCAGGTGCCCCCTCTTCCTCAATTTTTTTTTTTTAAAGATTTTATTTATTTGACAGAGAGAAACACAGCGAGAGAGGGAACACAAGCAGAGGGAATAGTAGTGGGAGAAGCAGGCTTCCTGCCGAGCAAGGAGCCCGATGCGGGGCTCGATCCCAGGACTCTGGGATCATGACCCGAGCCGAAGGCAGATGCTTAACGACTGAGCCACCCAGGCGCCCCTCTTCCTCAATTTTTAATTGTTTTTTTTTATCACCTCTCAGTTAGAATTATTTATCTATTCTAGATATATCTAACAAAGGACATTTATGTTTTATAAATTTCTCCTGGCTATAGCTTGCCTTTCCCTTTTTTAACAGTGTCTTTTGAAGAGCAAGCCTTTTTAATTTTGATGCCATCCAGTTTATTGACATTTTATTTCTTTTATGCTTAATGGGTTTTATACCCTATTTAAGAAATCTTTGCCAAACCCAAGGTCATTAAGGTTTCCCTCTAAATTTTCTTATAGAATTTTTTTAAGTTGGAATTTAATTCAATTTTATTTATTTTATTTTTTTTTTATTATGTTCAATTAGCCAACACATAGTACATCATTAGTTTTTTATTTAGTGTTCAACAATTCTTTAGTTGTGTATGATGCCCAGTGCTCATCACCACATGTGCCCTCCTTAATAATCATCACCCGGTTACCCCATCCCCCCCACCCCCTCCCTTCTGTAACCCTCAATTTGGCTCCCAGAGTCCAGAGTCTATCATGGTTTGTCTCCCTCTCTGATTTCTTCCCATTCAGTTTTCCTTCCCTTCCCCTGTGGTCCTCCGTGCTATTCCCTATGTTCTACATATGAGTGAAACCATATAATTGTCTTTCTCGGCTTGACTTATTTCACTTAGCATAATCCCCTCTAGTCAATGTCTATGCAAATGGTGGGTATTCATCCTTTCTGATGGCTGAATAATATTCCATTGTGTATATGAACCACATCTTCTGTATCCATTCATCTGTTGAAAGGCATCTCGGCTCCTTCCACAGTTTGGCTATTGTGGACATTGCCGCTATGAACATTGGGGTACCTGTGTCCCTTCTTTTCACTATGTCTGTATCTTTGGATTAAATACCTAGTAGTGTAGTTGCTGGGTCATAAGGTAGCTCTATTTTTAACGTCTTGAGGAACCTCCATACTGTTTTCCAGAGTGGCTGTACCAGCCTGCATTCCCACCAACAGTGTAGAAGGGTTCCCCTTTCTCCACACCCTCTCCTCCACAATACTAACCACCAGGCACACTCATTCCCCTGCATCCTTCCCCTTTCTCCATGTCCCCAGCAACACTTGTTGTTTCCCGTGTTATTAATTTTGGCCATTCTAACTGGTGTAAGATGGTATCTCATTGTGGTTTTGATTTGTATTTCCCTGATGGCTAGTGATGTTGAACATTTTTTCATGTGTCTAATAGCCATTTGTGTGTCTTCTTTGGAGAACTGTCTGTTCATGTCTTCTGCCCATTTTTTTTTTTATTTTTTATTTTTTATTTATTTGACAGAGAGAGAGAGAGAGAGATCACAAGTAGGCAGAGAGGCAGGCAGAGTGGGGGGGGGAAAGCAGGCTCCCTGCTGAGCAGAGAGCCGAATGTGGGGCTTGATCACAGGACCCTGAGATCATGACCTGAGCCGAAGGCAGAGGCTTTAACCCACTGAGCCACCCAGGTGCCCCTCTTCTGCCCATTTATTGACTTGATTATTTTTTGGGGTATTGAGTTTGAGAAGTTCTTTATAGGTCTTGGGTACCAGCCCTTTATCCATAATGTCATTTGCATGTATCTCCTCCCATTCCATGGGTTGCCTCTTAGTTTTGTTGACTGTTTGCTTTGCTGTGCAAAAGCTTTTTATCTTCTACAGTTTTAAGCTTTACATTTAAGCCTATGATTCATTTTGACTTGACACCTTTGTCAAAATCAATTGTCCATATGTCAATTTCTAGATTCTATTTCATTGATCTATATGTCTATCTTAATGCCAATACCAACATATTTGATCACACTAGCTTTATAATAAGTTCTGAAATCAGGTAGTATAAGCCCTCACAGTTGTTATTCTCTTTCAAAGTTGTCTTGGGAAAACTGGGTGCTATGCATTTTCATATAAATTTTAGAATCAGCTCGTTAATTTCCATAAAAAGTCTACTGGGAGTTTGCTTAGGATTTCATAGAATCTATAGATAAATGAGGAGAATTTATATCTTAACAATATTGAGTCTTTTGATTCATGAATGCAATGCATTTCTCCATTGATTTAAATTTTTAATTTCTCTCAGTAGTGTTTTAGTTTCAGTATACAGGTGTTACACAGCTTTCGTCAAATATATTCTTAAGTATTTCGTATTTTTATGATATTGGGAAAATTTTTTATTTCGATTTCCAATTGTTTGGACATATTCATTTGTTTTTATAGCTCTTTTATTTTTTAATTTTTCTTATAAAGATTTTATTTATTTGACAGAAAGAGATACAGCGAGAGAGGGAACACAGCGGGGAAAGTGGGAGAAGCAGGCTTCCCGCCGAGCAGGGAGCCCAATGAGGGGCTCAATCCCAGGACTCTGGGATCATGACCTGAGCCAAAGGCAGACGCTTAACCAACTGAGCCACCCAGGCGCCCCTATCTTTATTTTTTGTTAAAGATTTTTTTTCCATTTATTTGACAGAAAGAGAGACAGCAAGAGTGGCAACCCAAGCAGGGGGAGTGGGAAAGGGAGAAGCAAGCTTCCCGCCTAGCACAGAGCCTGATGTGGGGCTCGATCCCAGGACCCTGGGATCGTAACCTGAGCTGAAGGCAAACGCTCAACAACTGAGCCAGCGAGGCACCCCTTCTTTTTACTTTTTTTAAAGATTTTATTTTTTTATTTGACAGAGAGCACAAGCAGGGGGAGCAGCAGACAGAGGGAGAGGGAGTGGGAGAAACAAGCTCCCCATCGAGCAAGGAACCCGAAAAGGGGCCCAATCCCAGGAGCCTGGGATCATGACCTGAGCCGAAGGCAGACACTTAACCAACTGAGGCACCCAGACTTTATAACTTTTTTTTCTTAAGATTTTATTTATTTATTTGAGAGAGAGGAGGGTCAAAAGGAGAAGCAGAATCCCCACCGAGCAGGAAACCTGATGCAGGACTTGATCCCAGGACTCTAGGATCATGACCTGAGCCAAAGGCAGTCACTTAACCAATTGAGCCACCCAGGCACCCTTTATAGCTTTTATACAGAGGCTACATAGACAATCATGTCATCTGCAAATAGAGACCATTTTATTTACTTATCAGCTCCGCATGCCTCTTTTTAACTTGATCTTGTCTTACTGCACTTGCTAGAACCTCCAGTAAAATACTTAATTGAGTAGGTGAAGAGAGACATCCTTGCTTTGTTCCCAGTCTTAGGGAGAAAGCATTCAATCCTTCATCATTAAGTATGATATTTGGTAAGGTTTTAGTTTATGTCCTTTATTGGTTTGAAGAAGTTCCTGTCTATCCCTAGTTTACTGAAAGTTTTTATCATGAACGGATGTTGGGGTTTTTTCAGAGTTTTTTCTGAATCCTATTGAGATAGTCTTACAGTTTGTTTTCGCTGTTAGTATGGCAAATGACATTGATTTTTTTCAACTTTATTAAGGCATATCTGACATACTGTAAGATTTACCTTTTGTAGTATAAGAGTTTTAACAACACATATAGTCGTATAACCATCATCACAAGCAAGACGTAGGATAGCCTTATAGTCCTCGCTAATTCCTCTATCCCTGTGGTCAGCTCCTCCCACAACCCTAGCCATTAGCAAACACTCCTTTCTATTCTGTCATGATTGTTTTACCTTTGCTTCAGTGTCACATAAAGAAAAGCATATAAGAAAGAAACATACATGTGGCACGTGGGTGGCTCAGTGAGGTAAAGCCTCTGTCTTCGACTCGGGTCATGATCTCAGGGTCCTGGGATCGAGCCCCGCATTGGGCTCTCTGCTCAGGGGGAGACTGCTTCCCCCTCTCTCTGCCTGCCTCTCTGCCTACTTGTGATCTCTCTCTGTCAAAATAAATAAATAAAATCTTTAAAAAAAAGGAAAGAAACATACAGCATGACTTCTCTCACTTAGCATAACGCATCAGAGACTCATTTATGTTATTGCATGGATCAGCGGTTTCTGCCTTTTTTTTTTTCTGGGTTATATTCCATTGTATGGCTGTCCCACAGTTTATCTGTTGACCTATTAAAGGATATCTTGGACGGTTTTTTTTTCCAGTTTTTGGTGATTGTGGATAAAGCTGCTGTAAAAAGTTTCTGTGTAAACATAGGTAAACATTTCACTTGGGTAAATGCCTAGGAGTAGAGCTGCTAGGTCATATGGTAAGTGTGTATTTAACTTTATAAGAAACTGCCAAATTGTTTATCCAGTTGTTCACTGCTGGTTTATAGAAATACAATTGATTTTTGTATATTAACTTCTGTCTTTTGACTTTATTAGTCTAGTAACTATTTTGTAGGTTCTTTGGGATTTTCTGCACAATCATGCCATCTGTAAATGCAGATTTATTTCTTCCTTTCTAATCTATATGTCTTTTATTTCTCTTGCTTGTCCTATTACATCAGCTTGGACCTTCAGGATAATGTTGACTAGGAGTGGTCACAGTAGACACCATTCTTTTTTTCCTGATCTTGGGCAAAGGATTCAGTCTTTCGCCATGAAGTATGATGTTAGCTGTAGGTTTTTCATAGAAATCCGTTATCAGATTGAGGAAGTCCTTTTTTTAAGATTTTATTTATTTATTTGTGAGAGCACAAGCCAGGGGGTGGAGGAGGTGCAGAGGAGCTGAGCAGCACCGAGCCCGTTATAGGGCTTGATCCCACGACCCCAAGACCCAAGCCGAAATCAAGAGTCAGATGCTTAACTGTCTGAGCCACCCAGGCTCCCCACAGATTGAGGAAGTTCTTATGTATTCTTAGTTTGTTGTAAGGTTTTATTCTGAGTGTTTTGATATTCAATTATGAAACCAGCCTTGCATTCTTGGATAAACTCCACTTGGTTGTAATATATCATCCTTTTTATCTATTGTTGAATTCAGCAGTATATAAAACTAAAATTTTTCTAAAATAAAAATTTTGTGTAAAATTTTTGCATTTGTTCATGAGGGATATTGGTTTATTGTTTTCTTAATAATGTCTTCATCTGGTTTTGGTATCAAAATAACGTTGGCCTCTTTGAGTTGGGAAATACTCCTTTTTCAATTGTCTGGAAGAATTTGTATAGAATTAATAGTTTCTTCTTTAAAAGTTGGGTAGAATTTTCCAAGTTAAGTCATCTGGGCCTGAAGGGGTTTTTTTGGTTTTTTGTTTTTGTTTTTGTTTTTGGTTAGATTTGCTTTAGGGAGTAAGTGGAAATTAACTAAAACTTAGTTTTTTTAAATAAATATAGGATCACTCGGGTTATGTATTTCTTCTTAAGTAAGCTTTGGTAGTTTGTGTGTTTCAGTGGACTTACCTGCTTCATCTAAGTTGTCAAATAAAGTTATTCATACTATTCCCTTTTATCCTTCTAAAATCTGTAAAAGCTGTGGTAATATCATCTATCTCATTCCTGTTATTGGATATTTTGTGCCTTTTTCGTGATCAATTTGGCTAGAGGTTTATCAAAGAACCAGCTCATTCTTACTAATGGTTAAAATGGTAAATTTTATGTTATGTATATTCTACCAAAACTTTTTAAATGTCCCCAAAACCCCAACTCATTAGTTTCCAATCTGATCTTTATTATTCCCTTACTTCTGGTTTGGATTTAATTGGCTTTTACTTCTTAGTTTCTTAAGGTAGAAGCCGAGGTCATTGATTTGAATGGGTTTTTTCTGGCGGCAGGGAGAGAGACAAAGGGAGTAGAAGAGAATCCCAAACAGGCTCCATGCCCAGCACAGAGCCTGACAGGGGACTCAGTCTCACAACCCTGAAATCATAACCTGAGCTGAAATCAAGAATTGGACGCTTAACCAACTGAGCCACCCAGGTGGACCATTCTTCTTTTCTAATATAGGCATTTAGTACTATAAATTTCCCCTTAAGTAAACCTTTAATGACATCCCACAAATTTTGATACTTATATTTTCATTTTCATTCAATTCAAAATGTATTCTAATTTCCCTGTTGATTTCTTCTTTGACCCAAGGGTTATTTACAAATGGGTTATTTAGTTTCCAAATATTGGAGTATTTTTCTAGATATCTTTGTGTTATGATTTCTAATTTAATTTCATTGTGGTTAGAGAACATTGTGTGACTTGAATCCTTTTAAATTTAATGAGGCTTATTATGGCTTAGAATATGGTCAATCCTGGCAAATATTCGATGTGTACTTGAGAAGAATATGTATTCTGCTCTTGTTGGAGAGAGTGTTCTATAAATGTCAGTCTTTTCTATTTGATTGTGCTGTTCATTTCTACTGTATCCTTGCTGATTTTCTGCCTACTTATTCTATCATTTATTGAGAGATGGGTATTCAAATCTCCAACTGGAATTATGGATTTGTCTTTTTCTCCTTGTAGTTCTATTTTTGCTTCATGTATTTTGAAGCTCTATTATTAGGGGTATAAATAATTAGGATTAATTTATCTTTTCATTATTATGAAATCTTTTTTATTCCTGGTAATATTCATTGTTCTGAAATCTACTTTTTCTGATAATAATATAGTCCCTCCAGCTTTTTTTTTTTTACTAATGCTAGAATACACACACACACACCTCTCCCACTCCCCCCTGCTTATGAGAGAGAGAGAGAGAGAGCACAGAGGGAGAAGCAGGCTCCCCGCTGAGCTGAGAGCCCAATACGGGGCTCGATCCCAGGACCCTGAGATCATGACCCGAGCTGAAGGCAGACACTTAACTGACTGAGCCACCTAGGTCCCCCAAAAAGATTATTTATTTATTTGAGAGAGAGGGAATGCATGCATGAGAGAGAGAGAGAGAGCATGAGGGGAAGGGCAGAGGAGAGGGAGAATCAGATTCCCCACTGAGCAGGGTGTCTGATCTTGGGTTTCGCCCCAGGACCCTGGGATCATGACCTGAGCCAAAGGCAGACATTTAACCTACTGAGTCACCCAGGAGCCCCTAGAATGGTATATATTTTTTAATCCTTTTGGTTTTAAGCTGTTTGTGCCTTCATTTTTAAAGTGTGTTTCCAGGGTATCTGGCTAACTCAGTCAACAGAGCATGCAACTCTTTTTTATTTTCTTTTTAAAGATTCTCATTTATCTATTTAAGAGAGAGCACAAGCAAGAATGAGGGGCAGAGGAGAAAGAGACTCCCCACTAAACCTATTCAGGGCTCAATCCCAGGACCCAAAGATCATGACCCCTGAGCCAAAGGAGATGCTCAACCAACTGAGCCGCCCAGGTGCCCTGAAGAGCATACAACTCTTGATCTCAGGATCATGAGTTCGAACCCTACATTTAGTGTAGAAATTATTTAAAATACATAAATAAACTTTAGGGGCGCCTGGGTGGCTCAGTGGGCTAAAGCCTCTGCCTTCGGCTCAGGTCACGATCCCAGGGTCCTGGGATCAAGCCCCACATCGGGCTCTCTCTGCTCAGTGAGGAGCCTGCTTCCCCCTCTCCCTCTGCCTGCCTCTCTGCCTACTTGTGATCTCTCTCTCTGTCAAATAAATAAATAAAATCTTTAAAAAAAAATAAAATAAAATACATAAATAAACTTTAAAAAATAAAATGTGTTTCTTGTAGGCAATATATAGTTGGGTCTAGCTTTTATAATCTAATCTGACAATCTGCATTTTAATTGGGGGTTTAGATCATTTGCTTTTAATATGGGTAGGCTTGACTCTATTATCTTGCTATTTTCTATTTGTCCCATCTGTTCATCATTCCCTTTATTTTGCTTGTTTTCTGGCTTCTTTTGGATCAACTGAGTATTTTTGTGATTTCATATTATCTCCTTTGTTGGCTCATGTATGGTTTTGGTGCTTAAATGAGAGATATAAACATTAAGGATTAAGTTCCTTTGAATGTTTGACTCCTTTACCATTATGAAATAATCTTTTTTATCCTCAGTAATATTCTCTGATGTGAATTTTACATTATCTGATGTTAATATATTCACTCACTCTACCCTTCTTTTGATTACTTTTAAGCATGGTATGCCTCTATCAAAAGTGAAAATGTTTGGGTGCCTGGGTGGCTCAGTGGGTTAAAGCCTCTGCCTTCGGTTCAGGTCATGATCTCAGGGTCCTGGGATCAAGCCCTGCATCAGGCTCTCTGCTCAGCAGGGAGCCTGCTTCTCCCTCTCTCTCTGCCTGCCTCTCTGCCTGCTTGTGATCTATTTCTCTGTCAAATAAATAAATAAAATCTTAAAAAAAAAATGAAAATGTTCTCAGAGATGGTTACTTTTATAAACTAAATTTAGTTTTGTTTGCTTAAAAAATTTCATTCATCGACTTTAAAGAATGCATATCTAATTATTTCTCCTAAGGTAAGAGAAACAAAAGTATAAATAGTTGGTAGTACATCAAAATAAAAATATTTAGCACAATGAAGGAAACCATCAACAAAGCAAAAAGGCAACCTACTGAATGGGAGAAGATATTTGCAAATTATATATCCAATGAAGGGTTACTCTCCAAAATATATAAAGAACTTGTGCAACTCAACACCAGAAAAGCAATCAAATTAAAAAATGGGCAGAAGACCTAAATAGACATTTTCCCAAAGAAGACTTAAAAATGGCCAATACACACGTGAAAAGATGCTTAACATCACTACTCACCAGGGTAATCAAGCACAATGAGATATCACCTTACACCTGTCAAAATGGCTAAAATCAGAAATACAAAAATAACAAGTGTTGGCAAGGATATGAAGAAAAAGGAACCTTCATGTCTTGTTGGTGGGAATGTAAATTGGTACATCCACTGTGGAAAATAATATGGAGGTTCCAAAAAAAAAAAAACCTAGAAATACCATATGATCCAGTAATTCCACTACTGGGTATTTACCCAAAGAAAACAAAAACACTAATTTGAAGATATTTGCACCCCATGTGTATTGCAGCATTATTTACAATAGCCAAGATAAGGAAGCAACCTAAGCATCCATTGATAGATGAATGGATAAAGAAGATGTGATACATACACACACACACACCACGCACAATGGAATGTTACACAGCCATAAAAAAAAGGATGAGATCTTGCCATTTGTGACAATGTGGATGGACCTAATACCTCCAGAGTATTATGCTAAGTGAAATAAATCAGACTGAGAATGACAAATAGCGTATGATTTCACTCATATGTGGAATCTAAAAAACAAATGAGTGAACAAACAAAAAGCAGAATCAGACCTATAAATACAGAAAACAAACTGATGGTTACCAGAGGGAAATGGAGAGTAGAGGCATGGGCAAAATGGGTGAAGGGGAGCAGGAGGTACAGGTTTCCAGTTATGGAATGAAGTCACAGGAATAAAAATAGCATCAATATAGTCAATGATATTGTAATAGCGTGACAGATGGTAGCTACGCTTGTGGTGAACAAAGCATAACATATAGAGATGTTGAATCACTATGTTGTACACAGGAAACTCGTGTAACATTATGTGTCAACTATACTCAAGTAAAAAAACTTAAAAAAGAATGGGTATCTGTGTAGTAAATAGAACAGATCATCAACATATATTTCACTTCTCTATCATGACTAGTTAAAGACAAGTTAAGGAGAAAATGGAGAAGGCAAACATGGTGTTTAGAAATACTAGGCTATCTAGAGAAAGATTTTCTGCAGAAAGCCTCTTTCTTATGACCTTTTGGGATATTGCAGTTATAAGCTCTTGGATAGCTATTACAATTTTGGGTGAGTGTAGGCATGAATGGAAATCTCACTTCTACTTATGTGGGCTCTGTTCTGAGTGAAATTAGGTCTGGAACTGAATCTAGCCCATGGACCAGAGATCCCTCATCCCTAACCCAACATCACCGATCTCTGTTCTAGAATTGGCTTGCAAATGAAATTGAGATTATGGTGAGTACTGAGGAAGCCAAGCGCCATCTGAATGACCTTCTTGAAGACAGAAAGATCCTGGCTCAGGATGTGGCTCAACTCAAAGAAAAAAAGGAATCTGGGGAGAATCCACCTCCTAAACTTCGGGTGAGTGCCTTTCTGGGAGGAGATAAGTTACCAATAACCAGACTCTGCCCACCCTAGAAACCCTCGCAACTTTGGAGGATCACTTTCCTTTTAGCACCTCACCCTCATTCCCACTGTTCTTTACAGAGGCGCACATTCTCACTTGCTGAACTACGTGGTCAAGTTTCTGAGTCAGAGGATTCCATTACAAAGCAGATCGAAAGCCTAGAAACTGAAATGGAGCTCAGGTAATGTGACTGTCTCAAGGCACTGTAATTTATAAAAATTTAGGCCTGGAATCAAAATAGAACCAACCTATCAATCCAGTGATTCAAACGCTTGTTTTTCAAAGGCTTTGTGATGATAGGGAAGTGAGAAAACGTAGCAATTTTTTTGAACCATACGGTTCACTAGACACATTAGGTACATTTTCTAATTCAATCCCTCCCTGTGAAGTATTATTATACCTTATGAGGTAAGTATCATTTTTTTTAAGATTTTATTTATTTGAGAGGGAGAGTGAGAGAGAGAGAGCACATGAGCTGGGGGTGGAGGGGAGAGGGAGAAGCAGGCATCCCCCTGAGCAGGGAGCCTAATGTGGGACTCGATCCCAGGACCCGGAGATTATGACCCAAGCTGAAGGCAGATGTTCAACCAACTGAGCCACCCAGTTGCCCCTAAGTAGCATTCTTCTGACTAGAAATCTAAAGAGAAGTTCAGAAATCTTTTTTTTTAATTCTTCTTAATTTTTGTTTTTTGAGAGAGAGAGAGAGCATGCGGGGGAGTGGAGCAGAGGGAGACGGAGACAGAGAATCCCAAGGAGAGACGCCCTGCTGAGCATAGCTCAATGCAGGGCTCGATCCCACGACCCCGAGATCATGACCTGAACCAAAATCAAGAGCTGGACACCCAACTGACTGAGCCACCCAGGCACCCCAGAAAATTCAGAAATCTTAGGAAACATGCTCAAGATTATGCAGAGCTGGGATTCAAAACCTGGTCTATCTAATTCCAAAACCCATGTTCTTTGTGTTGCACCACATGTTAGTATCTCTGAAACGTAGAACTGGCTAAAAACAAAACTTTAGAGGAAATCAAGAACTGATGCCGGAAGAGCACCAGTACAGAAGGAAGAGAACTTTAGGGATCATCAGCAAAGCAGATCTAATAATGTGTAAGTAAAGTTATCCATGAGCATTAGATTAGTAAGGAAAGCACATAACCTAGTACTTGGCATATCAGAAGTGCTCAGTGAACATTCTCTCTTTCTCCTTTTCTGGCTCTAAGACCAGAAATTATGCTGCTCTAATCCCTATTGCTGTCTTTTAAGTATCTAGGACATCTAGAAGGAATTGAACTTTCACAGAGGCTTTCTAGTGTCTAAGGAAAATAGAACTGTCTCGCCCAGAAGACCTTAAAGATCATTTCAGTTTTTGTTTCTAGCAACCCGTACTAGCTGTTTGTCTTTGCCTACGTTTATAAATCACCCAACATTTGAGTTTCTGCTTTGTGCTGCACTGGGTGTATGCAGTTGGGGTATAGAGAGAGTAGGTGACCTCACCCCTGCTCTCAAGTGGAAATAGTATAATGACACAATGCTGTGTTGGAATCACTTGTTAAAATTGCAGGAATGCTGTAAACCCTTGATAGCCTACCATATTGATAACAGAGAAACTAGTAAAAGCTACAAATCGGGTCTGGTTTTTTAAGTGCTGGTTGTGAAACTTTCACCTGCACACCGCTGGGTGTGATTAAATGTTAGGCAGGTGCCAAGTAGAGAGCAATTAAACAGAGGTGAGTTTGATCAAGGCAATTTCCCTAAAGCTGATGAGACATGAACTAAATTTTTAAAAAATACCTAAGGGACATGAATTGTCAGGGAATACAGGAAGGGCCATATGATAGACGACCGTCCTGAATGGTGCTAGCCCACCTCTTCCAAGAAGCCTTCCCTGACGCTTCATCCCCCACTGATCCTCCTCTCTAAACCCCTTCAGAACTTAGAGTAGTCAGTCATATATGTGGTACAGTGGGTATATGTTCTCTTTATATTTATTAATTTTTTTTAAGATTTTATTTATTTATTTGTCAGAGAGAGAGCATAAGCAGGCAGAGAGGCAGGCAGAGGCAGGCTCCCCGCTGAGCAAGGAGCCCGATGTGGGACTCGATCCCAGGACCCTGGGATCATGACCTGAGCCGAAGGCAGCCGCTTAACCAACTGAGCCACCCAGGAGTCCCATATTTATTAATTTTTTACATTTATTAGTCTTGTCAATATAAGGTTATTGAAGGAAAGGACTATATATTACACCAGAGTTCTCGAGGCACGGTCTGCAACCCCTGGGGGGGGTCTCTGAGCAATCAAAACTATTTTCATGATATTATGATGTCATTTGCCATTTTTACTCCATTGACATTTGCCACGATGATGTAAAGCAACAGTGGACAACACTGATGTAAAGCAACAGTGGACAACACTGCTCATACCGTAGCTTGAAAGAAAGCAGTGGGCACCAGTCTGAACTAGGGGTCACTGTATACTTCACAACCACACACTCTCAGTTGTTTGTCTTTTAAAATCAGTTTTACTTAAGAATGGCTTTGATAGGGGCACCTGGGTGGCTCAGTGGGTTAAAGCTTCTGTCTTCGGCTCAGGTCATGATCTCAGGGTCCTGGGATCGAGCCCCGCATCGGGCTCTCTGCTCAGCAGGGAGCCTGCTTCCTTCTCTCTCTCCCCCTGCCTCTCTGCCTACATCTGATCTCTGTCTCTGTCAAATAAATAAATAAAATCTTAAAAAAAAAAAAAAAAAGAATGGCTTTGATAGGGGCACTTGGCTGGCTCAGTTGGTAGAACATGCAACTCTTGATCTCAGGGTCTTGAGTTCAAGCCCTAATTGGGCATAGCACCTACTTTAATAACTGAAAAAAAGAATGGCTTTGATAAAGCAGTACAAATTGTTAATTTTATTAAATTTCAACCCTTGAGTTCAAATCTATTTAGTATTCTGTGTGACGGAACAGGAAGAACACGCAGAGCACTTGTGCTGTTTTGCTCAAGTCTGAGACTTGTCTCGAGGAAAAGCACTTGTGCGCTTGTTGGAGGTGTGAGCTCAATAGGCCTCTTTTCCCACGGAACATCCGTTGTATTCGAAAGAAGCACCGATGAACTATGGGTATTCAGGCTTGAGTAGTTGGCAGGCATTTTCTCAAAAGTGAACAGAGTGAGCTTGTCACTTCAAGGAAAACAGCTGACACCATTTGTCACCAAAGATAGAATTGAGCTTTCAAGCAAAACTTAGAATTCTGGAAAACTTTTATCTGCCCCCAAGAGCTTGACAGTTTTTCTTAACTTTTCCGAGGAGACCAGTGGTGATTACTAAGAGTTGTTTATTATTTTTTTTTACATTATATAACAAAATATGTTAACATTTGGAGACTTTGCATCACTCAACATTGTCCAAATGATATGTTACAGAATCGTACGTGGGTAAAAGATCCATTTGGATTGCAAGATAGACCAATGGATTTTAATATAAGAAAGTAAGAAAAGTTCGCTTAGCAATGGTTTCAGATTCCACGTTTCAGCTAATTTTTAAGGAACTTGTTGGGTTTTAGTATGGTCTCAAAGAATATCCACAGTTATCTGAATAGGCTATTAAAATGCTCCTCCTCGGTCCGACTACATATCCATGTCACAAAAGACTGATTGCAGAGGGAGATGTGAGAATCCAGTTGTCTTCTACTAAGTCAAATACTACAGAGATTTGTAAAAATGTAAAAGAGTCCCACTCTTTTCACTAAATGATTTTGTTGTTTTAGAAAATGTATTTTTCATAAACTATATTATAATAGATTATTGTTATTTTAAGGGAATTAGTGAATGTTTCATTTTTTTTCTCAGTTTTACTTTCAGTATTGTAACTATAGGTACAATACATATGAACAGAATTTCTCAGAGGACCTCAATAATGTTTAAGTGTGCAGAGGGGTCCTGAGACTCTTAAGATTTGAGAACTGCTATCTTAGATTATTTTGGTCCCCATCTTCTTCTATAGTACTTTACGTAGCAGTCCATTTCACATGTGCTGGTATACTACCTCTCACTGGACACATTGCGAATTTGAGAAGGAAGCTGTTAATGAAACTGAAATACTGTGTAAACCCTGGTCTCAGGCCGTACTTGATCATGTAAGCTATAAACAGGGTCAGTGTATCTAGTCTTATTAGAAACATCTCTGTCCTATGGTGGGCACTTCAAGATAACCTCTCACAGCCCTAACCATCGGTCCCAATTTGGTATTTGGTTCCAACAAAAAACATCTACCAGTTTGTCCTTTTTAAATTTTTTTTTTTAAGATTGCAGTTTATTCATTTGAGAGCGAGAGAGAGAAAGCACGAGCAGCGGGGAGGGACAGAGGGAGAAGCAGACTCCCCACCGAGCAGGGAGCCTGACACGGGGCTCGATCCCAGGAACCCCGAGATCATGACCTGAGCCGAAAGCAGCCGCTTAACCAACTGAGCTACCCAGGCGCCCCATTGCTTGTATATTTGAGAATTTTTTTCCTTCAGGTCTCCAACCTGACTCTTCTCCTTGTGTGGTTGAACCACTGTATCACACTCTGAACTTACGTGGCCCAAGACAAAGTCACACTGCAGTCAGTGCACTGCAACAGAAGCCCCACTAAAACAAATCTTTCCAAGTCCCACTGTGTGACCCATTTATTTCAACCAGTATTTAATAAAATAAAGCCATTTGGATAGTCTCGCGGATTCCTTTTGCATCAGGCTTTGAGATACTGTATAAAATCCTAACCAGATGACTCTGTCAGTATTTAAATGCTGTTTCACCAATACCTCCACCCATAAACACATCAGAAGAGCCCCACAGAGCTCCCCTCCTCGGTGCTGAGGATGCTAGCAAGAAGTCTCACTGTGTCTTTCCTTGAAGGAGTGCTCAGATTGCTGACCTACAGCAGAAGCTGCTGGATGCAGAAAGTGAAGACAGGCCAAAACACCGCTGGGAGAATATTGCTACCATCCTGGAAGCCAAGTGTGCCCTGAAGTATTTGATTGGAGAGGTAAGCATCACACTTCCTACCAGCAATTAGGGGTCTGGCTGGATAGGTTGCGATAAGACGTTAGCTGGGAATACCGTCGTAGTGTCATTGCCACTTTTCATGGTAGAAGCTGCAGTGACACTACTATTAGAGAAATAGTCTTATAGGTAAAGGCTGATGTGAGCAAGTACAGGCCAGTCACGTAGAAAACTACATGACTTGTAGGTTGATACTTGTCGTGCCTGGCATACAGCAAGTGCTCGCTAAATGTCTGCTATTAGTATTGGGAAAACAATCAGGATGCCAGAGTAGGCCCCTGGTTAAACATAAACTCTCATACTGCACTGCTTTTTAAAACACCTATGAGGGCGCCTGGGTGGCTCAGTGGGTTAAAGCCTCTGCCTCTGGCTCAGGTCATGATCTCAGGGTCCTGGGATCGAGCCCCGCATCGGGCTCTCTGCTCAGTGGGGAGCCTGCTTCCCCCTCTCCCTCTGCCTGCCTCTCTGTCTACTTGTGATCTCTTTCTCTCTGTCAAATAAATAAAAATAATCTTTAAAAAATAAAACACCTATGAGACGTGTACTTGAAATTTTAAGACAAATCTAGAAAAGAGGAAACCTAATCGTCTTTTGACCTACGCTCATCTTAAGGAAAGTGCATCCTCCCTGACTTTAAAATAATATAGAATCTTACACGGTCACAAGAGGAACTGAAGTTGATTGCCTCTGGTGACTGAGGCATCGTCCCTTTGAGACAAGCATACAACTCCAACTCTGGAAGTTTGAGCGATGTTATCCTTTATACATTTGTGGATCGGGTTAGCAGATTCGTCCTACCGAATAGGAAATCCTGACTCGTCTGGTAAACACCAGTATTTATGTTCCCCATGCGGGCTAGTAGAGACTATAAAACCAGGCCAGCAGAGGATATCAATCTAGCCCGAAGAGCCAGAACCAAAGCCCCAGCTAACGTGTCTGCTAGTTCCAACACGCGAACACTAATGTTCTGACATGGGACATAATTGGTCATAAGGGTGTGTCGTATGGATTCCTCTTCAGAAGGAAGGAAGAAAGTCTTAAAATATCAGAATCTGGACTTGTCAGCTACTGTTTGTGTCCGGTTCAGTCTTGCCCGGAGACAGAGCAAGAGATCGAATGACCTCAGCCATGTCTCCTAGCTCGGAGAGATGGATCTCAAAAGAAATATGGACTCTTCTTGGCCTGGGTGGCGTTGTTCCCATTCACTGGTAGAATCCATGTGACACAGAAAAAGAAGAATGGACCCTGGACCCGGAGGAACTTTTCTCAGTCCATTTCAGGAAAGCTGACATTGTCCTGCCTAATGAATGGGGAAAGGTGGCCATTCTCCAACTAAACGGATCTTCTTTTATCCCTTCCAGCTGGTCTCCTCCAAAATACAGGTCAGCAAGCTTGAAAGCAGCCTGAAACAGAACAAGGCCAGCTGTGCTGACATGCAGAAGATGCTGTTTGAGGAACGAAATCATTTTGCTGAAATCGAGACGGAGTTACAGGCGGAGCTGGTCAGGGTGGAACAGCAGCACCAAGAGAAGGTAAGCTCTGGCAAGCCCAGGGGCTATACTGAGAAACGGGGTCATGGCTCATTGTTGTTAGTTTTGAAAAGACAGTTGGGGGGGGGAGGGGGAAGACGTTTCCTTCAGAAGCCCATGGGTCGTCTTCTCCAAATGGTGCAAATGAGGACCCCGAAAGAGAGAAATGACTCGTCGAAGTTGACACACACGGTGGCTCTTAGCCTCCAACTCGGAGGCCAAGGTGAACCTCGTGGCTGTGCTCACGACTTCAAGCCATGAGAAGGAACGATGACAGGTACCTCCGAGTCAGAGGACTCATCTGGGTCCCCGCTTGGATGAAGCCGGAATTCCTTTTTTTCCTCTCTTTCCTTTGGTCCCATTGGGCCGTGTCTCTCTTTCTCCAGGTGCTGTACCTTCTCAGCCAGCTGCAGCAAAGCCAAATGGCAGAGAAGCAGCTGGAGGAGTCAGTGAGTGAAAAGGAGCAACAGCTGCTGAGCACACTGAAGTGTCAGGTATGATAATGGGCCGAGGGTCTCCAGAGATGGGACCCACAGGCCTGACTGCGAAGCCCGTCTGATTTACACCGTTGTACTTGCGGTGGGGAGTAACTACGGAAAAAAGGTTTATAATAGTAACCGCTATGGCCTTTGGGCCCTATCTGATCGATCTAGGGGTATTTAGAATGTGCCGTGCAGAGAATAACCTCCTTTTTGGTACGGAAATGTCATTATGCACTCCACGCCAGACTCGGAGGCCTCTTGGTTCCTTGCCTCAGCCCTGAGCTCCAAAAGGTTGAGAAAGTTCAGTCATCCCATAGAATCCTAGGGGCATTCAGCCTTCTCTTTCTGAGCCTGTTCTGAGCTGAGACCTGACATGTTTGTAAAGTGCCTGGGGTCTGAATATCTCCCAGAGCCTGGGAACACCACACCCCTTAGCAGCGTGTTGGAACACTATTTTGTCCAACTTAGAATCCTTTTTTTCTGAAGCACCAGTCTCTAGGGTTTCCTTGGCACCTCCCATCAAAGACCTAACCAAACTAGTTAAAGTCATATGCCCAGATTGTGAATCTGGTTGTCTTAAGTGCCAGGAAGTTTAATCGAGGTTATTAGAGTAGCAAATAAACTGCCTAGTCTGTGTCCAGAGGGTAAACAAAAGCATCTGTAGACTCGGAAGGAACAAAGGTAACTGTCCATGTGGGTCTCTTAATCAGCATCCTGATGTGAATGAATAAGGGACGTAAGGCTCGAGAATAGAAGAGAATAAGGAGAGCATTTAGGGCAGCGCACATGGTTCCTGGGAGCGCAGTCAGGACTGCTTGGGAGCGTTGGAATAGAAGCAGCATTCAGGACACCGAGACACTGGTGGGAATGAGACATTTTTCTGGGTGCCCAGGCCTGCTGCTGTGCAAAAACCATCTGCTGCCAGCAACTTGGCAGCAGTGTGTTTTCATCGATGTGAGTTGTTTGGTAACCCACATGCGGTGTGCCGAAAATAACCCCACCTATCCCTGCTATCTGGAAATAGGATGAAGAGCTCGAGAAGATGCGAGAAGTGTGCGAGCAAAATCAGCAGCTCCTCCGAGAGAATGAAATCATCAAGCAGGTAATACGGCCTCCCACCCACTTTTACTAAGCCCTGGGAGCCCCTGTTGCAACTGAGGTCAGCTCTTGGGAGCAGCCCCAAGTGTGGTGAGCCGGCTCCATTTTGGAGGTCTCTATCGACTTGCCGGACCAGAGGGTCACGTGCGTTTCAAAATGGTAGAAACACGCGTTTTTTAATCTGCTCTTTTCTGAATCTAATCCTGACCTCCTAAAGTGAGTCCTTCAACCTGCCTCACTTTACTATGGTTTCAATTCGGCTAGCTTAGGAATCTTTACGTTTTAGCCATTAACACTCCCAGAAGCTGCCCGCCGCTATACACTCTGTATTTTCTTTCCAAACAGAAACTGACCCTCCTCCAAGTAGCCAGCAGACAGAAACCTCATCTTCCTAAGGATCCCCTTCTCTCTCCAGACTCTTCTTTTGAATATATCCCACCTAAGGTAAACTACTCGGTGCTGCCAATACCTTCATATGGCCACAGTTGGGGGGGCGAGTGTGCTAAAGGCATCTTTTAGAAGAGGTTGAGAATTAAAAATCTTTTTTAAAATCCCAAATTCTAACAACTCCATTTGCCCTGGCGTCCCAAATAAGACTGCAGTGCTGTCTTGAGGAAAATAGGCATTCTCCCTCCCCAGAAGACTGACTTTTGGCCATGGAGAGGGGTTATGTAACAGCTGAGGAGGAGCAGGAGAAAAGAGCAGTGTTCAGCTGTCCATCCAGAGATACTTATCAGATCATGAGTCCCTTTCCTCCCTCAGATAGCTCAGCCTCTGCCCCTTCATTTGCCATCCCTTCAAACACTCTGCGAGGCCAGAGGCTACAGCGGAATTCATTTTGACTGGGAAAGCCAAGGGGCTATCTTTGAGGGAGTCTGCAATCTCGGCTCTGAGAATATAGCCGGCAATGGCTACTGGGAAGATTTGATCTACGTACGTGTGTTTTTACAATTTTATTAAGTAATTATTCCAAACCTTTTTTCTTAGCCGAAACCTTCCCGTTTTAAAGAAAAGTTCCTGGAGCAAAGCATGGACATCGAGGAGCTAAAATATTATTCAGAGCATTCTGTGAATGAGCCTGAGGACAGTGCTGGTGATGATGATGATGATGATGGAAATGATGAGGAATGGAAGCCAACAAAATTAATTAAGGTGTCCAAGAAGAACATCCAAGGGGTAGGAGGCAGCTTTCATCTCTGTCAGGGGTTCTAGTCCTTGGTCTTCACTGCCAGTGGGAAATTGGCCGGCCCCGTGCCCTGTGACCTGAGCCCCCGGGTCCTGTTCAAAGGCATTGGCTCCACTGAGGAGTCTTTGTTAGGCCAGCTCTCTGCAGATCTGGGGCTAGCAGAGAAGGCTGCCTGAGTGCACAAGATGGCTCTCTTCATGTCTTTAGGTTCTTACTAGGTCCGAATGGGTGGTAGTATTCTATAGCATTTCACTGAGGCTGGTTCCAAAGTGTTCATAATAATCCTTCATGTTTTTATAGCACTTTACAGTCTATCAACCATTCTGGCATAGGTCATCTCCTTTTTTTATCAAAAAAAAAAAAAATCCAGTGAGGTATTTATTGTTGGCATTTTACAGATGGATTTGAGACCCAAATGGAGGGAGGAGGGAAATGACCTTGCCTCGAGGTAATAAAACCAAAAACAGTCAGGACCCGAAACCAAATATTCTGACTCCAAGTCCAGTTTGTTTCTACCATGTGATGGTCATATCAGTAAAAATTGTGGACCAGAAGCTAAGTGGGAACTCGATCTTCCTTGCCTCACAGAGTAATTTTGCTCCCTAAGCTGAGGGGCAATAGGAATTACAGAAAGGACTAATAACTAAGATCAAACACACCATGTTAAGGTTAGTTAGGAACAATTTGACTTTGAGGCATGCTTTCTTTACTTCCACAATGATAGTCCTACATAATTACCAAACGTAAATGTTTTCTGTTGAAACATTAACTTCCCAGGCACTAGGGTTCACCACTACCCCAACCGTGCCCTGCGCCACATTCCACTGAAGGAGGACAGTTCACAAGGGACCCCAGCTGGCTTCCCGGAAGGCTATCTCGATTTCATTAGCTGCTTGAGCACCACATCGGTGACTGAGCCTTAGAGGGCCACAACACCCGAGCGAAGCAAGTCGTGAGGAATAGCTAGTCGTGGTGGCTTTAAGTCAGTTAGAAAGAGCCATCAGGAATGCGACATATCCCATGCTCTTAGTGGGACTAAGAGCTCATCCTCAGCCTCAGAGAGCTTATAATCTAGTGGGAAAACAAGGCAAAGAAATAGAAGCATACCAAAGAACCTCAGCATATTCATCTCAGGGAGATGGACTGAGGGATTTTTAAGAGTGACCATAAAGCCAAACTGAGTTAGATACAGTTTGGGAAGATACCATAAACAAGATCGCTCTTACTGCGTCCTAAAACGGAAAGGGAAATACGGTCTTGGAAGCAAGCGAGAGACCATTGTTGGCACGATGAATGGCATATTGCAAAGACTTAGTTGTAGGGGGACGGGGGGCTGGGACACTTAGAGAAAATGGGGCAGAACATGTCTGACGTTCATTCACCTATTCAACAAACGTTTCAGACTCTGACTCAAGTGGAGAGCGTGAGCTGAATGTAGATGCAAGGGTCAGCTAAATAACAGGAAGCAAGAGTTGAGAAGTACACACAGAAACAAATGGTAGAGGGCCTAAAAACCCCTGGGAAGATGTGTCCAACTGTGAAGCAAATATGTGTTGACTTGTGCTCGAAGCAAGCTTGCTGTATGTATCATAGCAACGTTGCTCCACATGCAAAAGGGAAATAGAGAAATCTAGGAAAAATTGCAAGCAAGTATTTGCATCCGTGATAAAATCTCTGTCTAAAACCATGAGAGATTATTTTTTTCTAGGCTTTGTCCCTGATTTAATAACTTGAGAAGAGAATATAACTGGGCATTAAGGGGAACAAAGTGGCACACGATCTAGTTTCTCCCTTTCAGCAACCTCAAAGCACATGGATGCCATGTATTATGTAGAGCAGAGAGCTATCTGCTCTCTGATCAGACTGCTCGTAGACCTTAATGCTTTGCAAGAAGGCCATCCTATCTGCTGTTCCAGCCCAGCTGAAATGGGCTGGCGTTATCACTAGATGACTTTAAATGAGGCTGCAGCAGTCACCAGACTAATGACTCGGCTAGAGCTAATGCTGAAAAAGTAGGCTTCCTCGCTCAACCATGTTTCCAGTATATACTAAGGAGATGCTGAGGGACAAGCCATGTGCCATAGTAAAAGTAATAGCTTCAAAGCCAGGTAGGCAAGTGTTCTAGCCTTGAGTTTGCCGACCTGACACAGGTCACTTGATCTCCCTAAGCTCCTAATTCCTTATCTGTGCGATGAAAGGATTAGATTAGATTCACCATGATGTGTAAGGTCCCTTCCAGCACTAATATCCTGAGTCAAAGTAACAAAGTTGTATAAATATGTTTTTTAATTAATTAAGGAGTTGGGTTGTTTTGTTTTGTTTTGTTTTTAAGAATTTATTTATTTATTTGACAGAAAGAGAGAGATCACAAGTAGGCAGAGAGGCAGGCAGAGAGAGAGGGGGAAGCAGGCCCTCTGCTGAGCAGAGAGCCCGATGTGGGGCTCGATCCCAGGACCCTGAGATCATGACCTGAGCCGAAGGCAGAGGCTTTAACCCACTGAGCCACTCAGGCGCCCCAATTAAGGAGTTTTAATACTACCTCTACTTATATGGTGTTTTATGGTGTCTGAGTAGTTAAAAGAAGGAATATATGCAAAAGCACCTTGTGAAGAATAAAATATCATGCAGGTATTGTTACTAAAGCACTGTAAGCATTTTATAGATATTCTCATTTATCCCCTTTGGCAGAAAAGAGGGAGCAGGAATTCTTATCTCTTCCTTAGTGATGAAAGAATGGAGATGAACTTGAATGAAGTGACTTGTCCAAGGTCATACCAAGTATTAAATACAGGACCAGGGCCTGAGTCTCCTGTCATAGCCTGGTTTTTTGTTGTTGTTTTTTTTTTCTTTTATTGGTGCAAAAAAGGTGATTTTATTAAAGCACAGGACAGGACCTGTGGGCAGAAAGAGCTACACTGGGGTCCTGAGGAGTGACCCATTATATACTTTCAAGTTGGCTGGGGGTAAGGGATAGCATAAGTCTCTAAGGAATTTTGGAAACAAGGTTTCCAGGACCTTGAGGGGGCTAGCTACTGTTGGGAAAAGGTCATTTATTACTGTCTAATAAAACCTCAGTCATGAGACCCTTCAGATGTATATGGGTGGGCCATATGCTTGGGGGGATGATTGCCAATATGTATCTTGGGGGGTTTAGAGATAAAGGAAATTTCTAAAGGAATTTTTATATGTTAAAGTAGACTTACAGTATCGGAGGGTGGAGGGTCAGGCAAGGATTGCCTTTTGCCCTTAGCAAAGTGTCAACATCGAGGCAGTTGAGTCCCTAGAGGAATGTCACTGCCTATTTCGAGGACTTGTCAATGTCACTGCCTGTTTCGAGGACTTGTCAGGTGGTAAGGAAATTTAATAATCTTTCTTCTGCCTGTTTCCCACATCATCCCCCCACCAAACAGTTTTGACCCTTAAATCTTTAAGGTTGTTCAAGGTGGAAGGTCTCATCTTCTGTAACTTCTTCCTGCTGAATAGGGGCGTAGAGATGCCCCTACCGATGGGTCAACACTGGTCAGTTGGGGCTTATATAGATCTAGGAGTTACGAAAGGCAGAGGCAGCTGAATCCAAGGGAGCTGCATGTGTGGATCTTCCGGAGTCTTCATCTGGTATTCTTTATGCTAAGGTTTTACCAGATCTTATTCTGAGTCACGGTGCACCACTGAAATCAGTGCTAGAAGAATTACAGACCCGAAAGCAATAGTTCTCAACCCTGACTGCACATTAGCATCTCCGATGGGGCTTTTCAACATAGGGAGCCTGGGACCCCACCCCCAGATATTCTGATTTAATTGGTCTGAGGTGGGATCTGGCCTTTTTTGAAAAACTCCCCAGAGATTTCTTATGCGTAGCCAGCGTTGAAAACCACTGGCTTAAAGGAACCCCAGAGATCTTTCAGCTCTACTTCCCACTCTCTATATAAAGAATCCCTCTATTAGAGTGGTTCTCAGCTGTGCTATTGGGACATGCTCGCGGGTTGCCAGCTATTGTGATACACACACATGTACACACACACACACACACCACGTACCACATAAATATATATTTGGGGTCATGCCTGTGGCAAGGTCATGTTCCCTCTCCTACCATCTGATGTGGGTCCTGGGTGTGAAAGCGAACAAGATGAAGTAGAGCTAGTGAAATGGCATTCGTGTGGTGAACACGTCTGTCTTGTGTGTCGTGACTGTTCCATAATACCACCACCAGGTGTTTATCTAGCCTCTGCCTGCTTGAAAACTTCTAGTACTGGGAAACTCCCAGTCTCACAGGGCAGCCCACTGTAGTCCACTAACTGTTAGGAGGTTGTTCCTTGTTGAACTAAAATGTACTATCCTATAAATCATCCCAACAGAGGATGACTGTGGAGAAGTCTAATCGTTCTTCCTTATGACTGCCCGTCAGATACCACTCTCGTTCTATTATCCCTTTAGATAAAATAGAGACACATTGACAGGATAATAGAATGTTGTGGAGGCATCTAGATGAATCTGTGAATGTCAGAGGACCATACCCAGGCTATAGCAGTCAATGGATCAATGTCATCTTGGTAAAGTGTCTCTAGGACATGTCATAGAACTCTGTCCTTTGTCCTGTATTATTCAAAGAAGCAAGATTTTTTTTTTTATTATAATGCCCAGTATTGGCAAGGGCGAGTAATGTGGACATTCTTGTCCATTGCTCTTAGGTGTGCAAATTGGTGTACTTCTAGAAGGCAACTCGAAAATATGTATCAAAAACCTGGGGTGTCTGGCTCAGTCGGTAGAGCGCGTGACTCTTGATCTCAGGGTTGTAAATTCAAGCCCCATGTTGGGTGTAGAGATTGCTTAAAAAGAAAAAAATGTTTTTAAAAAGTATGTATCAAAAATCTTAAAAATGTTACTGTCCTTTGACTCAATAAGTATACACATAGGAATTTATACTAAGGAAATAGCGCTGCTTCTAGGTGCTGAGGATACAGCAAATAAGACAGGTAGGATCCTCGGCCTTATGAAACTGAACACATTCTTGTGGAGAGAGACAACACAATGACCAGAAAAATAAATAATTTTACTTTTTTTAAGATTTTATTTATTTATTTGACAAAGAGAGCAAGAGAGCACAAGCAGGGAGAGCAGCAGAGGGAGAGGGAGAAGCAGGCTCCCAGCTGGGCAGGGAGCCTGACACAGGGCTCCATCCCAGGACCCTGGGATCATAACCTGAGCTGAAGGCCTGACCGACTGAGCTGAACGCCTGACCGACTGAGCCCCTCAGGTGCCCCCAAATAAAATAATTTTTAGATGATGCTAAGAGATAAACAGAAAATAGAGTGACACCATAGAGAATTCTGGGGCAGGAAAAGAGTTCTTTAAAAGAGTGCTTAGGAGAGGCCTCTCCAAGGAGGAGATACTTAAGCAGAGATCTCAGCAAAGTGAAGGAGCAAGTCAGGGAAAGAACCAGAGGGAAAACATTTCAGGAAAAGGGAACAGCAAATGCAAAGACCTCAGGCAAGAATGGGTTTGGGTTATCAAGGAACAGCTGAAAAGGCCAAGGTAGCTGGAGAGTATTGAAAAATGGGATAGAGTAGTCAAGGTCAGGCCAGAGGAGTAGTTAGGGGCCAGGTCATGAAGAGCCTTATCAACAGCGGGAAGATTTAGACTGTGTTTACGTAGCAAGAATCTATGGTGATATGATTGGTAATAGGGAGCAGTTTCTTTGGAAACATTCTTAATATCTAACATTAGGGGTCTGGTTAAATAAATTGCCATTTCTACATGATGAAACACTATATACAGCTATTAAACATTTAAAATCATGATTTCAATGTTTAGATTTTTAAAGTGATATATATTAATCCCAAAATCAGGAAAAAAGATATTATAATGGTTTCTTTTACCTTCACAACTAACAGAACAATGACGATTGTTTTATGAGAGAGACTTTAGGGCTTGTATTCGACTGTAAACTCAGTATGGATTCCCAAACATATGACAAAGGGGAAAAAAGCTACTGTGATTCTTAGGCCTCGTGAGCAAAGACCATTGGGTCCCTAACGGGGGCGTTGTGTTGTGTCAGTCTACCTCACAATGGCCAGCCATACCAACATTAGAAAGTGGCATTCATTTCTGGATGTCGCAATCAAGGATGAACTTGGACAGATTGGCGTATGGCCAAGGTGGTGAGGATTCTTGGAAACCATGTCACGTGGTAGGTCATTGAGGAAGGTAGGTATATTTAGCTTTGAGAAGCTCTGGACAGAGGGCAACTGGGTAGTGGAAATTATGCTCCGGGTTTGAACAAGAATGCCGTGCAAGTGTGGTGAAACTAATTCCTTATCATTTCAGACGGCAGAACTGTGTCCTTTGGTCCGAAATTATACAGAAACTATCCTCGTCTCAGGATAAATAGAGCCTCAGATAATTAGGCCAGGGACATTAGAGAGGGGCTTCATACATCAAATCAGGCTCCAGACGGTCGCCAAGGCCTCTTCTGTGTCCTCTGCCACCTCTGTTTGTTCCAAGCCAAACTACCCCCCCCTTCTTCCACCATTTCTCCTGTAACATCACTTCCTGTAACACTGGTCACCTGCCTCTTTTTTGTTTAATGGCCTCTTTATTAAACATATATACACACTAAACTCCCAAATGTGTGCACCAGGAAACACACTTACCTGTGTGATTAAGTGCGTTTAGTACATGGAAAGCATTTATAACAGTGCTGTATAATAAGATACCACTTATATAAAGTTTCAAAACATGTTAGAGCATTCCTTCTATTTTTTAACAGAAACTCATATGTAGTAAATGAATGAATGAATGAATGAATGAATGAATGAATGAATATAAATTTTTTAAAAGACCTGCATAGGAATAATAAATCGCTAATTCAAGAGACTTTGTCCCTGGGAGAGAGGGAAGTGAATGGGATCAGGAAAAGGTAGGTAGGAGGCTTCAGTTATATCTGTATTTTAGTTATTAAGGGAAGAGTGAGAACATGAGGTGATTTTGTTGTTCTTGTCTGTGCTTTTATATACCCAGAAAAAAAACAATGCCCTAAAATGGGGCGTGTTCTATCAAGTGGGGTCTGACTGACCCAGAGTCTAGTGAAGCAGTTGCTCCTCATGATTTCCAAACAAGGGAGTTGCGTCATCAGTCTACCTCACAATGGCCCCACCAGCATTAGAAAGTGGTGCTCATTTCTGGATGTCACAATCAGGGATGAACCTGGACAGTTTCTGCCTGACTGATTTGCTTGTTGACAGCCATTTCCCACTGGGGACTCATGGAGCTTACTGACACCTCACACCCTTAGGCCCTTTTTGCACCAACTACTTTTATGCCAGCTTGCCCCCCATATTATATTCATACGGCTGATGCGGGGAGAATCCAGATGCCAGACTTCTGTTTATCCTCATTCTAACTTCCCCTTCGTCTTGCAGCCCAGCATTCCAGCCTGTCAAAATATTTTTGAGTTGTGATTCTGTTATCTTACTTATTAATCACCCTTCCAGTCTTGTGCCATCATTACAGTAGATAGACCTACCTTATAGACCGGTTACAAGAATCAAATGAGATTTGGTATTTATATATACGAAAGGACTCAGAAAACTGTAAAGTGCTATACAAGTGTAAGTGGTTTTATTTCATATCTTCGGTAATTTATTAAAATATCGAATGATTAAACTAAACTGCTGAGGACGCAGCCCAGGCTGACGCTGAACAAAGTGCAGAAATGAGAGTTGGGTGAAGGTACCGCTGGGTAGAGCTTTAGCTACCGAGATGCCGAGCCAGTATATTCAGCCCTCAAACACACCCATCCCTACTACCATCCAGCTTGCAATCCATCGCTTTGGCCATAAGATCATCGTGAGAGGCTTTGCCAGTTACCCTGCCTTAATCTGGCATCCTTCCAATCAGTCTTTCAAGCATACAATCCAAACCAGAAAACGGATTTGTCTAGCGTGACAATGTGGTTAGGCAACCTCTCGTGGTTCTGGGGATCACTGTTTCCATAAAGAAGGGGGGACTGAGGAGAAAGAAGCTTAGTCAAGTTTCCGTCTCCATTTTTCCACTTTCTGTGTCTTCTAAAAGGCTTGCAGATGAAGGGGAGGCATGTTTACCTTACGTTGGTCTTCTAGGCCTTGCAGTGACGTGTGTTTCTCCAAACCTGGTTTTGCAGTGTTCCTGCAAGGGCTGGTGTGGAAATAAGCAGTGCGGGTGCAGGAGACAGAAGTCAGACTGTGGCATGGACTGCAGCTGTGACCCCACAAAGTGTAGGAACCGCCAGCAAGACAAGGTAGGACCAGCTCTGTTGGCCCTCGCCATCCCTTTGGGCCTCCCACTGGTTCCCACCACCCTGAAGCCTGGCGCCTCCTGCACAGCTCTCCCTACCCTTCGCGGGCCCTCTGCGACCAGAAACATTTCCCTTCTCGGTCCTTCTCCCTCTCTGCTAGCCATGTCGACGTAGCCCCTTCAGAACCCGCAGCCTTTCGCAGGATACTGCCAGATATGCAGCTCCCCACGCCCAGCCGTGGCTATGAAGTTTGGGTACAATTTCTGAGGCCGGAACATGGATCAGAAAAGCAGGCAACTACAGGCACACAGACACGTAGGACCAAACTAGTCCAGAGGCTTAGCTGGAACTCTAAGGGCCACGTGGCAGCTTCCAGGAAGGAACTTAATCCCTCTGACGTCTTGAGACATTAGTTGCTTAGACCCTGTCCATGGGAACCAACTACTCCATGGCTCTAGGAAAAGACCCACAGGAGCTTGGTCTTTCAAATAGTCACTGCTGTGGGCCAAGTTAATTGTGGCTGTCCTCCTTACATTGCTCTCTGGAAGAGCAAACTTGGGGAAACAAAGATTGCCTTACACCTACCTGTGCCCACGGCAGAAGCTTCTTCCTCCAGCTCTCTGGGTGATCGACAGCAACTCCAGCAAGCTTAGTATTAAAGATCCTTCATCATGCATTTCTTGAACATCTGCATGTGAACACTTCTGCCCTGGGGCTTCTATTAAAATGACTCCCGGGGCAGGCAGTCATTAGAGGACTAACGTGGCAAGTTGGGGGTCAGGCTGAGAATCCCAGGTACCTAACTAACAGGTAGAAGTAGCAGGGACCGTAAGATTTTCTGTCCCCATGGTTCTTCCAGTTTGGGGCCTGGAGTCCTCGGGTGGCCCCACGGACGCGCTTCCTGAATGGAGGACCGTGGCCTGGCTCGGTTCAACCCCATGTCGATCAGAGCAACTTGCTCTTTACTTGTTTTTTCTATACTGGGCTTCCTCTGAGGATGTCAGTTGCCAAAGCACTTATCTGGTCCCACGCTCCCATTGTACGGGGAAGGAAAGTGAGACCCAGAGATAAGCTTAAGTGACTCACCTAATATTACCCAGCTGGTCTTGACAGCTAAGATTAGACCTCGGGCTTCCTGACTCGAAATCCAGTTCTGTTGCCATGACAACAGGCTATAATTCTAATCCAAGCTCCACCACAGAGTTGCCTTGTTACCCAAGTAACTTTTCACTCCTGGCCTTAGTTCCCTTCTCTGAAAGGAAGACTAATACAGACAACACCCTGTGGACATGCTAGAAAGGATAGTGCAGATTACAGAGGATGGAAGACGAATGAAAGCAATGACCACGGCTTGGCCTTGTTTTAAACACTGCTCTGTGATGTCCCCTCTGCCGCTCCCCTCGTCGGTCCTTTGCCTTCAGAAGCTGCCTTTAAACATTGCAATGGCGAGAAACCACAAGCAGGGTCTCCTTAAGACTTGCTTCGACTGGGGTACCTGGGTGGCTCGGTCATTAAGAGTCTGCCTTCGGCTCAGGTCACAATCCCAGGCTGCTCGGCGGGAAGCCTGCTTCTCCCTCTCCCACTCCCCCCGCTTGAATTCCCCCTCTCTCTGTGTCTCTCTCTGTCAAATAAGTAAATAAAATAAAATAAAATAAAATAAAATAAAAAGACTTGCTGCGACTGACCGATGAGGCCCTCGGAGCTGGTACCTCACTGGTTAGAGGGAGCAGACTGACTTTGGAACCCCAGTTCCAAAGGGGAAGGGGACTAGGTTCTGGACTCCTAATATGCCTGTCTGGTTCTCAGGATGGCCTGGGCACTGTTGAGCGGACCCAGGATTCCGAAGGCTCTTTCAAACTGGAGGATCCCACAGAGGTTACCCCAGGAATGAGCTTCTTTAACCCTGTCTGTGCCACTCCCAACAGCAAGGTAGGTGGGCTAGAGGCCGGCATTTCCAACTGTCTTAGCAGTCATCTCTGCGTTGGCTGTGACGGTGCAGTGGGAGGAAGTGGGGAGAGGTATGATCAGCTTGCCGGGAGGTGGGAATCGGGCATAGGCCGGAGTCTTTTTTTTTTTTTTTTTTCTCAAGAGCCCAATCTTGGGGGACACCGCCTACTACAACATGCTGAGCATTTGTAGCGGCACGGCTGGGCAGAGCCTCTGCCCCGACCCAAGATCTCTTCATACCTGTCTGCCCTTCCTAGATCCTGAAAGAGATGTGTGATGTGGAGCAGGTGCTGTTAAAGAAGAAAACCCCAGCTCCCTCCGCCCTTGGCCTCCCAGAACTGAAACACGTAGCGACAGAATCCCAAGAACATAAAGCTCCAGGGAAGAAAAAGAAGCGAGCGCTGGCCAGCAATACCAGCTTCTTCTCTGGCTGCTCCCCTATCGAAGAAGAAGCCCACTGAAGTTGGACTTGTCCTCTCACGGCCCCCGTCTGGCCTGGGAGATGCTTTCAGGTTGCAGCCAGAAGGAGTTTCTCTAATGACTCCTGGATTTCAGGGTTCTTGCTGTTGGGAAAAAGGAGGGGGCCAGCATGTTACCACAAGGGAGGAAATCTTTGTTGGTTGTTGGCCCTTACTCTCCAGCCCCCTAGCCCCAGGCTACTACTCTGTCTTCTCCAGAAAGGTGCCGAACCACCTGCTGAAGAAAGAACCAACTGCCCTTCTTGATGACTCATCAGGAGCCAATCCTCAGTACAATCTAGCTCTTTCTTAGTTGTGAGCAGATGAAGCTGTGCCCCCACCTCCCGATGGGGACGAGGCCGAGGCTGTCTTACCTCTAGGTTATCTCAGCTTCATGGCAGAGCCTGGCCAAGGTTGGAGGCCTGGCCCCCATCCTTCACCCCCTATCAGGAATGGGGGTGACGGTGGGATATTTCCTGCCCTGACCATCTCTGCATTGGGTTTTAAACAGTGCCCTCAGTTGTCTTCCATGTTGCTGAAGTCAATGAAATCTTTTAAAGTGTTAATATTAAGTAAATAAATAAATCTTAGTCTAGCTGCTGTTTGGAAAGACCCTCTGTGCCAGACGCAGAAAGAATGGCCTGTGTTCCTCAGCCCCTGGGAAGGCCCTTGAGGAGAATGAGGGCAAGCACCCAACCCAGGTCTTGCTCACAGCGAAGCTTCTTGTGAGACTCCGGGGTGGTATTGGGAGCTGTTCTGAATGCGCCGCAGCCCGGCTTCTTGGCGCAGCCTGGCCGTGGGACCACACTGCTGCCCAGTCCCGGGACAGCACAGTCCTGGCTGCCCGCTGTCTCCTTTGAAAAGGGAGAGGGGGGATGTTGTTTACTCCTTACTATGCATCAGGGTCCCCCAGCTCTGCTTAGAGCTAAAATGAGGCCAGCCCTGGCCTGCCAAACAGACTGCTGACTGGCCTCAAAGCCTTCGGAGGAGCTCGCAAGCCCTGGGCCAACTCCCCTCGCGTTCTAAATCCCAGGCAGCTCCCTGCTACCCGACCGAAGGCTCCCAGAGCACCCCCCGCCCCAGCACTGAGCCCACGGGATCCAGGACTCCTCTAGAATCCACCAGACCCCGAGAGAAGGAAACTGAAGGACGACCTATCTAAAATGGAGCCCGCAGGAGGCCTAGGTGGCCAGGCCGCCCTCTCTGGCCTCCGGCCAGCAAGCAGCCCTGCTTCTCTTTGCATTTTAATGACAAGGGAGCAAGGGAGCCTCTTGCCATTGCCAACTAGAGCCCCTGGATACAATGGGAAGGCAGAGGGAGGGCCCCCCCGTTCTTGGCAGAAGAGAACCAGTCTTCCTTCTCACTGTTCCAAATTCAGTACGTGTCGGGGGAGGGGTAAGCGGGTTTATTCCCAAAGAAGATGTTTTTTCCCACCAACGCTGTGCAGGCCTCCCAGGCTTTGAGCCACTGTGTCAGCCAAAGGGTAGAAAGGGAAGGTCAGTCAAGCCAGCACCACCCCCCAGCCCTCATCCCACCCAGAGAGAGCCCTGTGCGTTAGCCCTGAGCTGACTATAGCATGCTAGCCAGCCTTCTCCTGCTGAGGGTATGTATAGTAACAGCATCTTTCACGTGGGTTCTTCTTCCAAAAAGCTTGTGACCCTAACACCACACTCTTCAGATGATTCCTGGAAAGAGACTCTAGGTACCTTGGGGACGAGACAGCAGGAATGACACAAGTCTCGCTACATCCCGAATGATCATCTTCTATCTGGGATGATGGGCGGAGGGGAGGGCTGCTAGTGTCACCCAGGATTCACAAGGCCCACGGGGAGCCCAGGTCCAGAAACAGGGCGACCTGCTGCCCAGAATTCAGGAAGTAACTTGCAACCTTGTATAGGGTTTTCCGTGCACCTTATAGAAGTGCAAGTAGGATCCCAGGAGAGAAAGGCTAATGAATCAAGGCCATCCTCCCAGGGAGCTTTAGGAAAATGCTAGACTCCCTCTCTCTCTTTCTCTCTCTCTCTCTTTCTCTCTCTCTCACACTCACACACAAACACACCCCTTCTTCCCAGGGGGTTGGCTGGGCCCCTTCTCTTCACTGCCAAGTCGCAGAGTTGTGTGGTCACCTCCCCCCAGCTTCCCGCCCGCCAGTGCCCTCAGCCCTCGCCTCCCTGAGCCCAGGACAAAGCCCCGGCAGTGACTGAGAGGGGAACAGGAGGAGGGACAAGAGGGATGGGGAGGGCCGCACAAAGGAAAAGGCATTCCTCACGCCAAGCCCCCTGACCGGCAGCGAGTAAAGAAGCAGATCTGCTCTCCCTCCCCCTGCCCCCCCCTCCGGGCTGGGCACTGGCCATAGAGCAGCTCTCAAGCCCTTCGGACATAAGCCACGCAGCCTCCTGTAGGTGGCAACAGTGCCACCTGTTTGACCGGTGGGGCTGAGCCAAGGACTAGAAGAGGGAGGAGGCAGACAAACTCGGAGAGGAGCTGGGAAGCAGTGCAGAGCAGAGCAGAGCGCAGAGCTGAGCAGAGCTGCCGCTGAGACAAGGTGTGAGCGCTGGGGAAGGCTGGGGGGAACAGGCGGGAATGGTTGGGGTGGAGGCCGGCTCCCACCGGCCTGCCTGCCTGCGGGGCCAGGGCCCAGGGATGGAGCAGCACCCCTGCTCAGTTCCCCTGACTGGGGTTTTCAGGCTGCTCGGATCCTGACCCCAGCCTACAGACAGCTCCTGGAGGGAAGTGGGGCTCTGGAAGGCTGTGTCTAGGGTAAAGGGGCAGGACCTGAAGGGAGGCAAGGAGTGTGGATGGAGTCCGGGGCAGGCTTCTAGAAGCCAGTCTCAGGATGGGAAGAAGCAGGGAACTTCCTTTAGGGTGTTTTTTGGGTTTTTTTTCCCCTGGGAGGGGTCTCAGAGTGGGGAGAGTCTTCCTGCTCCCAGCTACAGCGCCCTCACCCCTCCACTCCCTACCCTAGTCCTCCTTTCCCAAGGGGGCCCGTTGGGGTAAGGAAGGCACTTTCAAGAGCGGCCACACCCTCCTCCTTTCGGGGCCCCGACCACTGTGTCCCCCTCTAAGACTCCACGGCCTTCAGGGGCTCGTGTCCCTCAGACCGCACACACTTTGGGTGTATCCACGGGCTCCTCCATACACTCGAAGCCATCTAGAAACCCATTAGTACCGACGGCCACTAGTGCGAGCACACAAACCAAGGCTGACACAAATCGCACACCCTCTCAGGTAGAAGGACACGCACCCAGCCTAGTTCAGGGATCAGTAAGCCGGCCAGGTCTCAGTGTGACCCGAAAGCACAAGGTCTAACAATCCCCGGGCCCCAACACAACCACGCCCCCCACCACGCTCATACACACACACACACACACACACACACACACACACACACACACACACACACCTTTGACCGGTATTTGTTGTACTTTCATCCAAGCGAGCTCAGAGGGCAGGGTGGGGCTCCTAAAAGGGAGAAGGTGGAGACTGGGTTCCCGGCTGGGGTGGGGGGATGACTGGGCAGGATGACTGGGCAGGAAGGGACACGACTGGGGCGAAAGGGCTTGGATTTTCCAGGTGTGTGCGGACAGGGAAAGGGTTCCTTTGGAAGGCTAGGGGGTGACCCAGGCAAAACCTGCGCCCTCCAGTCTTCCTCTTACTGATGGTGCCCCTTGCCCCCTGGGAGGTGGAGACCGAGAATCTTTTCAGTCGGGGCTCTGTGGTGGGCTCTGTGGTGTGTGCGATCTCCGTATCCATGGCAACTGGCCAACTAGCAGGGGGCTGGGGGGGCCTTCCTTAGCCCCAGGTCAGAACTAGAACCTCTGCTTCAGGTTACTCTTGGTTCCTGGGGTGGAAGGCTCCCCACCATGGGGCTGCCTGAAGCTGGGCCAGATCGGCCTCAACTTGCCCGAACTGAATTTGCCCCACCCCGGGCAGTTTCTCCCGAGTCCCCACCCTTGGGCAAGCACGCTATCCCCAGAGCCCGATGGATGCTGTTAACTGGGGAGGAGCTGGGGCCTCTGGGTGCGCATCCCGCCTGCAAAGAGGCTGGACGTCCCAGGCGTCCCTCTGACTTTCCAGGTCTCCAGACTCCCGGTCCAGAAAGACCCCAGAGATTATCCCCCACCCCAGGCTCATGCCCTCGTCCAATCTGGCACTTCGGGCAGCCCTGTGACCTCCCGTTGCCGAGCAGCGGCCCAGGCCTCTGCTCCTCCCCACCCCCGGCTCCTCAGACGCGCTGGGAGGGAGGCTGGGCTCCGCCTTCTGCCAGGGTCCCTGATGGCTGAGTGTCCCTTCTCCCAGGCCCTCACCATGGCCGAGTCCCCCGGCTGCTGCTCCGTCTGGGCCCGCTGCCTCCACTGCCTGTATAGCTGCCACTGGAGGAAATGCCCCAAAGAGAGGATGCAAACCAGCAAGGTGGAGTAGGGATGGGGGGGGACTGGAAGTCCGAGGCAGAGGCCGCCTGGAGGGGATAAGGAGGCCCAGTGTGCTCAGAGGCAGCTGGGGGGAAGGGGCTCTCTCTCCCCAGGAAGAAAATCTCTCTCTGCGGGCAGAGCAGAGCAGCCCAACGCCTGGCAGGAAGCCCCCCCTGAGCTGCCATCCGTTGGGGACTCTGAGCTGAAAGTGGGGATCGGCTGTGAGCTTCTCTCCTGCCCCTTTGCAGTGCGACTGTATCTGGTTTGGCCTGCTCTTCCTCACCTTTCTCCTCTCCCTGGGCTGGCTGTACATCGGGCTCATCCTTCTCAATGACCTGCACAACTTCAATGAGTGTGTCACGGACCCCCTCCTTCCTCAGCCTCCACGTTAATCTCTGCCCCACCTTGGGACCCCGGGGTGCTCAGTCGTCCCCAGCCCCGACCAGCTGTCCTGCTACCCAACCTCCTTAGAAAATTCCTCCACAGAGTTCACCCCCCCACACCCTGCCCCTGCCAAGTCCTTGGGGCCCCTGGCCCCACGATGGGCTTCCCCTCACTCCCTTCTGGTCATCCCTCTGGACCCACCCACCTCAACTCCCCTCAGGCCACTGTTAACACCCCTCCTCCCACTCAGGCACTTTCCTCTCCCTTCCCACAGATTCCTGTTCCACCACTGGGGACACTGGATGGACTGGTCCCTGGCATTTCTGCTGGTCATCTCTCTACTTGTCACATATGCATCCCTGCTACTGGTGGGTCGGGGAGCGGCCCATCTAACCCCCCCCCACTCAGTCCTCCCTTCCCGCTCAGCTTCTCCCCCGCCTCCCGGCCACTGAGGGGAGGGCAGGGGGGAGGCATCAGCCTGGGAAGCCCATCTCAGGGACCCCTCTGGGCGCCTCATTACTCCTACCACCCTCTGCCTCCAGCTCCTGGCCCTGCTCCTGCGGCTCTGTGGCCAGCCTCTGCATCTGCACAGCATCCACAAGGTAGAGTGGGGGACGGGAGTGAGTGGGAAGAGGGGGGCCCCGGGCCCAGCGCCCGGCCAGTTGTTTGCTGAGCACCCCGGTATTCTACCAGGTCCCAGTAAGCTCAGGACCTGAAGCCCAGTAGATACGTGTTGAGTGAAAGAAGGAACGTGGATGAGTCAAGGGGAAAGAAATGGTCCCGTTGTCATCGAGTGTGGGCGGGGGCGGGAAGGGGTGCAGCCCGGGGAGCCACGAGCCCAGGTTGACAAAGGAGGACCTCTTCACCCCCGCTCCCCCAGATGCTGCTGCTGCTCATTATGCTTCTTGTGGCCGCTGGCCTTGTGGGACTGGACGTCCAATGGCAGCAGGAATGGCGTAGCTTACGTCTGTCCCTGCAGGTGAGTGACCGATCCCCGATGCCTAGGTGGGAGCCTTGGCCTGCGTCCAACCTCCTGGTCCCCGGGGCTGCAAGTAGCTCTGGACTCAGGACCCGGGAGGGGCACTAGAGAGAACTCTTCTCCACAGGCCACAGCCCCATTCCTTCATATCGGAGCAGTTGCTGGCATCACCCTCCTGGCCTGGCCCGTGGCTGACACCTTCTACCGTATCCATCGAAGAGGTGCCAATCCCACTCCCCGACATCCCCCCGCTGGCCATCGAGGCTTCTGCCTCCTGCTGCCTGTTTTACTGCACTGCACTCTGCTCTCTGCCCACCCCCCCCCACCCCACCCCCCCGCCCGAGCTCACCCACCGCCCTTTCTCCATAGCCTGTCCCCCACTCCCCACAGGTCCCAAGACTCTGCTCCTGTTCCTATTTTTTGGAGTTTCCCTGGCCGTCTACCTGGCCCCACTATGCATCTCCTCACCCTGTATCATGGAGCCCAGAGACTTACCCCCCAAGCCTGGTCTGGTGGGACACCGAGGGGCCCCCATGGTGAGCGCTGGGGGGGATGCTGGCAGGGTGCAGAGGGTCTGCTCCTCTAGGCCGCAGCGATCGGGGCCTGCGGGTTCCCAGGCTCCCAGCCCTCTCTGCTACCTCCCTGTCAATTCCCTTGCCCAGCTGGCCCCCGAGAACACCCTGATGTCCCTGCGGAAGACTGCCGAATGTGGAGCCGCTGTGTTTGAGACCGACGTGATGGTCAGGTGAGAGAAGCTGGGGAGCAGAGGGACGCAGGAGGGGAGCTCAGGAAGTGATGAGCGGTGCCGGGGCTCAGCCCTCTGACGGCCCCCACCCCTTGTCCCCTCAGCTCTGACGGGATCCCCTTCCTCATGCACGATGAGCACCTGAGCCGGACCACGGACGTGGCCTCTGTGTTCCCAGCCCGAACCTCCTCCCACAGCAGCGACTTCTCCTGCGCCGAACTGAAGAAGCTCAATGCCGGGACCTGGTTCCTAGAGGTGAAGACAGCCTCCCAGAAGAGGCAGCCACCTGTAGGGGCACTTAGGGGACAGTTCAGGGCAGAGCTGAGCCAACAGGCTATCAGAATATGAAAGCTGGAGCAATCACAAGATCTTTACGAAACAGAGAGGAGAGTGGGCCGCCTGGGTGGCTCCAAAGGTTAAGCCTCTGCCTTCGGCTCAGGTCGTGATCCTGGGCTCCTGGGATCAAGCCCTCATCGGGCTCCCTGCTCAGTGGGAAGCCTGCTTCTCCCTCTCCCCCTACTCCTCCCGTCTGCTCATGCGCTCCCTCTCTCTCTCTCTCTCAAATGAATAAATAAAAGTTTAAAATAAGTAAATAAATAAATAAGTAGGTGAGTAAATAGAGAGGGAGAGAGCAAAGAGCAAAGCCACTCTTTGGCACGGTGGGCGTGGGAGAGGATCAGGACTGTTTTCCCAAGAGAGAATGCCTGAGCAGCACACGAAATGACAACGGTCTTTAAGATGGGCAGAGCAGGGACTGACAACTCTAGTCAGAGGGAAGAGCATATGCAAAGCGCAGAGGTATGAAGAAGTGTTTCCAGGAGACAAAAAGTGGCTCTGTGCGACGGGGAGATAAAATTCGTGGGAGCAGGGGGAGGGGGGACGGGCAAGGGGAGCAGGGGCTTGGTCTTAGAGGGCTCTGAATGCCAGCCCCAGTTCAGGCTTCGGTCCTGTAGGTGACAGAAAATATTCATTAGGGGTGCTTTATTCCTCCAGTTCCTCTTCTCCTGATTACCAAAGTAATACACGTTCCTCATAAAAAATTAAACATTAGAGAAATAACCTAAACGTTGAAAAGCCTCCCGTAATCCAACTCCTCTGAGATATTCATCGCTAACAGTTGGGCACATAATTCCATGTGTCCACATATATACATACGTATAGGTACACACACGTGCTTTTCATTTTACACGGGTAGGATCACTTCATATATTCTTTTGCAGCTTGATTGGTTTTTCACATGAACTCTGCGTAAGATGACATGTCAGAGGGATCAAGACCAGGGACTGTCTGGGTTTGACTCCTGGCTTCACCACCGACTAGCTGGTGTGAGCCTGGGCTCCGTTCCTTAGTCTCTCTGGGCTTCATTGGCCTCATCTGTAACACAGGCATCATAACAGTACCTTGGGACCATCAAAGAAATTAATATGCGTAAAGTACTTCTAACACCACCTGGCACATAGTCAATACTTCATAGGTATTAGATAGCTTTGCTTTGTCCGTGTCGGTGATTAGGAGGTACGGCCATTTGTTGATTACAAGGGGAGGAGAGTGGCAGAGGTTTGGAAGAGCCACCAGGGATGGAAGAAGGAGCAAAACAAGAACAAGTAAAAGGATGGTTAAGTGGGGCACCTGGCTGGTTCCGTCGTCAGAACATTTGACTCTCATGATCGTGAGTTCACCCCACGTTGGGCATAGAGCTTACTTAAAAAAAAGAAAAAAGAAAAAAGAAATGGCACTGAAAATGAAAAAGGACTAAAGTGACAGTCCACACAATGTGCTCTGCCCCCCCCCCAATTTTAGGGCTGGAGGAAGCAGACAATTATAGAGCTGAACCGGAGTTGGGGGTTTGGGGGGCAGGCAGGGCAGGAACGGAGTGGAGGGTGCTGTGGAAAAGTCACTCAGGCCGTGGGGGGACCAAGGGTAGGAGGAGACAGAGGTGGCAGAAAGGGGCTGATGGACTGGGAGGAAACCAAAGGGTCAAGACCCCAGAGGTCTCGGTGAGACCAAAGAGAAAATGTAGCAGGAGAGAGGAAGTTAGGAAACTAGGAGGGTAGGAGGTTGGGGTGGGGCCACACAGTAAAGTGTTAGACCGTCTGGAAAGGGCCACAGTTGGGAGAAAGAAAAACCGTGGCTCACGGGTGCACAGAAGCTGGGCACCAAGGGGGGGAAATGAGTGAAAATGGGAATGGCCTAAAGGCTCCTTCTGGTCTCGAAATAATTGTCCTGTTCTTACAGAGGCAACCCTTCTGGGGGGCCAAGCGGCTATCAGGCCCTGATCGGAAGGAGGCTGAGAACCAGACAGTACCCACGTTGGAAGAGCTGCTGAAGGAAGCCGCAGTCCTTAACCTTTCCATCATGTTTGACTTGCGCCGCCCCCCACGAAATCACACATACCATGACACGTTTGTGAACCAGACCTTGGAGACCGTGCTGAGCGCAAGGGTGCCCCAAGCCATGGTGATATTGCCAGGACCCCAAGTATTCCCTCTCGCCCCTCTCCCCAGCCCCTGCCTTCCCGAGGCCACAGTGACCATTTTGAGGGGACCCCCTGGCCCAGGGCCCCATCCCAACTCATATACACCCTTCTGAGGTCGGACCTCTCTGCCCCCGGCCCCTGGCCCTGGAAGCCCCAAGCTCTCCCCAGCTTCATGCCTGTCTTCCCTGAACCACAGGTCCTTTGGCTACCGGACGAAGATCGGGCCAACGTCCAACAGCGGGCCCCCAGAATGCGCCAGATATATGGACAGCAGGGAAGCAACAGAACTGAGAGGCCCCAGTTTCTCAACCTCCCCTACCAAGACCTGCCACTGTTGGATATCAAGTGAGTGCCCGGGGAAAGGAGCCGAGGGGACCCCAGGAGGCTTCATGGCAGGGTGGCGTCGCTTCAGGGAGGGCACAAGCTGTTCATTTGTTCACGCATACAACAAATATTTATCAATATATTTGACACTCGCTCTGTGTCAGGCACTCCTTGTTGCAGGCTTCGGGCATACATACTAGTGAAAGAGATCATAAACTGAACAAAGTACATGCGTAGTAGATAGTGATAAGTGATAGGAAGATATTGAGACGGGGAGATAAAGGAGAGCCTTTAGGGTTGGGAGTGAGGGCTCGCGAGGGGTCACCCTGGGAAAAGTCGTTAAAGACGTGCTGTCTGGGCTGAGTCCTGACCCGTCACAGGGAGCTCCTGAATGATGACATTCGTTGCAAGAGCAAGGACAGCAGCCGAAGGAAGGGGAAGCTGAGGATGGGGAGGTAGGCAGGAGCCATACTGGGTAGGCCCTTGGAGGCCGCAAGAACGGTTTTAGCTTTCCTTCTTCACCAAACAGATAAGTGCAAGAGACGATATAGGTCCAGGCGAGAGAGGCGAGATAGTCCCAGATGTGAGCCGGGCCCCAGAAGTGGACCCAGCCGGTAAACGGCATAGTAAGCAAAACACACAGTTGCCAAGGTCTCTTATAAGGTCCCTGCAGCCGGGGAGGGAAAAAAAATAAAAAACAAAAACAAAAAAAACCCGTGGCCTGAATGATAGCCCGGTAATCGAAAGTATTTCAAGGACCTCTATCGGAGCTGTCACCGTGGAGGGAGACACGACATTGGCTTTGGCCCTCCCTTTAGTCTTGCCCTAGCCAACCTCAACTGCGGATCACGTTTCCAAAAGACATGAATTGGTAATGAATACACTGGTGATGAAATTGGGGCCCCAAAAGGCCTACGCGCTCCGAGACGGGGGACCAAATGTACCGAGAGGAAAACACAACAGGGATATAGATGCAGAGACCCCTATCTGCCGTCCAACGGAAGCTCGGTTGCACAAAGACAAGAGAGGAGATCCTGGCATTCACCAGGAACATGTGCAAGAGAGACCGGGGCTTTGATTGAATAGTGTGCATAATGAGTCATCGGTGGCATGTGACATTGCCAAAACCAACCCGACCCCGGGCTGCCTGCGCGCAGGCATCGTGCCCGGAAGCCAGGAGGGGTTTTGCTGTCCTCAAAGCTGGGCCAGGCCCACCTGGGATATCATGTTCAGAGGCAAGCCCCCACACTTGGAAAGGAACACTGAGAAACTGAAGCAAGGGCAGCTTAGGCGAGGTTTGGATGGCCAAGGGAAGGAGCGACCAGGCCCCCCAGCCCTCGGGTTGAAGGAACCGGGGCTGTTGGGCCTAGGGAGGAGGTGACCTGGGGACATGATCACCTGTTCCTTAGACCTCCCAAGGGCTGTTGTGGGACAAACAGGAGACATACATTCGTGGGGCCCCAGATGGCAAAGCTAGGATCCGGAGGTGGGCCCCACCAGGAGGCAAAGCGCAGCCATGCAAAGAAAATCACCGTTGGTCAGGGGCTGCTGTGTAAAGATCGAACTGATAGTTCCTTGGCAGCGACGCTGTAGATTCAAGCGTGGACGGGGGCTCGTGCCCCGTGACCCTCGATGTTCCCGTTTCCCACCTCCACAGGGCACTACACCAGGATAATGTCTCGGTGAACCTCTTTGTGGTGAACAAGCCCTGGCTCTTTTCCCTGCTCTGGTGTGCAGGGGTGGATTCTGTCACCACCAACGACTGCCAGCTGCTCCAGCAGATGCGTTACCCCGTCTGGATTATCGTAAGGGCTCTCTGGGACTGTCTCTTCCTACTCCCCCCCCCCCCCCACTCCTTCCTCCCCTGTCCCCGCTTCTCCTTAACCCTGGCCCTCTCTCTCTTTCTTATATAGTCCACGCCCCCCCGCCATTTTTTTTTTTTTTTTTTTACATTCTGGCCACTGACAGATGCCTCTTCCTCTTCCCGTAGCCCCCTCAAACCTACTTGATGATGTGGGTCATCACCAACTGTGTGTCCACCCTGCTGCTTCTGTGGACCTTCCTCCTCCAAGGGTGAGTGCTTCACGCCTCGGCTTCCTGGGTCTTCACTCTCCCCCCGGGGTCCCATGGATGGGGCTGATCCAGACCCACATACGCTGCCTGGAGCGCGGGGTTGGGACTGTGTGGTTCCTTTGAGATTCGGAGGCCCTTCCTTCCACGTCAAATTGGTCGGAACCCTGGAAAGGAGGTTTTGGGGAACCTGGGATCCAGAGGTCACGCCCGAAGCTGGCTGAACTAACAATGGGAAGTTTTCCTCCCTTTAGGAGATGTAAGAAGGAGAGAGAGAAAACTGGTAAGGACGTTCTCCCCTCACCCCACCTTTCTCTTCCTCTAGCCTGCCCTTTGGTCACTCCCTATATGTCCTCCCCTCTCCCCACCCCCTGCTCTAGGCTTAGAAACAGCAGTGCTGCTGACCAGGATCAACAATTTCATACTGGAGTGAATGCCCAACCCTGGACCCCCCACCAACCAGAGCCTGAGGCCTGCCTGGATTGACTAACAAGGAAGGGAGAGTGGCTGAGTGGGGATGGGGTGGGGTAGACTTGGTTTTGAATCATGAGGGCACAGATGGTGGGCACGCAGCAAGCTTCCAGTCTGGCTCCCCTCTGGGCTTTGACCTGAGGTCGTTGGGAAGACAGTGAGTTGAGGGAGGTTTCTCCCCAAATGAAACTAGAACAGAGGAAGTGGGAAGGAGGTTGCCACAATAATGTTTCAGATCTGCCTGTACGTATTCTTGTGTGGAAGGCACAGGGCGTGTCAGGGACAGACCAGCTTGGACCAGTGACTGGAGGAGAAGACAGAACGACCTTTCCTGGAGAACTAAGAGATGGAAACATCAATCCCACTCCATTCACTGTCCCTCCTGACCCGCGCAATTTAACTGCTTTCCTGCTTAGATGCTGGGGGCTAGAGAGCCCATGTAGCCCTTTAATTCTGCGCTATAGGTGGCTTTTTGCTGTTCACAGCCTTTTCTTCAAGACTGGTTGGCTCCTCCTACGTTCTTAATCTGATAATGAATTTAACTCCTCTATTTGGTCGTTGTCTGATCTTTTCAGCGCCGCCGGGGCTTGGTGGGGGGGATGCACCTTCCATCCCGGTCTCACGTGACATGACACTGAGGGGCCATCACGGGGAGATTCTTGGGCTGGAGGCGGGAGGACCACCTGGGACAACGAAGGGCTGCAAGAGGGGAAGCAGGAGAGCAGCCACCGCGGGGGACACTCTGGGTGGCCGAGGCACGCTGTGCAGAGTTGCGTTGTAGCTCCACCTTGTGGTCACCTGCCGCAAGAAGAAGGCCGCGTCAGTAGTCCCCGTGACGTATGAATGCCACCTGTTTTCCGTGCCGGTTGGGGACCTGTGTCCTTGACTCTAGACCCTAAGGGTATAAGCCGATTTCCACAAGTTTTCGCCTCTCTGAGCTGCTGCGCGCAGGGTCTGGTTCCCAGGCCCTCCTTCCCCTCCAGAACAAGTCCCCCAGTGTGTTTGCTGCTCGTGAGGTCCTGGGCTAAAACAGTTAAAGTGACCAGTGAGGAGCTGACCTAGGATGAGGAGTCCGGTAGAAGGAGGAGGGAGGGGGCCAAGGCAAAACCGGGGACCCGAGCGGGCTCTGTGGCTGACTCTTCAGTCCCCCACCGCACCAACATTCACCCCGGTTCGCGTCTCCACACGAAAGGAAATCGAACCAAGACGCTGGCGAGGTCAGGAGGTTCGGTTCTCAATTCCTCTCCCCTCGCCAGACTGCGACCTGGGGGGGCGGCAGTAGCCCCTCGGGACAAGACCCTACTCGATCGCAAGGCAGCCCCCCGACCCCGCCCGGGGAACTACGATTCCCAAGATACCCCTGATCGCTTCCGGTCTCGGGATGGACGGCAGCGAGTTTGAATTTGCATTCCCGCCCCCTCCTCCGCCCGGGCCCCGCCCCTTCCCTCCTCACCGCCCCGCCCCCGCCGTGCAAACACAGGCACACACGTACGCTGGCAGCGGTCCAAACCAACATACCTGGCCTGCAGCTGGCGCGGTGGGAGGGGGCGCCGGCGCCCCTCGGGAGCCAACGCCGCGGCCGCTGTCTGGTCCCGGTCTCCTCGGGCGTCCACGCCGCCTTGCAGCGGCCAGGTCTCCCGCACACACTACCCTTTCAAGCTGCATTTCCTTAGTTTTTCCCTGTTCCCGATCCGCCCCTCCATCTGCCCGACCGCCGGCCTCAGCTCCGGGGCGCCCAGCCTGTCAGGTACCGCCAGGCTCTCAGCTCTCAGCGCTCCCCTCCGCCCCGCAGCCCTACTTTTCGGCCCCCTCCCAGGCGTCCAGCCTCGCAGCGCAGCAGCCTCTTCCTCCCCTCCCCTTCCGACCCAATCCCGACAATCTCCAGGCTGGCCGGCCCCCGCGGCCTCAACTTCTCAGCTCCCAGGCTTTCCGCTGCAGTCGTGTAACCGCAGAGTCCAGAATGCCGGGACCCAGTCCCAGACCGTAAAGCCCCTGCGTCCTCGGCCCTGAGCCTGCCACCGCCTATCCTTACCGTCTTCCCGGGATCACTGGGACGCTATGGCTCACTTTTAACTTCTCTGAGGCCCTCGGCTGGAGACTGGGACTGACAAAAACTTGAGGGTGGAGGGCCTCAGGGAGCTGCTGGTTGGGGTTGGGGTGCAGTTGCTCTCCGTTATTTTTAGCTGCTGACTCACAGCTCCTGGCATCCGGGTTTGGGGCTAGCAGGCTGGGCTAGGGGGCTATTAATAGAGCCGAGGCACAGCCCCGACCCAGTTCAGTTTGGAAGCACAGGGAGCAAGGAGCCTCCCTCTGTCACCATGCCCTGTCGGAGACGTTGTGGACTGAGGCAGTGGCTGAACCAGTACCTCTCTAGCTACCAGCACCTCAGCCAGATATCTCTACCTTGGAACTCCCGAAGGAAGGCCCAGGACAAGACTCCTGGGCACAGCTCTCCCCTCAGTTTGCCATGGCTTGGGGTTCTGCCACAATGAACCCTCCTGTTGTACTAGCTGAGAGTGAAGACACGAGCCCCAAGTAGAAGTTATTGTGGCTACAGCCTTGGCCTGCCTGGACCTACTCTCGGGCTAGACTACTGGGTTACCAGGAAGAAAAGCTGTGGCTTTCTGGTCCCCAAAGGCCCTCATAAGGATGGGGTGCTTCAGCATGGTCCAAAGAGAGGGGCCAACGGAGCCAAGAATTTGCTAGCCCCGTACTAGACACAGCACTAGGAAACTGCTGAGTCCTGTGTTTGCCACCTGCCGAGTCTTCTTTTGCTTTTCCTCTCGTTGGGCTCGGTCCCTATCCACAGGGGTCAACAGACCTCAGGATCTCTCCCAACTCCATAGAGAAACCTAATTCGAGAAAGCCACAGAGAAACTTGGCTCCACCAAGATATGAACGATCCTTTATATATCATCATTTCTATGGAGACTTTTTTTTTTATCTCAGTGGACTAATGTAGGAATTCCTGGGGTGCCTGGGTGGCTCAGTCTATTAAGTGTCTGCCTTCGGCTCAGGTCCTGATCGAGCCCTCCATCTGGCACCCTGCTCAGCAGGGAGTCTGCTTCTCCCTCTCCCTCTGCACGTCCCTCCCGCCCTCCTCATGCTCACTCTCTCTCTAATAAATAAATACAATCTTTAAAAAAAAAATAAAGTGGGAATTCCCTGATCCATACATTGGGAATGGTGGGGAAATCTTGATACATTACTGGACAACTCACCAAAACTTTCCCACCCACACCCAATTTGCTAGAATTCCCATTCACCAAGGACACACACCCACAGCAATGCCCCCTTCCTTGTGAACCGGAAACTTCTGCCTTCAAGCGACCCAGATCTCCAGCTCCCAGGTGAGACCAGAGGGCTCTGGGACAAGGCTGCTTGTTCCTCCACACACAAAATCTGTCTACTTTGTACGCAGCTCCACCTTCAAGAATGAGCCCAGATTATCAGACAGCAGCCGGCCGCCCTGCCCCAACCGGGTCATTTTGCTGAGGGCACCAGAGAGACGGTGGATGGGCCGAGAAATGGTCTCGCTCCTCGTCCAGGATCCCCTTGCCTACTTACTACTCCTTGGTGGCTTCAGTCCCTGCGCAGGCCGCCCAGTTGCCTAGCAACCACAGCCGCCTGCAGGGGCGCGGGGCTGCTTTGGACCTGTAGGGGGCGCCTGCCTCCCTGGGGCCTCTGGCTGGAGCTCTAGCAGTTGCGAAGGTGTGCCAAGTGTCAAAGGGTTGACCGCATCCCCCCAGCCTCGCCAACCCAGTCCACTCTGAGTCTCTCTGGAGTGAGTGCGGAGAAGCTCACTATGATTCTAAAGGGATTTTACTCATATTCATTAAAAATGAAAAGATGAAAGAGAGAGAGAGGGAGGGAAGGAGAGATCAAGAGCCAGCGAGAACCAGTTAGTAGGGATGGGGCGTGGGGAAGGCATATTTGGCCTTCTCCATTCTCTCCAGACCTACCAATGCTGATTCCTCAATCGGAGCAGTTTAGAGGGCCCAGGCTATAGGGGGCTTTCTTCTGAGCCACTTTTCGGATGTGGAAAAAGAGTCTCGCACTCTTTTTATCAATATTGTCAAACTGCTGAGCATATAAAAGACTTCAAGCTCCTGGGTTACCAGCCTAGCCTAGACTCGGTCAGAAAAAAAAAAAAAAGATATTAATTCATTTGTTCAGTCAACAATAATAAGTAACCCTAACCCATTGTGTACCAGGGAATGTGCGAAGTGTTTTACATTTAATTCTTACAAAAACCCTATGATTATTTCCATTTCACAAGCAAAGAGACTAGAGAGTTCAGAGCATGTTCAAGGTCACACGACTAGCGACTGTGTTGGATCTGTGAGCAACCATTGTGTGCCAGGGTCTAAGAATATCGAAAACAAGACCCCTCTCTCTTCTCACTACCCAATGAACACCTCATCACCCTTCAGGACCCAACTAAAAATGTCATCTCCTTGGTGAAACAACTCTTAACTCCTCCCCGCACAAGGAGAGTTGATAACTTGCTTTCCTGTACACCCTTCTGAAACAGCACTTCTCACGGGGACTGTAATGATCTGCGTCTACAGTTTCATTTCTCTAACTTTGAGCACCTCAGTGACAGGGCTGTTTACAGTGTTCGCTATTCATCTCGCCATCTGATGTCTAATAGACATCTCAGACTCAACATGTCCAAATCCGCACATCTGATCTCCTCCCCCGCCCCCCACCCCCACCCCCCGCCCCAGAATGGTCACTCCTAAGGCTGTCCTCATCTCAGTCAATGGCAGCTTCACCTTTCCAGTGGCTCCGGCCAAAAAGCCTTGGAGCCACACCTCATATCCATTCTGTCAGCAAATCCTAGTGACTCTCTCTTCAAAATACGGGCTCCTCTGAAAGCTTTCATAAGCTGAAATGGCAAAAAGGCAATTACCATTAATGTGTATGGAAAATTTTTTGAGTGCTCCCAGACCCCAAAAATAACCTCTCTTAGGCTTTTCTGATACCTCAGGGCACATCTTGCTAACGAATGCACAAAATAAATGGAGATAAAGCACAGATGCTCACAGACACAGTTCAAAGCTATGGTGACTGGACGCTGAGCTGCTGAGCGCAGTTCCCCGGGAAAGAGCTTGGCCAGGCTGCTCTAGCCGCTTGCTCTTGGTGCTTGGCGCCTCTATCACTGCTAGCTGCGAAGCAAATGCCGAATGCTATTCTCACTTTTTTACCCCTTTTTAAAAAATAAAAGCAAAAATCCTCTTTGGGTCTCTCTCAGTTGGCGAAAGCAGCCAGGGATGTGGGTCTTTCTTTGGAGCAAAGTGGTGTAAGGCAAACTTTCGAAAAGTGGGGGACACCTGCACATCCAGAATCTAGCCACTTCTCATCACTTCCAGCACGACCCCTGTGGTCCAACCCACCATCACTTTCATCTTTCCCAACTGCTCTCGCTGCTTCTGTCCTTGTCGTCTGTGGCCTCTTCTCCACACAGAAGCCAGGGTGATCTTGCCAAACCCAAGTCAGATTGTGTTAGTTCTTTGCATAAAACCCTCCGACGGCTCCCCATGTCTCTCGGGGTAAAGCCCAAATCCTTATAATGGCCTACAGGCCCTATACATAGCTCTTCTTCCCTACTAAATCTCTGATATCATCTCCTGGTACTCTTCCCCTGGTACTCTTCATTCTGCTCTGGCCACTTGGTCCTCCTTGCCGTTCCTTGGACAAGCCAGGGGTACTCCTTCCCCCAGGACCTTTGCACTGGCTATTCCCTTACTAGGTACACTCTTCTATATGGCTCACTTCCTCGCCTCCCTCAAGTCTTTGCTCAGAAGCCACCTGAGGCCTACCTTGACCAACCTATTTAAGATGGCCTCTATTCTAATTATCAATTTCCAGTAAAAACAAGGTATAGAGGAATGAAATAAATGACACCATGAGGGGGGAAAAATAGGCAAATCCAGGCAGGTAGGATAGTCTGCAAAACAAATGACTTGTACTCCTCAGAACATCAATGTGATTAATAAAAAAAAAAAAAAAAGTGAGAGACTTCTAGTTCTGGACCCAGTTTGAGTAGATAAACTTCTCCCCATTCCTCCTGCTAACTACAGCTTAAATCCTGGACATTATATATAAAACAAATGTAAGAAGATTCTGAAAGAAGGAAGAAAGAGCAGACTTATTAGGCACCTCAGTGACCTGAACTCAAGGTAGTGAGTTCCCTAGGTTTTTTCTTTGCCTCATACATCCCAGGTGGGGGGTGGAAAAGCCAGCAGCCTGGACATGCCAATAGGCACAGACCAAAGAAAGCCTCAATAAATCCCCGCTCTCTCTAGCCAAAAGACCAGGAAATGGGCAGCCTGATCAGAAAGAAAATTCTTAAACAAGAACCACTCTACTGTAACCAAACATCACAGAAAAGAACTGCACCCTCACCCATGCCAGTAAAGGCCAAGTAGAAACCCAGACTTCTACTCTCACCAGGCTCTCCCAACACTCTCTGGGGTGGTGTCAGAAAAGGCTGAATAGGGAGCCTGGACTTCCATCTCTACGGGGTAACATGGCTTCCTCTCCCTGCTGAATGATATCAGAATATCAGAGGAGGCCCAGTGGAGACTCGGGACTTTTGCTGCTGCTCTCTCTCTCCTCTCCTCCCAGTCTACTGTTCTACCATCTTTGTCCCTACCTGTACCTCCCACCTGTGGTCAGTGGAAGCCTCCTGGGGAGCGGGGGAAAAAGGCATTTCAACCCCTCCCAGCCAAAGAGGTGTCAGTGGAGGTCTAGTGGGGAACGGAACTCCCACCTCTCCCCAGCAGCAGGGAGGACCCTCTGCCTCAGGTATGGACACCACTGGGGGAACTTGAACTTCTGTCCCTACCTGACAGTAACCAGGCAGTGGCCTCTTCCACTCATGGCAACAGTGTCAGGAGAAGCCTACCAAAGATAAGATTTAAATAAGATCCAGAGTCTCATAACATAATATCCAAAAATGTGTAGGATGTACTAAAAAAAATCTCTCATCATACCAGGAACCAGGACACCCTCCACTTGAATGAGAAATAATCCACAGGTGGCAACACCAACATGACAGAGAGCTTTCAATGACCTGACAAGGATTCTAAAGTGGCCAACATAAAAAAATGCTTCAGGGCACCTGGGTGGCTCAGTCGTTAAGTGTTTGCCTTTGGCTCAGGTCATGATCCCAGGTTCCTGGGATCGAGCCCCGCATCGCGCTCCCTGCTCAGCTGGGAGCCTGCTTCTCCCTCTCCCACTCCCCCTGCTTGTGTTCCTTCTCTCACTGTGTCTCTCTCTGTCAAATAAATAAATAAAATCTTTTTTAAAAAATGCTTCAGTGAGCAATTACAAACAAGGTTGAAACAAATTAAAAAAAAAATCTTGGCAAAGAAATAGGAGATAGAATCAAGTATCACATAGAAATTTTAGAATCAAAGAATACAATAACCACACTAACCACAGGATGGAGAGGACAGAGGAAAGGCTCAGTGAACTTGAAAATAGAACACTGAAAATCACCCAATCTGGTGGTACCTGAGTGGCTCTGTCAGTTAAGCCACTTGATTGACTCTTGATTTCAGCTCAGGTCGTGATCTCGAGGTTGTGAGATCGTGCCCCATGGTGAGCTCTGTGCTCAATGGGGAGTCTGCTTGAGATTCTCTCTCTCTCCCTCTGCAACCCCCCTCTCTCTCTCTGATAAACAAATAAATCTTCTTTAAAAAAAGAAATTACCCAATCTGGGGATGCCTGCGTGGCTCAGTCATTAAGTGTCTGCCTTCAGTTCAGGCCCCAATCCCAGGGTCCTGGGATCAAGCTCTGCATCAGGCTCCCTGCTTCACAGGAAGCCTGCTTCTCCCTCTCCCACTCCTACTGCTTGTGTTCCTGCTCTTGCTCTCTCTCTCTCTGTCAAATAAATAAATAAATAAATAAATAAATAAATAAATAAATAAATAAAATCTTAAAAAGAAAGAAAAAAAGAAAGAAAAGAAAGAGAGAAATCACCCAATCTGAACAATAATGGGAAAACACAATTTTTAAAAAATGAACAGTGCCTCAGAGACATGTGGTGACTATCCCTTAAGACCTAACATTTGCATCATCGCTCTCAGAATGAGTAGAGAAAGAACGTGAGGCTGCAAAAGTCCTCAAGAAATAATGGCTGAAAATATCCCAAATTTGGCAAAAGATAAAACCTACTAATTCAAGAAGCTGAACAAAACCCAAACAGGATAAACTCAAAGAAACCCATGCCAAGATACATCATAACCAAACTTTTGAAAACAAGACAGAGAAAATCTTGAAAACAGCAAGAGAGAAACAACAACTTACCTACAGAGGAAAAACAATTCAAATGTGGGTGGATTTCTCATCAGAAACCATGAAGGCCAGAAGAAAGTGGCACAACATATTTCAAGTGTTGAAAGAAAAGAACTGCCAGCCCTGAATGCTTTACCTAGTAAAAACACCTTTTGGAAATGAGGGGGAAGTCAAGATACCCTCAGAAAAAGGGGAGCTAAGAGATTACAACACTAGCAGATCCACCCTAAAAGTACGGTTAAAGGTAGTTCTCAAAACAGAAAGAAAATGATAAAAGAAATCTTGGGACATCAGGAAAGAAGAAAGAATTGAATGAGTAAAAATGGAAGTACGTACAATAGACTTTCCTTCTCTTAAGGTGTCTGAATTATGTTTGATACTTAAATAAAACATTGTCTGATGTGGAGCTCAATATATGTGGAGTTAATATTTAAGACAACTGTACAATACTATACTATAAATGGGACACGGTAAAGGTATTTAAAGGGAGGTGAGGTTTCTAGACTTCCCTCAACCTGATAAAATGTTGACAGGTAGATCTCTGTGGTGACAAAATAATTCTGTATCTTTGTTGCAGCGGTTGTTACAGGAATCTCCACATATGGTAAAATGGCACAGAATTATACCCGCATTTTACCAATGTCAATTTCCTAGTTTCGATATTGTACTATAATTATGTAAGATGCAATCATTGAGGGAAACTGGGTGAGGGGTACATAGGCCCTCTCTGTACTATGCATCTTCCTTGTCAATCTATACTTATTTCAAAGTAAAAAGTTGTTTTGTCTTGTTTAAGATTGAGGCTGTTCTAGATTAAAAGTGGTTAAAGATGCAAAGGTGGGGCGCCTGGGTGGCTCAGTCATTAAGCGTCTGCCTTCGGCTCAGGTCATGATCCCAGGGTCCTGGGATCGAGCCCCGCATCGGGCTCCTTGCTCGGCAGGAAGCCTGCTTCTCCCACTACCATTCCCTTCTCCTTGTGTTCCCTCTCTCACTGTGTTTCTCTCTATCAAATAAATAAAATCTTTGAAAAAAAAAAAGATGCAAAGGTGATGGGGGAGCCTTGATTAGATTCTGATGTTAAAACCATAAAAGGCAAATTTGGAGAAATTTGAATATGGACGAGACATTTGATGCTATCGGATGATATGAAATTATTGTTAATTTTCTTAGATGTCATAACACTATCATGGTCATGTAGGAGAATACAAGACGTATGCTGAAGTATTAGGGGAGAAGTGTGATGAAATCTGTCACTTTCGAATGGTTCAGAAAACAATGCAGCTACATGATAGATCGATAGAGCAAATATAACAAGACAATACCAGTTGCTGAGTCTATGAGAAAGATATATAGAGGCTCATTGTACTGGTCTGTCAACATTTCTGTATGTTTGTGAATTTTCATTTTTATAAAAAAGCTGGCGAGAATACGTGGAAGAGAGATACACCACAAAGCAAGTGTAGCAAAATGTTAATGACCATCCAGGTGGTGTTTGTTCCCTGTAACTTTTTCTCAATTTTCCGTACATTTGAAAATTTTCATATTAAAATGTACAGGTAAAAAACTTGAAGAGAGATGATCACAATGCGGTGTCCTCCCCTGGCATTCCCAACACCCTCTTCTCTGATTGACTTTTCTTTCTTTCCCCACAGCCTCATACAATACTATACTACAAATGGAACCCCGTGAAGATATTTAAAGGGAGGTGAGGTTTCTATACTTCCCCCAACCTGATGAAACGTTGTTCTGTGTGTTGCTAGATCCCCAAATCCTAGAACAGTGTCTGCACACAGCAAGTGCTAGATGAATGTTTCTTAAGAGTGAATTTCTTTATCCCTAGGACCTAAGTCGAGATCTCGCCTAGAGTAGGTGTGCAAAGAATGTTCATTGAATTGAACTGAGATCTACATTCCATTTTATTTTTAAGATTTTATTTATTTGACAGAGAGAGAGAGCGATCACAAGTAGGCAGAGAGGCAGGCAGAGAGAGAGGGGAAAGCAGGCTCCCTGCCGAGCGGAGAGCCCGATGCGGGGCTCGATCCCGGGACCCTGAGATCACGACCCGAGCCGAAGGCAGAGGCTTTAACCCACTGAGCCACCCAGGCGCCCCTGAGCTCTACATTCTAAGAAGAACTTGGAATAGACCTGTTGTACTAGCGTGGTTCAGAGCCTGGATGTTTGAATCAAATAACCAGAGTCTGCATCCTAATTCGGTCACTTCCAGCTGTATTAACGGCTCCGAGCCTCAATTTCTCAATTGGTAAAATTAAGATAAGCATAGTAGCATCTTGGTAGGAGTTTTGTTGGCATGTAAAGCACTTAGGACTTTGTAAAGGCTCGATAATTGGTAGCTAAGGACAAAACAAGAATAGCGGGGCGCCTGGGTGGCTCAGTCGTTAGGCGTCTGCCTTCGGCTCAGGTCATGATCCCAGGGTCCTGGGATCGAGCCCCACATCGGGCTCTCTGTTCAGCGGGGAGCCTGCTTCTCCCGCTCCCATTCCCTCTGCTTGTGTTCCCTCTCTCACTGTGTATCTCACTGTCAAATAAATAAAATCTTTAAAAAAAAAAAAAAACAAGAATAGCAAAAAAAGATAGTCTTCCCTGCATGTCATCCTGCCTCCGTCCCCCAACAGGCTGAGCCGGGAAGGTTAAGGAGATGTCCTTGGACAAAACAAGTATTCCCAAGTTCTTCTCCAGGTGTCCTGGAATGGTTTCTCTCTCTTCAGGTCTCTTCTTACCTTTCCTTCCTCCCTGGACTCTCTTCCCTCTTGGCATCCTGAAGCTCTTTCTCCTATCATAACCGTGTAAGAGTAGGGCGAAGGAGACAGGAGCCTGTGGACCAGGGAAGGGAGCTTAGAGCTCTCCTTTCCTCCAGTTCTAGGCTTGAGTCCCTCACTCGTGATGGAAGCAGGTCAAGTGTGAGATTGCGGTCATTTCAGGCCTAGAGGTGGAGAGAACAATAGTCCCGAGGAGGAGGCACGGACAGGAGAGTAGCTGCATATGCCGTCCTCTTCCTCGTCCCCGGTTAAGAAAGATCACCTTCCCTGCCCTGCCCCAACGTCCCTTCGGTCCGTTCTGCTGCTTCAAGTCTTTACTTCTCCTAGCCCCAGCTCAGAGCAAGCCCAGGGACCCATTGAGCATCTCCCTGCAACTCCCTCTTGGAAGTGGGGTGGGGTGGAGTGGGCGGAGGACGGGCTGAGATGGGAGATGTGGGGGGGACTAGATGGGGGCCTGAGCTCCCCCGCGGCCCAAATCCCCCGTCCCCGCTGTAGGGTCGGCGGTACCCCAGGTATCTGGGGAGCTGGGGCTGAGCCTGGGGGCGCCGCTGCCTCTGTTCCTTTAAGGAGCCGCTGTTTAGCATTCCTGCCGCTGCCGCTGCCGCTGCCTGACTCTGCACGCTGATTGGCTGGAATCAACTGAGAAGGGAGCCAGGGAGAGATGCTCTTGACTCCACTCAGATCCATCCTGGGGACCAGTGCAGGAGCGGTCCTCCCAGCGCCCAGCCTCTGCCCAGGCTCCCGCTTCTTCTTCGCCGCTGGGCCTCGGCCCAGGAGCCACGACGGGCGACACGGAGCCGCCAGTGCTGGAGGGGGAGCCGTGGGTGCGGGGCAGCGTGGGGGCAGAAGCCCCGGGACGCCCGCCCGGCCCCAGGCCCCGCTCCGCCCGAGCGCCCCCACGGGTGCCCCCCCCTTCCTGGTCCGAGCAGTGTGAGTGTGCCCGGGAGCCCGGCGGCGGCGGCAGTGTGGAAACCGGCGTGGGCTGGGGGGTCCGGGCGGCGGGAGGCAGTGCCATGCACAAGCACCAGCACTGCTGTAAGTGCCCCGAGTGCTATGAGGTGACCCGCCTGGCTGCCCTGCGGCGCCTGGAGCCTCCTGGCTATGGGGACTGGCAGGTGCCCGACCCCTATGGGCCAGGTGGGGGCAACGGAGCCAGCGCGGGCTATGGGGGCTACAGCTCGCAGACCCTGCCTTCCCAGGCGGGGGCTACCCCCACCCCCCGCACCAAGGCCAAGCTCATCCCCACCGGCCGGGACGTGGGGCCAGTGCCACCTAAGCCAGTCCCGGGCAAGAGCACCCCCAAACTCAACGGCAGTGGCCCCAGCTGGTGGCCCGAGTGCACCTGTACCAACCGGGACTGGTATGAGCAGGTATGGACCAGCAGTGGCGGTGGGTGGGGGGAGACAGTGG
>CM053612.1:56205718-56237996 GCA_028646535.1 Procyon lotor | reverse complement strand
GGGAAACAGTGGCCCTGGGAGGCCGCGTACCGCATCAATCAATCAACCAGCTCACTAATATTAATTGACCTTGCTCGCTGAGGCCTGGGGAATTGGGGAGGGGGTAGCTTGGCTGGGGCCTCTGGGCCAAAACAGTAGGCACAGGCTGGGAAACTGTGTGCTGGCCCGCTGGGGGGGGGTGGGGGAGTCCTTCTGAGGCCTGTGGAAAACCTGTTTCTGGGGGTTGGGGGGAAGCAGGGGAGATCCAGAACCGTCCCTCCTGCCCTCCGAGTGAGCGCACCGTGCCCCTCTGCTCCCTTCCACAGGGCAATTCTGGCCTGGGCTTCAGCATTGCAGGGGGCATCGACAACCCTCATGTCCCCGATGACCCCGGCATCTTTATCACCAAGATCATCCCTGGTGGAGCCGCTGCCATGGACGGGAGGCTGGGGTGAGGTGGCCCGAAAGCAGGGCTGGGGGTGGCAGGGGCAGGATGGAGATGAGGGGAAGAGGGCTGCCCGGGCCCGCGATGACCCTTTGGTTAGCTGTCAGAGGGGGCAGGGGAGGGGCGGGGAGGGAAGGAAAGAGAGGTGGGAGAGGGGGTGGAGGGGAGGTGGCAGGGCGTCATGCGTCTCGGGCTTCCTCTGCAGGGTGAATGACTGTGTGCTGAGGGTGAATGAGGTGGACGTGTCGGAGGTGGTGCACAGCCGGGCCGTGGAGGCGTTGAAGGAGGCCGGCCCTGTGGTGCGCTTGGTGGTGCGGAGGAGACAGCCCCCACCTGAGACCATCATGGAGGTCAACCTGCTCAAAGGGCCCAAAGGTGCGGCCCTCTGTGTTCCTGTGCTCTGGCCAGAGGCCCCTGGGTGGCTTTGTAGGACACGGAAGGGAACAGCCTTACTCCTTGCTTGACCTCCCATCTCACTCTCCCTTAATGACCTCGGGACGGCAGCCTAGTGTCTGGGTTGCCGCCCCCCCTCCCCACCAGGGCGGTGGGGGGTGGTTGGGGGCTTGTGCGGGAAGGGGAGCTCCCACAGGCCAGTGGGTTGGCTGCGCTGGGGAATGCGGTCTGGGATTGACTGAGTACTCTAACTTCTCCTTGTGGCCCCCTCCCACTCCCTTCGGACCTCCCCCCCAGGCCTGGGTTTCAGCATTGCTGGGGGGATTGGCAACCAGCACATCCCAGGAGACAACAGCATCTACATTACCAAGATCATCGAGGGGGGTGCTGCTCAGAAGGATGGACGCCTACAGATCGGGGACCGGCTGCTGGCGGTGAGACAGCCTTTGGGGAGGCCCACATGGTAGGGCGGGGTGGGGAGGTGGGGCTCTGGTAGCCTCTCGCTCCACTCGAACCTCACTCAGGGGCCAGCATCGTGGGAGGGATTTCAAGAGCATCATCATCTGATGGGGCGCCGGGGAGGCTCAGTCGGTTAAGCATCTGCCTTCAGTTTGGGTCATTAACCCCGGGGTCCTGGGATTGAGCCCCACTTCGGGCTCTTTGCCCCTGGGGGGAAAGCCTGCTTCTCCCTCTGCCCCTCCCCCGCTTATGTTCCCTTTCTAGCTGTCTCTCTCTCTCTGTCAAATAAATAGATAAAATCTTTAAAAATAAATAAATAAAAAGAGCCTCATCGTCTGAGTCGCACTCTCAGATGCCAAAACCCTAGCTAGTTCTTTTCATGGCCGGGACTCCCTTACCTGCTCTACTGCTCTCTTAGTGCTTCTCCACTTCTCACAGCACTGTCCTGCGTCTCCGTTAGGCAGAGCACCATTGAATTTCCCCGGAAGGGCACCTTTCGGGGCTCCCCGGAGAGGCCCTCCCTTCTCCCAAGTGCCAACCCTAAGGCCTCTTGTCTTCTAGGTGAACAACACCAATCTGCAGGATGTGAGGCATGAGGAAGCCGTGGCTTCGCTGAAGAACACATCTGATATGGTCTATCTGAAGGTGGCCAAGCCGGGCAGCCTCCACCTCAACGACATGTATGCACCCCCCGACTACGCCAGCAGTACGTACCCTGTCCGCCCTGTCCCCGGCCTGAAGCCCTGGCCCCCTGGTTTCTGGAGGGGAAAGCATTCAAGCCCCCTGTTCAGAGAGGGAGAGAGAGAGAGAGTGCGCTAGTGCTCAGGAGAACTGAGTCCAGATCCTCGCTCCGTCCCTTGTAGCTGGGTGCCCTTGGACGAGTCCCTTTCACCTGTCTTCAGTTTCCTCTTTGACAAAAAGGAGCTAATGATATATGGGCTGCCTTCCTCATAGGACTGCTGCAAGGATCAAATGAGATCATGGACGAGAAAGCCCTTGGAAAACCGTATTAGGCTATAGAGATGTGAGGGATTATTATTAGTCACACCTCTAGTCATGCCTTTCTTTGTAGACTGCTTGACTTTAGCTCTTTCTAAGACTCACAGGAGTGAGCCCAGGATTCAGAAAGGGACTGTGGAGGAGGAACCTGGGGGTGGGGGTGGGGGCGTGGGGAGAGGGGAGGAGAGGCCTGAGGAATCAGCATCCCTTGGTGGCTTTTGCATCTCGGATGGGGTGTGGAGCACGGTCCTTGGGGGGAGGGAAGGGACCTGCATGGAGTGGTCTCTGAACTTGTCTCTCCTTTTCTTGATTCCAGCTTTTACTGCCTTGGCTGACAACCACATAAGCCATAATTCCAGCCTGGGTTATCTAGGGGCTGTGGAGAGCAAGGTCAGCTACCCTGCTCCTCCTCAGGTTCCCCCTGCCCGCTACTCTCCTATCCCTAGGCACATGCTGGCTGAGGAGGACTTCACCAGGTAAACCCCCACCCCCGCCCGCGCCACCGGATAGGAATCCGTTTCTGGCTAGCCACAGGTCTCTTTGTAGTATGGCCCAGAAGAGGAGAAAGCCCTCCTCACTTCTCTTTGGGGTCTGAAGGCCCCTCTCAGCCCTTAGGGCCCAAGGGACAGAAGGAGCTGCAGGGACAAGTTCCACCATCAGGGGGCGTGCCAAGTGTGTGGCCCCGATCCGAAAGTACCGAGTTAAGGGGCGGGGGGAGGTGGAGCGCGTAGGGGGCTGAGGAGGTGGAAGCTGCGGGGGTTTCCTTCCCCGAGACAGTCGCTGCCCCCTCTGCGGCAGTCGTTCTAGAGAAAAGAGCTTTTGAGCCGGTGGGCTTGGCGGGACGCTGGGAGGCTGGCGGGCCCGGTGGCCTCCCCGGGGACGGCCCCGCCCCACTCTGGCGGCGGCGGCGGCGGCGGCGGCGGCGGGCAGTGGAACTGGTCCGGCCGGCCGGGGTTCCGGGGGACAGGTTTGCTGCGGGGTGGGGCCTGGGAGGCTACAGTGGAGCCGGAAGGGTAGGCGGACGGGGGGTGGGTGGGGGGGGAGAGCTGGAGGAGCCATGGAGAGGGCACGCAAGCTCTCAGGCTCCGGCTTGGCCCTGGGCTTGGGCCCGGCCTCGGCCTCCGCCTGGAGGAGGGCTTCGCAGAGGTGGGCCTGGCCGCTCCGCTCCCTGCGGCCTGGAGGGGATGCCAGGTAGGAGGAGAGCAGGGATTTGAGCGAGAGCATCCGGGGCTCAGGGAGGGAGCCTCGCACCCAGCACTGGGAGCGACAAAGGAGGAGTCTTGGACCTGGGGCTCTTCTGATGAAAGATGCTTTCAAGTGAAGGCGGTGGGCCGGGAAAAGGGTGCTGGGGGTCGGGTTGTATGGCTACGCACGGCACCGACCATTTCCAGAGGGATGCCTTAGACATAACATGGTTAGTGGCAGTTGGGAGTTTTCATGCGTTAACTCTCTTAAGTCGGGCTCCTCGGCTTCTTCTGGGGACCTGGGGTTTCTTTACCTGTCTCCCACGTCACCTGGTAAGGGCACACAGTATAGTAGCCGGTGACCAAATCTGTCCTTGGGGAAGGTAGGAGGGCTCACAGTTGGCAGGTGGAATTTCGAGATCGTGGAGGAGAATGTGTAAAGCAAGTAGGTACATTTTGTGGATGGTGAGTGTGATCAACCCCAGGCTGGTTTCCCGCGCCCCTAACTGGTTCCCCTTGTTGTGGCCCAGGTCCATCACGCCAGTGGTAGGATAGGAGAATCTGGGGAGAAAGAGGGTGAGGGAATGGGCTCTGAGGTAATGGTCTCCGGACAGGATAGGGATGTGTTGGACTGAGAGAGTAGGGGACTGTCCCCTGGGAAGCCAACTCCAAGCCCTCAGGAAGAAGGGAGGGAAGAGGAACTGAAACTTGGCACTTGGCAGAAAAGAGCAGCCAAGCAGGTTTCGGGAGAGAAAGGAAGCAACAGGGTATCTATCATACCTAAAGGGACCTCAGTCATTCTACGGCAGGATGGGCCTTGTTCTAGGCTGGCCTTCACAGGGACAACAGTTTAAATCTACCTTGTCCTTACCCTTCTGCTTCTTTCCCACCAGAGAGCCCCGCAAGATCATCCTGCACAAGGGCTCCACAGGCCTGGGCTTCAACATCGTAGGAGGAGAGGATGGAGAAGGCATTTTTGTCTCCTTCATCCTGGCGGGAGGCCCAGCTGACCTGAGTGGGGAGCTGCGCAGGGGAGACCGGATCTTATCGGTGAGGAGACAAAGGAGAGGTGGGAGGTTGTGAGCCACGCCAATCTAAAAGGGAGGAGGGGAGATCTTGCTTTCTCCAAGGAATGCTTCTTGAGATGGAGGAAGGCTGAGCTGGAGAAAACTGATATTCTCTTTATAGGTGACCTTAGGGAGCGCTAGGGACGGAGCCCAGACTTATCCGTGAAGAGGAAATGAATGTGTGTTGGATCTCAACCCTGGTTGGCATTTGAGCCCCACAAAGATAATTATTACACTAGAGATGTCATATTCTTCAGGTCGCATCTTAAGGGGAAGGATGGGATATTGAGAAACGCATCTGAGTAGGCTTAGGGATGGGCTACCCATCTTCCTCTCCTCACTGCCTTTCTTGTTTGGGGGATGGCTCATAGCTCCTCTCTTTGGACAGGTGAATGGCGTGAACCTGAGGAATGCAACTCACGAGCAGGCCGCAGCGGCTCTGAAACGGGCTGGCCAGTCCGTCACCATTGTGGCCCAGTACAGACCTGAAGGTAGGAGATCGAAGGCTGGACAAGATGATTTGGGGAGTTTAGTCCAAAGGGGCGGCTTTTTGCCATCATAGGTACCAAAGCCACTTGATCAGGTCCCTTCCACCTTCGTGCAGTAACCTCTTCCTGTCTCGTTTTCTTCCTGGACAGGGGTAGGTTTGGGGAAGCTTTGGAGCATCTAAGGCTGTGCTCAGAGCCTGCTAATCAGGGCTGCAGCGCAGCAGAAGGCCAGTAGTGGGCAGCAGCCTACGGAAGGAAGCACAGAGATTGGGACTATTGGAAAAAGGGGAGGGGGAGAGAGGCGGAGACGCGGGGCTCCGAGGGCGAAGAGACGCAAATTGTGCAGTGGAACAGGAGAGTAAGCCTGGAGTAAGAGGACTACAGGAAGGAGAGAGCCGGTCTCACGGGGGATGTGGGTCCAAACCCCTATGCCCCCCCCACTTCCTTCCTCTCATTAGGGTGACTGTGAAAGATCCATAAACGCACTAAAAAGGTGATGCTAGGCCGTCGGGGCAGGCGGTAGGGAGTGGACCCCCTCCCCCTACGGGGGGCCTTCTTTGTGCTCTTTGGGAGCTGGCCCCTGGCTGGGGCGAGTGGGCGGGGCCGGGTATGCAAATGAAGGCGTTTGATTGGCTGGGGCCGGCCAAGGCCCAGGTGCCGAGGTGAGCTGCCGGATGGCGCGCCCCAGTCAGCCGGCCGGCGGGGTGGCCATTGGCGGGCAGAGCGCGGCCTCCAGCCGCACGCCCCGCCCCGTGACCCAGGCGGAGGGCGGCGGGCGCCCCTCCTTCCCCCCCCTCGCGCGCCTCAGGCGTCTCCTCCTCCCTCCTCCCCTCCCCCTCCCTCCTCCCCTCCTCCCGCGCGCCCCGCTTTGTGTCCGTGGTCTCCCGCGCGGGACGGAGGGGCTGGCCGGAGCTGGCGCTTTCTCGGCTTGAGACCTGGACTCCGACCCGGCGCCAGGTGAGGTGGGGCGGACGAGGGTCAGGCCCCCTCGCAGTCTCCCCCCCCGCCCCCGGCCTCTGCACGGTTCTGTTCTCAAACTCTCTTTTCCAGCACTGCGCCCCCAGCTCCTCTGCGCTCTCCCCGGAATCCCTTCGCCTCACGCCCCCAGCCCTGCGCGGTGCGCTGCTCGGGAGCCCCTCCCGAGAGCCCCTCTCGGCCCCAGGGGAGCGCCGCCCGGGGCTGAGCGCCCGCCCTCCCGCCACGGGGCCCTGGGTGGCCTTCCCCTGTTTGCCATCACCTCTCCCCACTCACGAACCGTGCCCCCTTTTCGCCCCGGGACCTCTGCCTCCCCTCGGCCTCCTGCCCGCCGGCCGCGGCGTCCCCGCAGCTCCCTAATCCCGGTCCTCAGAGGAATTTTCTAACCGTCCCCCTCCCCCACACGCTTTGATCCGCCAAACCTGGCCACCTCGGGGAACCCCCAGGGCTGGCTTGCTAGTCTCGGGACCCCCCCGCCCCGCTTTTGTTTGCGAGGGTTTTCGGACCGCTCCCGACTCCTCTGGCCTCCCCCTCCTCTTTGTAAGCCCGGCCTTTGTCCCCTGGGGCCGCAGCGCCTGGACTCCTTGGACACCTAGGCCCCGGGGGCTGTTACTAAGGTGGAGGAAGGGACCTCTCCCGGGCAGGTGCTCTGGTTCCGTGATGAGAAGGGGAGAGGCCGGGAGCCCCGTCGTCGAGCTGTGAGGCATCGAAAGCGCCTACCTTTGTCCTTTCCGCGCTCCCCCTCTGCCTCCAGCACCCCCCCACACACTTGTTCAGTGCCTCCAGGCGAGGGCCTGAAGGGGAAGAAGAAAGGGGCCTGCCACCTTCTGCTCTAGGCTTCTGTGATGGAGGCAGAAGTGTGGAGAGGTAACTAACAGGAGGACTTGCTGGTCCGAGGTCAAGGGAAAGAGGGATGCAAATGGACACTTTTAGTCATTTCTCTCCATGTTTGGTGTTAAGGACAAGAAAGACACCTTAGGGTTATTGGTTGGTTGGTTTTATTATTATTATTATTATTTCTGCGTGTACTCTTTGCTTCTCAGTGGAGAGCCATCCATCTGATTTTTATTAGCAGCCAGTATTTATCATGTCATGCCCACAACTTAGACAACGGTAGGTTCTGCAAAGGAAATAGTTTCTCTTGCATATTTGTGTGTGTGTGTGTGTGTGTGTGTATAGGAGAAATTGATGTGTTTCTTTCATTTTTGCTCTGTGATGTTGGGCACATGGAAACAATACTGTGAATTTATCTGGTGGTAGGATGTTGGAAACTGGTGACTACATATTTCTATGAGTTTTATTGGGAGAATGTAACTGGTTTGCCTAAAAGGCTCCAAGTCGTCCAGGATAAAGGGATTCATTGCTACCAACGTGCATTGCTCTCTGAGCATATTTCTGAGAGTTTATAATGTATGGTGAGGTGCTGTCTTATGTTAGGTCTGTCTACCACTGGCTGAACAAAGCCTTTCTTAGGATTTAGTTGAACCAGTGTTGGTAAGGCTCTGCCACTCCAGTCTTACTTCTTTCTTTGCTTTGGTAAATCCAGCAGGGCCCCAACATGCAAAAACCTCTCTTTGTTGTTGTTCCTTTCAAAAATGGCTCCTCAGAGACAGGTCTAGAGGGACTACCAAGCATTCGGTGTTGGGCTCTAAATTTTCTTTGATAAAATGATGATAGCTTTTGAAAATAAGGGCTCCATGTTGATCATTTTATGAATATATTAAATACTGTTCTTTGGAAAATTGTATTACATGGCCATTTACAAAACGAATAATCCAAATATATGTCCGTTGGCCAAAATGGCAAAGACTTTGCATGTTAGGGACCACATAAGTGTTCGTTATTTGTATTATTTTCACAGAGAATGTGGGACCTGGAAAGGTTTGCGCACTTCAACCCATCTTTGTGCAAACCACGACAATGACAGGAGAGCAAGGACATGACTTGCCTAAGGCCATAAAGGGAAAGTTGCCGGGGTGGGGGAGTGGGGAGTGAGCAGTTGGTGTAGGTCTGAGGTCCACCAGTTGGGACAAACGGTACTTGGGGAATACCTGAGATACCGAAGACCTAATTGGAGCGGAGGAGCAACAGGAAAGGAGCTCGGGAAATGAGAGAGACTAGGGAAAGAAAGATGTATGGGCAGGGGTAGATTAGAGTGAGCTCCATAGTGGCCACTGAGCTCCATTGCCAAGCCCGTGCAGTCTTTAGCTAGATACCATTTAGCATGAGAGCTTAAAAAATAGCTTCGACTAGTTAGAACAGAGTAAGAATAATTTTTCTTTTCTTAATGGCTTAATTGAGATATAATTCATTTACCATACAAGGCACCTGTTTAGGTGTCCAACTCACTGATTTTTAGTGTATCCACAAAGTTGTATATCCAACGTCACAGTCAATTTTAAAACAATTTCATTACCCCTCCCCTTTTAGTACATAGAGACAATTTAAGCATTGGAAGGGTGTGAAGTATAGGACAGTTGCTTCCTAGTGTATCTCCCCCGGCACTTAGGGGCTGGATGGCAGCTTGATGGGAATGCTTTAACCTTGGAATTCTTTCATATATCTGGTTTATTCAGTGTGGGTTAAACACGCAATGAAGATTGAAACCATGTCTATTTGAACATTGTATTGTGCCTAGCATTGGGTGCTTTACAAGTATTTTTGCAATGAAGCTTTGGAAAATATTAAAATAGAAATAGAAGTGCTGAATGATAAGGTACCACAGTGAGAGATGCTATTTAATAGTTTCACTCTTGATTGCTCCAAACTGTTGTGGACACAGCAATCCTACCTATTAGCTAAAAATAGCATGATGTTCTTGGGCATGTATAATCCTGCTTAAAATTCAGATTGAAAATTTAAACAACTGGCTCTTGGCAAAGGCTCTCTCCCAGTCTATTCTAAAATGAAAAATATTTTTCTGTGATTTGTGAAATTGCTCCACCAAGGCAAGTATGGGCTTCATGTTATAACATTTTAATTTAGAAACTATCTCCTACATTTTTCCCCCTGGTTACTTTGTTTCAGCCTCTGTTTATAAGCTGAGCTAGTATTTTTCTGGAAAGGCCTTTTGTTTTTAGAATAAAACCTGAGCCCCAAATCAGGAGGTGAGCCAGAAATTGGTCACTAAGGTAGCTAAACTGGGAATTGATCTTTTATGACCAGAAGTTTTCACCTGGCATGTAAATCCAGACAGGCTGGAGAGAAGAGAGTGAGAGAGATCTGTTTTCCATACTTATTTAAAAGTGCTGAATAAGCACACTGTCACCATGGAAATGCCTTTGGGTAAGGCCCGAAAGAATTAAGGATCAGTGATGGTAATAACTTGAAAGTATAAAAGTAACATTGTTCCCCATAACATTTAGTAACCATCCCATCTCCCCCTGTTGGAGAATTGAAGATGTAACCATAGCTGCTACCCTATCAGCATGATCTCCCTTGAGATCCCAGAGGTGAGGGTTAATCAAGGCAAAGAATTCAACTCCTGAAATTCCTTTTGCTATCCTAAAAGCAAACTGATACAGGGAAGGCAGAAAATAAAGTCCTGTTAACAGCATTTCTGCGCCGAACAGTTTAAAGGCAGCTCGTTTTGTATTCATGCTGGTGTCCCCATCACATAGACTAGAGCCTGTCCCATGGTTTGTTCTACTGAATTAGTGAGTATCTCTATGTTCCAGATGGTGTTGTGAGCATCAATCTTCAGGCTATCCCTGTGGGATAGGTGGTATCATGCCCATTTTACAGATGAGGAAGGTGAGGGTCAGAGAGGATGAGTGACTTGCTCAAGGTCCCACAGCCAGTAAAGAGCAGAATCAAAGTTCAAAGTCAGATTTCCTGAGAACTTCAGGTCCAGGGCTTTTGCCGCTAGGCCACAACTACATCCTAACACAGCAGAGAAGCTGTGAGCCCCCTCTTCCTACCCAGATACATCTAGACTCTGAGAGTCTTCAGGTGCCAGAAGCTATTAACAAATGGGGTAAAACCAACTGCCAGATGTCAGCTTTTTAGTCTTGATGGCCCCAAACTCCTGTACCAAGGGAGGAAGTAACCAGTGAGTAGGGGCTGCTGGAAGCCTGAGGGAGACCTACAGATTCCTACAAAAAAAATGTGGGCTTTGGAAGACTGCTATAGAATGATATTGTGGAGGAAGGAAAAGATAGGAGCTGCTTTGCTTTGAGTATGATAGCAAATGTGTGCAGGCTTAAGAATATTAATTCAGTAAGTAGGCATTTCTCATTTCTTCAAGTGAAATGGAGTATTTGTCATTCATTTTTTAATGACCTCATAGTTCGCTCATTTAAGGGTGCAGTTCAGTGGTGTTGAGAATATTCAGAGTTGTGCAGCTATCACCACAATCAATTTTAGAACATTTTCACCAACCCAGAAAGAAAACTGTATCCTTTAGGTATAATCAACCCCTTGCCCAAACTCTCCATCCCCCTGAATACCAGGCAACCACTAATCTACTTCCTGTCTCTTATGGATTTGCCTATTCTGGACATTTCCTATAACTGGATTCATATAAGGTATGGTCTTCTGAGATTGGCTACTTTAACTTAACGTAGTGTTTTCAGTGTTCATCCGTGTTGTAGCATGTACCAGGACTTTATTTCTTTTTCTGACTGAATAATATTTTATTACATACTTATATTTTGTTTATCCATCCAACAGTTGACAGATATTGGGTTGTTTCCACTTTGAGTCTATTGTGAATAATGCTCTATGAGCATCCATATGCAAAAGTTTGCATGAACATGTGTTTCCATTTCTTCTGGGTATGCGTACTTACTGGATCATATGGCAACTCTGTGTTTAACCTTTGGAGGAATGGCCAGGCTGTTTTCCATAGCAGCTACACCAACCTCACATTCTCACCAGCAGTGAGGGTTCCACTTTCTCTACATCCTCACCAACCCTTGTTAGCGCCAGTCTTTTTTATTCTAGCCATCCTGGTGAGTCTGAAATATTTTGGGGTTTTCATTTGCATTCCCCCAGCAGCTAGTGACATTGAGCATCTTTTCATGTGCTTATTGTTTCCCATTCATTTTTGCTTTGCTCCAGCCCCCGATTTGATTCTCACCCTTTTTCTTTTCTAAATTGACTCGAGACCAGAGCAGGCCAACTATGTTATTAATCAGGTGATAGAAGGGAACCTGGAGGATAAGGGACTACCTTTCACTCTGATCGCTGAGTGCTGGAGGGGTTGAATGCCTGCGTGCAGCAGATAATTTTAGCTAGGAATGCTGACCTGATAAAAGTGATAGGGCCCAACCCCGTGCCCCCCCCACCCCCCCAAAAAAACAGAAAAAAAAAAGACAGCTTATTCACATACCCAACAATTCATTCATTTAAAGCATATAGTTCAATGTGTTTTAGAATGTTCAACACAATGACAACTGTCACCACAATTAAGTTTAAAACATTTTCCTCAGCCCTAAAAGTAGCCTGTCCCATTAGCAGTCACTACCCATTTCCTCCACCTTCTCCCCTCCCTTAGCCCTAGGCAACCACTAATCTACTTTCTGTTTCTGTGAAAGTTACTTTTTCTGGCCGGTTCATATAAATGGAATCAGCATATGTAGTCTTTTGTGTCTGCCGCTTTTCTTTTAGCATAATGTTCTCTAGGTTCATCCATGTTTTAGCATGTAGCAATACTTCGTACCTTTTTTATGAATAATATTTGATCCTGTGGCTTTATCACATTTTGTTTATGTATTCAAATTATGAACAGTTGAGTTGTTTCTGCCTTTTGACTATTACGAATACTCCTGTGAACATTCACAGACGAGTTTTTGTGTGGTCCTGTTTTCACCTCTCTTGGAGATATATGCATACACACATATCCCTAGGAATGGAATGGCTGGGTCATAAGGTAACTTAACATTTAACATTTTGGAGGAACTGCCAAACTTCTTCCCAAAGTGGCTGCACCCTTTTAGGCTAGCCCTAAAGTTTATAAACTTAGGAGAGAAACTTAGAAGAGGAAAAAATGTTAGCTTTCTTTCCAGTTTTGCCTACTGGGCTGAACTTTATATACAGATGTGTGTGTTTATGCTAGGGTTTTCCATCTTCCATGTAGCTCAGGGACATGGTAGCTAGAGTTGGCAAAGCATTCTGCACCTAGCCAGGTAGGTGCTTTCTTTTCCTTGTTAGATGGTTTGAGATAAAATTGTATAAAACATCAGTTTTCCTGATAGGATAGAATGACCATAATGATATATAGGAATGAGAATGAATTATTTATTTAGTTATAGCTCTTTGAGATTTCCTTTTAATTCAGTGTATTGATTGTTGAAATCTTGACCCTGTTATTTACAGTGGATTTGTTTAAAGCCTTAGCCTTATATTCTATTATAGGGAAATTGTTTTATTGTTTTAAAGAGAAATAGGAGAAGTAGAATAATTTGGGCCTGTCATTGTCCCTGAAAAAATACAGTTTTTGCTTCCTTATGTTAAGAATATATATATAATGTGTGTGTGTGTGTGCGCGCGCGTGTGCGCGCACGCGTGGTGTATGTGTACGTATAAATGCTAAGTCATTGAATCCTATGGGAATCATCTTGGAAGAGGAGCCAAAGCCCTGAGTTCTAGTTCTTTATCTTGGGGGGGGGTAGAGGTGGGGGGGAATCTTCCCTAAGTATGGAGCATGACGTGGGACTCGATCTCACAACCCTGAGATCATGACCTGAGCTGAAATCAAGAGTTGGGTGCTTAACCACCTGAGCACACCTGGGTGTCCTAGTTCTCACTTTATCTTTAAGTTAGCTGAATGATCTTATACTAGTCAATCTCTTTGGGCCTCAATTTTCTGATCTGTAAAATGAGGGGAGTGTGCAAAATGATCTCCAATGTTTCTTCTACCTCAAATTTTGTGTCAGATGAATGGAATTGACTTGAAAATTCAATTTACAGTTCTATTTGTACCTAGACTGTTATTGAATCACAAAGTCTTGAGCTAATAACTGTCTTGCTTTAATAAGGGTCTTGTCTTCCCCTCTTCTTTCCTGTGATAAGGCTTTCATTCTCTTGAAATGGACCTTTGTTTACTTTTCATTGAATCAAGATATCATTGGATATCTTTTAAAAAAGCAAAGGCCCTAGAGATTTGGGGATTTTTCCACTTGATGAAATTAAGTGATAAAAATTTGAATAGACCAAAAGAAGAAAACTAATATATTTTGTATAAATATGTACATTAAGGGTCTGGTTTACATACATGCTCTTGAGATTTTCACAAAGGAGGAAGAAATTTGCAAATCTTGGCTTAAGTTCTAGATTAGATTTTTTTTTTTATTTTTTATTTTTATTTTTTTTTATTTTTATTTTTTTTTAAAGATTTTATTTATTTGACAGAGAGAAACACAGCGAGAGAGGGAACACAAGCAGAGGGAATGGTAGCGGGAGAAGCAGGCCTCCTGCAGAGCAGAGAGCCCGATGCGGGGCTCGATCCCAGGACCCTGGGATCTGACCTGGGCCGAAGGCAGACGCTTAACGACTGAGCCACCCAGGTGCCCCTAGATTTTTTTTTTAAAGATTTATTTAGGGGCACCTGGGTGGCTCAGTTGGTTAAGCAACTGCCTTCGTCTCAGGTATGATCCCTGTGTCCTGGGATCCCAGTGTCCTGGGATCGAGTCCTCCATTGGGCTCCCTGCTCTGCAGGGAAGCTTGCTTCTCCCTCTGCCTTTGGTCCACTCTTAGATAAAATGGTGAGGTGATAATAGTGATAATATGTCTAAGGGTATTTGCTTGCAACTGATTGAATGATCAATCCCAAAGGAAAACGATGAATGAGCCAGGAGCAGTGTGGAGGGGAGTTTCTAGTGGATGTGTGGGTCCTGGCTTTGTCCTTGGGCCTGTCCTATTCAGTCTGCCTCCCCACTCTCCTCAAATTATATTTATTTTTGTATTGCATTGAGATTTATAACAAATTGGAAAATACAGAAAAAAAGTAAGAAAAAAAATCAAATCTGTAAAACTACCTCCACAAATAACCAGTTTGTGTCTGTATATGTATGTATGTGTTGGGTGTTATTTCCCTCCAAACTTTCATATATCATATAATATGTATGTATCTCTTTCAAGACTAGAATCATTGATTTAAACAATTTCGTATTCTTTTTTTTAACTTGCCATATGTCATGAATATCTTATTAAAATGGTTTTTAGTAGTTAAATAATATTTTATCATATGCGTGCCGTAATTCCTGTAACTATTCCCTTTTTGGTGGACATTAGGTTGTTTCCGGTTTTTTATCTTATAAATAACACTGATGGATATCCTCGTATGAGGCTTTTTGTGAATCTAATATTGCTTCTTCAGAATGAATTCCTTGGTATGGAATTATTGGTCCAAAGGCTATGAACATGTTGAAGACTTGATGTATTTTGCCACATTGGTCTCTACCTCCACAGTATAGAGGGTGTGTAGTTTGAGATCTTGCTAACAGGAAGCATTATTTTTTCTTAATCTCTGCAAATTTGATAGGTAAAAAGTGTTATTTAACTCATTTTAATTTTTATTTCTTTTTTTTTTAAAGATTTTATTTATTTATTTTAACAGAGAGATCACAAGTAGGCAGAGAGGCAGGCAGAGAGAGAGGGGGAAGCAGGCTCCCTGCCGAGCAGAGAGCCCAATGCGGGGCTCGATCCCAGGACCCTGAGATCATGACCTGAGCTGAAGGCAGAGGCTTTAACCCACTGAGCCACCCGGGCGCCCCTTTTATTTCTTTTTTTAATAACAATTGAACATGCGTGTGTGTGTGTGTGCATGGATATGTTCACTGTCATTTTGTGTGTGTGTGAATTGCCTGTTCATACCTTTTCTCCATTTCCCTATTGAGGTATATTCATAAGTTCTTACTGATGTGTAAAAGCTTAAATGTAGTTAGAATATTAATTCTTTGTCGTGTATATTACGAAGATTTTTTTCCCAGTTTGTAGTTTGCTTTTTTACTTTATTTTGACGTACAGATATTTTATGTTTTTATGTAGTCAACTCTATCAGTGTTTTCTTTTGTAGCTTTAACAAGTAAATGTTCACTTTTGTTTTATTCTCATTATTTAATGTTTTTGTTTTCACACTTGAAGCTTTAACCTGCCTGGAATTTATTTATGATGTAAAGTAGGATAATACCTTATTTGTGCTCCAAATGTTTAGTGAATTATCTCGGTACCATTTATTAAATATAAATAATCCATCATTTCCCTACTATTTTGAAGTGCCACCTTAATTACACACACACACACACACACACACACACAATCTGGATTTTGGTATCTTATTCTGTTCTGTAATATTTTACTCTGGGATTATCAGTTGCTGAAAAATGACCATAGATAACCACAGTAACAGGGAAGAATCTTCGTCTTGGTGCCATTTTCTGGGTTCTCCCACAGAAACTTGACTCAAAAGATTCAGTTGATACCCCAGTAAAGATTGTCAATGGATTTGTGATCCTGTCGGAGAGACTACTGTGAAGAACATTTGACTCTAGACTCTCAGATGACCTGGAAAAGGTAGAAATGAGTTACATGAACTCAAGTTAGCAAGCTTAGTCGTAAAATGTTGTGTTTCAATCACTGTGTTGCAGCATCTCTGTTAAGTGGAAGAGATTGTTAGGAACAAGATTGCCCGCTGCCTTGAGAGCAGGGAAAGGTATATTTTGTCTTCATTCTCATGTTTTCTGGATGAGGTGTTTTGTCTTGGGGTGCTTCTTATATACAATTTGACTTGTGGGTTGAAGGAGCAAAAGGCTTTGTTAATCCGGCATTTGAATATGCTACATGAAGTTCCTTTGAAACAGAGAAACGGTCCTAGTTGAGGCTTTTACCCTGATCTGCTGGGTCCTCTGGGATAGGTGAGAAGGACTGATGGCAAGGTCCTGTGAAGAACTTTTTCTTCGCTTGATGTGAAATCAAAGCGTTTATCGTTGTACTCATTTCAGACCAGGTGGTTGAATGTCATGAAACCTTTATATACTATAGCACTTTTGCTCAGTAGCTCTTCTTGCATCCTCAGTAAGCTCTTTGGGGGACAGAAACATCCGGTCAGTAGGGATAAACTGGACTTTTTTATGGCATGCTGATCTGGCATGTCTTGTTTTCTGTGTTATTTCCAGTATCAGGATGCTATCCAGAACCCTGGCTATATGTGTGTGTGGCTGAGGAAGCACATTGTGGCAATGCAGGGACCAGAACAATGACACTGAGGTTTCTGTTCTGGGTTAGTCATAGTTCTGAGCCCATTGTTCTAAAAGTAGAGCTGAAATTATTTTTCTTCAAGCAGTATTTGCTCACATTGAGGCCTGTTTGCCACTTTTCTGCCCTCTCACATAGCCTTAAGAATTTTTTTTTTTTTTTGCAATTTCCACCCATTGATTTGGTATTACTTTTTTGGCCCAGAGAACCTAGGATTATTTGCAGATGTGAAGATTTCCCCCTTCCGGCTTATATTTAAAAATTAAAATTAGACTAGTCCTAGGTTTGATTCCTTATGGGCCTCATTGATTTGGTCATAAAATCATAATTATGTCAAAATTAGAAAGGACCTGAGGAACTATCTAATTTTAGAGGTCTTAGATTCTTTAAATAGTAGACCCCATAATTAAAAACTAACCCAAGTAATAAGCTTCATATTATTTTTCTAGAGACCAGTTTGTGATTCCTAGAAACATGATATTTGCCTATTCATATACTTACCTCCGTACCGACAGAGATCTTCTTTTCTTTTTTTTAAGATTATTTATTTATTTATTTATTTGACACACAGGGAGAGATAGGGAGAGAGGGAACATAAGCAGGGAGAGTGGGAGAGGGAGAAGCAGGCTTCCCACTGAGCAGGGAGCCCGAAGCGGAACTCCATCCCAGGGCTCTGGGATGCTGACCTGAGCCGAAGGCAGATGCTTAACAACTGAACCACCCAGGTGCACCAGACAGATATCTTCCTGATGGACTTATTTTGCTTTCAGCTCCATCCATTTTTTCCCTTCCTCCCCTCTTATCTCCCTCTCTTCTTCCCTCCCTCCCTCCCTCCCTCCCTTCCTTCCTTCCTTAAGGATCAGCTCCATCCATTTCTTTTGAGAAAACATGAGCTATATTGTTGGGACAGATGCTTGTAATTTCGATACATCCTGAGGGGCTGTGCTCCAAAGGCAACCATAGAAACCTAAAACACCATTCATACACTTCAAAATCTGTGACTCTCTCATGAGGTTGTCACTTCATTTCCACCACAGTTCTGTACATTTTCACAGTGGGTGATTCCCTTGAGCTCAGTGCAGCTCAGCTAATGGCAAACAAGAGCTGTATGAGTTTGAGATTTGAACACCTGTACTTCTGTAAGAACAAATGAGCCTTTGGGCAGCTATCGGCTTATTTGGAGTTTATAGCTAATCAATACACATGCAGCTATCCAGCCCTGTCTTCCCTGCTCAGTATTTGTACAGGGACTCAAGGTCAGGAAGTTACACTTCTTTTGTACTTTATTTGCATCTTCCCGTTGTTGCTACCTATCACAATCTGTGTGTCTGATGTCTGTCATCCAGTTGTCTCCTTGGCTTTATTGTCATTTCCAAATTTGATAGGCATGGCTTTTATTTTGTTTTGTAGCATTTCCTTTTTTATATCTTCATTCTAATCATTGGTAGTCTATACCACGTGCAGAATAAGTACCCTTTGTTGCTACCATTTGTTTCCTGTCTCTACAACATTTTACTACCCGTAATCAAATAGGCCCAAATAAACTTTCTTTGGGTGAAGAAACTGAGCCCCTTTCAGCTTTTCCAGATTAATGATAAATGACATTTTTTATCCAGAAAAGGCAGTTTTTTTTAGAGTGCAGAGGTAGAAGGAGAGTGAGAATCTTAAGCAGGCTCCAGGAGCCCTGCACAGGGCTCAATCTCACGACCCTGAGATTATGACCTGAGCCACTGACTGAGCCACCCAGGTACCCCCTGAGAGGACAGTTTTGTCATTAGGAAGGTAGATGGATTTGAGAGCAAAGTCTTATTAGAGGGGAGATGGATTTGGAGGCTTGGATGTGTGTCCAGTTCATATTAGTGAACATTGTAGTTTCAGTCCTCATTGATGCTTTATTAGGCTATTAAGTAGATCCTGAAACCTCTGACATGTCAGTGTTTTGCATAAATGGTTTGTGGTTTTGTTGGTCAGTTTTTAGTATTTTAGGGTGGGCGGAAGGAGAAAGTTTTGTTTTTTTTCTTAATTAGTTCCTGAGGAGCCAGAAGTTGAGAATTAGTGTCCAGGTTTGTCCTGTCAGATCTTTATCATGAATTAACACATTCAATAAAAGTTTGTTGACTCAACAAGGGTGCTGATTGCCAAACTTCGAGAAGGAAAAAAAAAAAAAACCACATCAAGGAGCCTATAATTTTGTAAAGGAAATGATATCACCACAAATTCTGGGCACTAGATTTTAAAAGGGAGAAGTAGTACAGAGTCTGGAAACCATGTTAGATAAAGAATACTTAAGGAAGTAACAATGTTTAGCCTGGAGAAGGGATAGCTTATTTTGAGGACATGATGACTATTCTCTATTATGGCTGATATTATTCCACTTTTTCCTGGTCTTTCAGAAAAAACTCAGAAGTTGCCTTTGATCCCTTCATCCAATCAGATGGCAAATTTTATCTCTTCTGGTTCCAACGTATTTCTTGATTCTTGTCCCTTTTTTTGTATTCTCAATCGCCCCCCTGCTATGTCAGGCCTTTCAAGTCATTGTCTCTACCAGTAGAAGAGGCTCTTGGTCTCTGGTATCTTTCTCTCTGTCCTTCATTCTATATTACATTCCCAGAATAGTCTTCCCCCCAAACCTAGTTCTGATTGTATCACATCCCTATTTAAACACTTCATAGTGGGGCGCCTGGGTGGCTCAGTTGGTTAAACTACTGCCTTCGGCTTGGGTCATCATCCCAGGGTACTGGGATCGAGTCCCACGTCAGGCTCCCTGCTGGGCGGGAAGCCTGCTTCCTCATCTCCCACTCCCCCCTGCTTGTATTCCCTCTCTTGCTGTCTCTTTCTGTCAAATAAATAAATAAAATCTTAAAAACAAAACAAAACACTTAATAGTGGTTCCCCTAGCCTGATAAGAAAGGCTTATCTCAAACTCTTACAATCTAGTCCCGAACCTTCCATCACCATCGCCTTCTCCTGTTCATACTCTACCTTTTCTATTCCGACTTATTCAGTATTCTTGGAACCTGCTCCAGGCTTTCCCAATTCTCTGACCTCCTTTAAACTGTTCCTTCATACTGTTATAATGAAGAAGAGATGCATCATGTTTTATATGTTGTTTTAAACACCAAAATTAGGACCAGCTGGCAAAAGAGATGGCCCTGAAACCAAGAATCTTCTCTTGAATAGTGTTTTCTAGTCTAATAATGAAGGAATAGAGAGCTTCCCAACATGGGACATACTCGAGCAGAGGCTGAGGGCTGGCTGGTTTGGTTGATGTAAAAGCAGGGGGCTACTTATACTACGGGCTGTAGGGGCTAGACAAAAAGAGAAAGCATGGTCCTCTGCTGCTAAACTTAAATCTCCATGTGAGGCACCAACCACATTTTATCTCCCCCTCAGTAGCCCGCATGATACACACACACACACACACACACACACACACACCCCTGATCGAGTCATTCCTTTACTTAAAATCTTCCAAAAACTTCTATCACTTGGGATAGTCAAGAAAAAATGAAGAGGCAAAGATCAGTAAGGCAACAACAATGAAGTTAGAAAGCGGCGGATTGAGGAAGCAATTAGGAGCTAATATCAGCAAAACTTGAGGAAACACTAGTTGTGTGCAGAGGAAAGGCGGTTTTGTTTACAGTGACAGGGAGGTCATCAAGTAGGGGGAGGCAGAGTGGTCAAGTCTAGAGGTAGATATTTCCAGAGCATCTATAGAGCATCATATAGGTGGTAGGACAAGTCCTTTAAACCAGCAACTCCACCCACAGGAGGCTGACCTTTTCTGTGATTATGCAGAGGGAATATTTGAGGTTCCTCTTTGTCTTTGTCTCTTCCAGATTACAGTCTTGCCTTTACTTTTGCAAAACCAAAAGGTTCATTGAAGTGGTTTTTTTTCCCCAAAGATCAGTCTGTCCTCCAAGGTAAATTCTGCCTCCACTCCTTGAGAAATGGAAAAGCTGCTGGAAGCTTTAGACTAGCAATTTGTCCTCAACCTCCAGTCATAAAGGTTTCAGAAGGTTGCGGTTTAGTTTGGTAGTGCCAACTAAATGTTTTTGTGTGCCTATAATTGGACCCTGCGGTTTCACTTCGGGAAATCTATTCTATAGAAATATTCCTACAAATATACAGTTCAGCATTGGTGGTAATATTAAAAATTATAAACAATTTAAATGTACATCAGTTGGGATGTGGCTAAATAAATTATGGTCTGTCCATAATACGAAATACTATGCAGCCATCAAAAAGAATGAGATAGGGGCGCCTGAGTGGCTCAGTGGGTTAAAGCCTCTGTCTTCCGCTCAGGTCATGATCTCAGGGTCCTGGAATCTAGCCCCGCATCCTGCTCTCTGCTCAGCAGGAAGCCTGCTTCCTCCTCTGTCTCTGCCTGCCTCTCTTCCTACTTGTGATCTCTTTGTCAAATAAATAAATAAAATCTTTTAAAAATAAATAAATAAAAATAATAAAAAGGCAATCAGTTCAGTTAGGTTCAATCCACAACTTCTGTCTTCCCTTTTATGAGAAGTGCTTCCAATATCTAGTTTTTAGTATTTACCATGATGATTTGTGTCTACCTCACATGTGATTCTCTGAGTTCAGTCTGTAACATGGATGGGGCTTCATATTATAAATTCCAAAAGCTGGGGCACCTGAGTGGCTTAGTGGGTTAAAGCCTCTGCCTTCGGCTCAGGTCATGATCTCAGGGTCCTGGGATCGAGCCCCACATCAGGCTCTCTGCTCGGTAGGGAGCCTACTTCCCCCTCTCTCTCTGCCTGCCTCTCTGCCTACTTGTGATCTCTCTCCTCTCTGTCAAATAAATAAATAAAATCTTTACCAAAAAAAAGAAAGAATGAGATAGATCGCTATGTACTGACATGGATTTCCATGACCTATTAGAGGATGACAAAAGTAGATTTATGTGACTCTGTGTGGCTAGTGAATATATGTATAGAAACAGTACATACATGGAAGTAAGTCTGGAAGGGTACACGCTAGAAATATTAACTGGTTACCTTTGGGTAGTGGGATGGGGGAAGTGACCCATGAATGTCCAAAGGAAAAGTTAAAGATTTTTTAAAATCATGTACTTTTAAGAAAATGTGAATTCATCAGCTTTCTTTGCAGGCACATTGGACAGAGGCCTCTAGCACTTTCTTTTCTTGCAGGATTTGTAATTTTTTTTTTTTTTTGAGAGTTTTACAGCCCTTTGGCCCTATCTTCCTTTTGATACACGCTGCAGGATATTTACCTTACCTTTTCCCAGAACTAATAAAACGAAACTCAATTGTGTAAGTCAAGACCAGCAGTTTCAAACCTTATTGGACATCAGAATCACCTTGAGGCTTGATAAAAATGCAGATCCCTGGGCCTTCTCAATAGATTCTGAGTCAGTGTGTCTGGGGTTGGATCCAAAATCCTGCTCTTTCAGGGGCACCCCAGGTGGTCAGTGAGAAACCCTGTTTCAGGGAGTGACGTCTGATTGTACCCCTACCCCCTCATTTCTCTCTCCATGATTAGCAAAGGGAACCAGGGAGCAATGACTCACTGTGGGTATCTTTGTGGGTCACAAATGGTTGGGTTTGTCTGAATGGGAAAAAATGAATAAAACATAGTTTAGTAGACTTGAGAGTTAAGTAATAAGTGTTGCTTCTTTAAAGTAGCCTATTTGAAGCAGGCCCTTTGGGTTAGAGGCTGGTCTGGTAGGCAGTGACTAGGCAGTGACCAGCCTCGGAATGCCTTCCAGCGATGGCTTCCTTAGTTATAAGTGGAAGGGGAGGAGAGCCCCTGAGGTCTTAGAATTCAGATGCTTTAAGTGAAGTTTCTGTCCTTGGAAAATGATGCTTCTAGTATTAAAATGAGGTACTGCCTATCTTAAGACTATTCTAGTATTTTTTGTTAGATTTCTTATTTCTCTTTGTTACAAACAAAGTCTGTTAATCAGATGCCCACTGTGGGTTATTAACATCACAAAAGGGTGTTTAAAAATCATACACCCCAGTTACTCCCAACAGTTGGCCTTGGGAATAAAAGTAAATGGTAATACTTCTTAACTACCTTCCCAAGCCTTCAGTGAAGGTGGCAGCCATCAGTTAAATAAACCATTAGGTTTATAAGTTTGAGAACAGAAGCATCAACTTGGGCACAGTTTTCTAATTTGCTCCTCATTTACCCAGCAGTCATTTATTCAGAGGCTACTCTGTACCCAGTGGACATTGGATAATTCTACAAATAAAAGCCAGAGACTGATGAGCAGCTGGAACTCTAAGGGGATCATCTCAATGGGGAAAAAAAATGAATAAAACACAATTGAATAGACCTGAAAGCTTAGTAGCACATAGAAAACAGAAAGTGGATTCCTTAAAGCAACAGCCTTGTTCTCTTTCTGTAGTCTATTTTAAGTGGGCCCTCTGGCCCAGCATTATCAACCTTGGATTAGGAGCTTTGAGGAAATAGTGGTTTGGTGGTTGTTTTTTAGAGGATTTTTTAAGAAACGTAGTTACTAAGCAACTGCCATGACCTGCTGCTAAGTTGGAGTTCAGCGGGCCAGTCAATTCCAAAGAAGGGAATACATAAACAAGTTGCGAGAGGGGGGAAATGGCTTAGGAATCCATGTGTGCTGTATTTGTTTTCTGGGTTCATTGCATGTGTCTGCCTTCTACTTTATCTTCTCCGAGGAAGGGCTGCCTGGTCAGAAATCTCTTTGTCTCACCGACTTCTCCTCCTGGCCCGTGACTGAGGAGGAGGACCAGAAAGGGGCCGAGAAGAGGGTGGGGGTGGAGGGCTGAGCCCTGCAGTAGGGCCAGTTCCCTGGGCAGGCGGAGAGGTGGACAGCCGTGCTGCTGCACCCATGGGCCGTCCAGGGCTTCTGGGACAGACCGGTCGCCACCCTCTACATTTCGATCGCGATGCCTCATTGATATTGATGTGTCGCCTCGTAACCCTCAGAACGAGGACACTGTCCAGCTGCTGTCTTTCCCCCCCAACACTTAATGGGTGAGTCAGTGACTTAACTGCTTCCTGCAGGATTTCGGGGCCGGGAGTAGGTAATGAGGACAAATCACCATAACATCAGTGCGTGATGAATGAAAGAACACATGAATTTAACCAGTTGGCTTCACTGGTACCAGAGTGAAGGAAAATAAACTTTGTCGAGGGTATCTGTGTGACTTAAAACTCCATTCCCTCCCCCTCCCCTTGAAGCCTGTAGCATTTCCCTTTATACCCAGCTGAAGGTCAGGTTGCTTTGCTGAGGAAAGGGGAGTGTGAGGTGTTGGAACAGGTGTCTTGTTTTCTGCCTGTAGTCATACAGACTAGATGGGGATGCTTCTTGCCAGGCCTCTGTGGTGCATGAGAATGCTTTTGTGGAATTCTTTTTCACTGGAAATATGTCCGTTTTTTAAAGCAGTTCCACAACCTTCAACCCCTACTATAAATTTTGTGTTCCTTTGAAATCTTGTCATAATGAGGCATGCCTACTTTCTCCCATTTCCACAGCCCGTGCTTTAAGATATATCCCATTTTATGCAGCAATTACAGACCTTAAAAATTGTTGTGGGGGGAATAGATGTGAGTTTTTCAATGTACTGGGAGAATGTCACAGCAGAGCATCCCTATCTAAAAAAAAAAACAACCTTTTATAATAATTGTGCGGCTAGAACGAACTTTCCTCTATCGAGTTTTCAGTTGAGTGTAAGTGGGTAATTGTCTTTCCAGAGTGATAAGGCTGTTTCAGGGCTTTTGTGATGGCGGTGGTAGTGGGGTATAAAGCTGGGCATGTGGACTTACAACCCCACGGACTAGATGATTTTGGAGGAGAGAGGTGACAGCAGAGTTCTCAGTTTGGGAGAATTTCTGTTTGTTACTGAAGCCAAAGACCCTGTTCGATCAAAGGGAAAGAGCTTTGTGATCTTCTCTGATTGTGAGGGGCATTTGTTTTTACCTTTGTGTACTGGGTTCCGATCTCCCCCTCCAAAAAAAAAAAAAAAGGCCATCTAGAAACAAATGGTCTTCATTGCCTAACAACGATATAATGGCCTCAGGTCCTTTCCAGCCCCTCCGCCCCGTGTCTCAGGGCCATCTGTTCTCGGCAATCCACTTTTTTAGGAAAGTCTCCTTCCCCATCTGCTCTCCTTGGGCCTTAGGGCCTGCTCTAAAGGTTTATGAAGACTGCAGGCTGCGCTGGAACCTCTTTCCAGTTGTTTCTTTTAAGGATCAGTGAGATTTCAAGGCAGATAAAAAGCTTTTTCCATTTGATATGTCCAGATGTTACTCCTTTTTCAGGTGTGTTTCTTCCTTCTATTGGTCGGCGAGTGGAAAGACGTCTGTCTGTCTGTGCTTGGAGGAGGGACTCTGCTTATCAAAGCGCCGCAGATTGACTCCGCTGCCTCTGGCTGCTTTGAAGCCCAGGGTCCTTCTGGCTCTTTAGCCACTGGCACACAGGCTTGGTGCAGCTCCTTGGGTTCATTCTTTTCCTGTCTGTTCCCTTGTCTCCCTGACAGAGTACAGTCGCTTTGAGTCGAAGATACATGACTTGCGAGAACAAATGATGAACAGCAGCATGAGCTCTGGGTCTGGGTCCCTCCGAACAAGTGAGAAGAGGTCTTTGTATGTCAGGTAAGTCACACTTCTGAGCACCGGGCTTTGTGCCGACACAGCCCTTCCTGTTTAACGAGTGGGCCAGGGAGTGTGTGCTCCCAGCACTGAAGCGACATTCGGCGCTGTATGATCAGCTCGGGAACTTTATGGTCAGTGTCTCTCCCTTCTGTGAGCCGGCTTCTTCCTCTTTGCTCATGAATGACTCAGTACGAGAAAATTTCTGTTTGCTCTAATTGTAAAAGACTGCCGGGTGATCGTTGCTAGTCAGCATTGAAACGGCACTCAGATGTTCAGAGTACTTTGCCTGCAATCTGTGGTTTGAGGGGGAAACTCGGCAACCCCCCTTCCGCATATGCATAGTAGACATCAGCATTGGTATCCGAACATAGCAACTATCACCGTGTTCTGGTACGGGGTCTCTATTGTAAGAGACCGAAGAACGGACAGGTTGCTGCTTCTGCATCTTTTTTTAAAATGGGGTTTTAAAACCCGTTTCCTCCCTGCTGCGGCGGTCCGCTCTGTATCTGAATCACGGAACATGGGGTGGGATGGTGTATGGTCCCCTGGGAGGGTGGGTGGAGGGAACGGACGTCTAGCGTTGACCGGCTCGCTGCTGGAAGCTATTCTGAGATACTGAGCGAGGCTGAGCTTTTGACCCTTGAGGCACATTATAATACTTTGGCAGGTCAAAGTACAAACCTCCTGGGGAGTTGGACTGCTGAGTGAACACTCTGGCCTCCTGGGAGAAGTAGGGATAGTTTTCTTCTTCCTGCCCTAGCTTCTTGGCAAAACTCCAAACAGCGTGGTGCACGTACACTGTATCTCTCCAAGGTTAAACTCCTTAGAGTCCGAGGTGGTGGGATTACTCCCCTGAGCCAGAGGTGTTAACGTCTTGGGTCGGACTTTCTCTAGTGGCCTCTCATACCCGCTGCGGGGTCAGGAGGGAAGGCTACGTTTCCTGATTGCCCGCCAATGGGACAACTGCTCTGTCTTTGCGGTTTGACTTGAGGATCGCCAGTGGGTATAAATGCTGATTGCAGTTGGGCTCCCAGTGCTTGCCTTGCTTTTCCCTCAGCTGGTAGTCCCTGGCCCATCTACAGGGATAGAGCCGAGGGAGCCCGGCATCGAGTCTGAAGCCCACTCGAGCCCTTCGTCATTCTTTTTAAGAAAAAGGAATGAACCCTCACCTTGACTCCTTGTTTGTCGAGAGCAGCTTTCTTAACTTCTGCCCTGCTCACCTCCTGCCGTGAAGGGAGGAGAGCGAGAGGAAGGCTGGACTAGTCACTGGCAATCTCTTCAGTCTCCCGTTTGCCATCACTATGCCCTTGCTCTGGCTCTGTGGCCTAGACACCGGGGCACTGATGGGGGAGGCAGAAATGTTCTGTTGCCCCCAGCAAAAGGGTGATACTTATGCGACTTGGTCAGGATTGTTCCGTTCCCGTGCTGCCAGCCCCCGTAGATGTGGCACTCCAGTGTGCGTGGGAAGCTGCTCTTTAGGCAAGACAGTTTCTTCGGAGAGCTTTATTTTTAGATTTCCTCTCTCCACCTATCCTGTGCTAGAGCTCTCCCTGCCTGGGTAGGGGAAGTGGGGCATTAGCTCCTGACCTCGAAGACCTCGAAGACCTGGAACACCCTCTTCCCTGGCCCTGGGGAAAGGAATACATTGTGTCTGACTCTGGGGAGGAGGGTGGACACTTCGCTCCATTTCTAGTGAATCAGTTTATGTGATTTATAGAATCTGCCCTTCACCTTATCTAGATAACTTCGGTGGCCTCCGAGGAAAGTAAGTACGCTTTCCAATAACGAACGTTTGTGATCTCTAGACTTAGTCAAGGGAAGTGTTTTATGGGGCTAAAGCAGTGAGCGGAGGTCTCTTGCTAAGCTAACCCACCCTCCAGAGCCCGACTTGCTCTGTTCCCTTTCGTGCCTGTCTGGCATTCTTTCATTCTGCACTCGGTTCCTTTTTGTTAGCATGTAAGCATACTCAGGGTTCTTCCATTCTTAAAAGAAGAGAGAAAAAACTTCCCTTGATACCAGTAGTCCCTTAAACTATGTCTCTCTTCTGTTCACCGCATGTGCCAAATTCCGTGCCAGGAAACCTTAGTTCCCCGAGATGTTACTGTATCGTGTGCAAAATCAGCGGTCAGTAAGTTGGGCAAATGCAGTATTAAACACAGGAAAAGAGAGCTCTTTACTGTGGTTCATATCCAGGACAGACTGTACTAGGCCGAGTTTCACCAAAAGGTAGGAGCCTGGGAGCCCTATTTGGAGAAGCCCGTCTTAAATCCAGGTTGGGAACCATGGAGTCATCTGTACTTGCTCCTGCTATGTCTTCAAATCACCTCTCTTTCAGTAGGAAAGGAAGTGTGCACCTGCTTTTCAGCATGGTGGTGTGGTTCCAAGCAACTCCGGAAGGCTCCGGAGGAACAGAAGCCCGACTCTGTCAGGGATCCACGGTGACCTCTTAGTCATCAAATTCAGTGACTGGTTCACTGATTCTCTGCCATTGGTCTGACCTCCTCACCACATTTATCTCCACGAATTCCCTGCTTGCTTCCTTAAAGGCTCTCTTCCTACCTTGCTGACTCTTTCTCAATATCCTTCATTAGCTCTGCCCCCCAGATGGCAATGGCATTTGTTTTCACAGATTCCAATCCTGTTGTATAAATGACATCCCCGATCTCTTTAGTGAGCCCCAGACCCGCATATCAATTACTTGCTGGACGCGTGCATGAGGCTGCACTCCCAGTGCCTCAGAGAAGCAGTGTGTTCAAAATCGAACACCCCTCCACCTGCTGCTCCTCAATTTCCTTATCGAAGTGAATTGCCTCACCCTATCATGTGGAAAAGGGATTAGATTTATTCTGTCACCTAAGGCAGATCTCAGCTCCGCAGAAGGAAAACAGAGCTGATGATTAAGACTGAGAATGGAACGGACTGCTTCCGGAGGTAGTAAACTTGATCTTCTGCTACTGGGGGTGTTGCAGAAGAGGCTGGGCACCCGTTTGCCTCGCTGTTGCAAGAGGGGCTTGAAGCTAAAGCAACAATCTGGAGATAATCTAATCGGAAGTTTTCAGCAGTTCCGTGATGTCTTCAGGATAAAGGGAAACAAACAGGGAGCATCTATGCATTAGGGGCTTTGCGATCCTCTTTAACTTGTGATTAAAGTCCTTTAAATAATGCTGCAAAGTAGACATTATTCTCATCTTACAGATGAGAAAACAGAGAGTCCAGTTAGACAGCCAAGAAGTTCCAAAACTGGAATTTCAACCTGGTTGTTCTGACCACAGAGCGTGGTTCTTTCAACATTTCCCAAACCTGCCGATAGGAATCAGCCAGCATGCTGGGAAAACCACAGATCCCCAGGATCCTCCTCTATCGCTTTGGATTCACTGGGTTTAGGGAAATGTATGGTTGGTTGGTTGGTTTGTTTGTTTGTTTTGTTTTCGACAAGCAATCAGAAAGCTCAGGAATAACCACTTGTTTGTCACAGCAGCTGTTTATTTCTGTTTCACTTGAATAACCTAACATGACACTTACCTTAGCCCCTACTGTGTGCAAAGCAGGAAAGCACAGGGTGGACACTCGGGGCATGGTGGTGGAGGTAGATTCAGGGAAGCAGTGGATGTGGGGCCTGCCCTCCAGCAGCTTGCCAGCTACACAGAAAACACTGAGCCGCAGGTGGTTGGAGTGAAGGAGACCTTTTCATTGGGGTCTCACCATTGGGGGTTCACCTCTGATTCTTTTAGCTGCTGTTTCTTCTCCCTTCCCTTCTCCTGAGTGTCTACTATTCTCTGGTGTGCATGGGTTGCCAAGCAAACAACACTCTCTTACAGCTCCATGGAGGCTAGGGCACGTGGAGACCTAGGGAGCTGCAGCCGTACTAACGGGATGGGAGATGGGGTTTGTGGAGCTGGGAGCGGGGGAAAGAAGGAAAGATGACAGTGTTTGGAAAATGTGACTTGGTTTTAAGATCACTAGTGACTTAATGGAAAGGCCTTCCCCAGACTTCACCATAGTAGCCTCATCTCTTCAGTGTGTAGATCCCTCAACACGTAGGATGAGCGGAGCCCGTGTTTCTGCCCACTCTAGGGCTTTTGCTCTGCTAGTGAATTTGCCTTCCACACCGGAAAAGGTCACAGAAATAGCCTTCTTTTGAGCCTCTTGCTCAGGATCAGGGTGGTGGGGGTGTTTAATTCAGGTCACTCTGATGTGAAGGGAGTATGAAAAGACAGAGGGTAGGGGAGAGTTCCAGTGACCTTCCAAGTTCTAAACTTGGATGTTCTTTTGTTTGTTTCTTGAATGAATGAAGGAAGGAAGGACCGTGTCCTCCAGAGGCTGCCAAGACGCCTGAGAGTGTATTTGTAGAAAGACCTTTTGCAAGTCTCTTCTGGCCAGGCTGGGTGCATTCTTCACAGCCACAGGACAACATCAAGCAGACCTTTGGGGCATCCTGGCCTCCCGGCTGACCATCTACAATCCCAGTCTTCTTCCCAGTCGGGGAAGGAAATCATGTTGGGGCATCTGTAGTCCATTCCAGAAACTGTGTCAGAAATATTGGCTTGGGGTGACTCAGTCACTTAGGGTCTGCCTTCAGCTCAGGTCATGATCCCGGGGCCCTGGGATCGAGCCCCGCATCGGGCTCCCTGCTCGGTGGGGACCCTGCTTCTCCCTCTCCCACTCCCCCTGCTTGTGTTCCCTCTCTCTCTCTGTTTCTCTCTGTCAGATAAATAAATAAAATATTAAAAAAAGGAAATATTGGCTTGATCACCAAAGAAGGCCAGAGAAGGCTCCGTCTTGTCACCAAGCAGACATAAGTTGTGCAGCTGTCCTGTGCTTAGAGCCCAGTGTGGTGCTTAGGAGAGTCTGACTTCGTCTTGCTCATTAATGAGTTTCAGTAGTGGATTGAAATGCCAGTGAGGTGATTCTGGCAGGCTTCACTATCTGACAGAATTTGGGGGTGATAATAATACACATCTTAAAAAGCAATAGCCATTTCTGCTGTGTTCCGGGCTACCAGAGGGTGGGGCCGAGTTTTCCTGCGTCAGTGGTTCTGGAACTGCCTGTTGCTAGGACATACTCCCCAAAGAGCATTCCTGGACCTGTGCTCATAAGCCCCCCAGCTGACCCAACAGGCGTCGTAAACCCAAATGTTCACATATTGCGGGGCAATTGGTCCTTGACTGCCCGTCTAACGTCAGAACTGACCTTTAAGGCCTGAGACTTTGAAGTAGACTAAGGACAACAGTGCCCTTCCTTGTTCTCCATGTTCCCTTCTGCACAGAGCCACAAAGACCTGACTTGGTATCGGGGCACTTGTGCCTCTTGAGATGACCCATCTTGTGTCAACCTGAGTACTCAAGTTTGGGGCTTTTAGGTTGCTTTTCGGAAGCTGCTAGCAATTTTAGCTCTCGACGTAAGGCGGGAGCTGATGAGCGACTATTTCTTTCTGGCTCTTGGGGCATGCTTCACATGGACCAGGCAAGAGGGGGGTTGCTCTTGAACCCCAAATTGGAAATTTGCTCAATTTTCAAATAATATGTGCCTTTAATCTGGTACTTTCTGAAGCTTAGGCCGCTGTAACAAAGTACCATAGACGTTTATTTCTCACAGTTCTGGACACTTGGAAGTCCGAGATCTAGGTGCCAGCAGATTCAAGTTCTGGTGAGCAACTCCCCTCAGGCAACTTTCCTGGCTCGCGGATGGCTACCTTCTTGCTCTGTCCTCACTTGGCCTTTCCTGGGTGCGTGCAATGAGAGAGCGAGAGAGGGAGAGATCTCCTTGTTTCTTCCTCTTCTCAAAGGGGAACTGTCTCCCTCATGACGTTGTGTGAACTTAATTACCTCCCTAAGGCTCCATCTCCAAATACCATCACCTGGAAGGTTAGGGCCTCAAGGTGAGAGCTTTGGTGGATCACAAACATTCAGCTTGTAGCACTGACCAGAGGAAGAGAGCAGTGTCTTATACCCCAGCTGGCATGGGAGGGAAAGGCACAGCACCTGGAGAGTAACTGGGGGGGTGCTTTGTGCCCCCCTCTCCCAGCCTGGTTTCCTCTGCCATTCATGAGCATGGGACATGGCCTTAGTCCGCAAAGGGCTTCCCCTTTGGTGATATACTGTGAAAGATTTTAAAACTGTAAGAGTTAAATAGCCATAGGTAGAAAACATTAAGAAAGGCCACTGCTAAATACATGGTATGAATTTGGAAGAAATTTGGAGTGGGTAGAGTCACGGAGAAGGGTGGGACTTAGGTTGGGCCTGGGGGGAGCTGCCCCCCCACCTCCCCGGCCACACAGAGGGAGCAGCCCCTGGCCTTTGAGGCTGAAGTGCTCTTGTTTATTTTGCTGGGAGAAACCTGCCCGACCGGTTTCCTTGGTAGTAGCCATTTTCCTTGCATTCCTGTTCACCAAGGTGCCGAGGTGGCTGTGCCAGGTGCTTCTGATTTCTCTGGATCTTTCCGACCCAAACTGCACACAATTTAGGATCTGAACTGCAGAGACTTTGGCCTGGTAATCTGTTCACTTGGAGCTACTTATCTTCCTGCTTTCCCCTGCGGCAGTGAGGTCCCAGCTGAAGGGAAGATTAGGCAAAGTCCCCCAGGGCACGTGTATTATGTGGGCAGGTGCGTGCAGCTCTTAGGGGTTACTGTTGGAAAGGTCACCGCTTACACAACATATCTTTCAAGACCTTTGGCGGTGCTTTCTCCTCAGGAAGATAGGCAACGGCATTTGAAGCTGCCATGCTGAAGCCTAGCTCGGGAACCCCAACCTGCAGACCCTGGGAAGTGAGCATCTGCTTTTCCTGCTGGTGTGACTTGGCTCCGGAAGGCTGCTTCGTTGCCCACTTTCACTTTGTTTTTACATGCCACGTATTTCCTCTGGGCTAGTCTTTACCCTGCTTTCAAGAGAGGTCGGTGTTTTTCTGGCCTGGCTGTAATGTTTGAGAAGTTGCAGGAAAACCCAGGATCTGGCTTTCCCTTGCTTCACAGAGGTGCGTGGCATGACCGAGGAGGAACCTATTCAGGGTTGGAAAATAATCTTTTATGTAGACCACTTACTGTGATCTGAGGCTGTGGATGGTAATATTTCCATAAGCTTTGTTCTCTCCTGACATAGTGTTTCCCTCTGAACTGACCAGTCCTCAACTCAGAGGCTTTCATGAAATTCGTTTTATCTAGACCCAGAAAGAATAAGGGGTTTCTGAGGCTTTTAGTCTCCCAACACACCATCTTGTCAATAAATTCACATACATGGGGTGGGACCGAGGTACCAGAGCGGTGAGATGTGGTTTTAGGTGTCTGGAGATAGGAATTGGCTTTCTTATTTTCTGCTCCCTTTCTTTTGAGTCGGAGGTTGAAAAGTTTTGTTGCAATGTCATCTGGGCCTTCCATGTATAGGATTTCAATTTCAGGACAGTGGTTCGGTCCGATTTAAAAGGGGTGGTATGCCCAATGTTCATAGCAGCAATGGCCACAGTCACCAAACTGGAAAGAGCCAAG
>CM053612.1:56193128-56205618 GCA_028646535.1 Procyon lotor | reverse complement strand
AAAGATGAATGGGGGGAAATCAGAGGGGGAGATGAACCATGAGAGACTGTGGACTCTGAGCAACAAACTGACGGTTTTAGAGAGGAGGGGGTGGGGGGCTGGGCGGGCCTGGTGGTGGGTATTGAGGAGGGCACGGATTGCATGGAGCGCTGGGTGTGGTGCAGGAATAATAAATCTTGGAACACTGAAAAAATAAAGAATTAAAAGGGGTGGCATGGTATCTGCCTTGATTTTCTCTAGTGCTTACCCTGAGGATAAACAAGGGTGGGTAGGAGGATATATCCGTGTCTGGAGAGAGGTGCTCCTTCATCCTCTTACCAGTTCCAGCTTGCGTGCGGCATTTGTAGCAAGGAGCCAGGCCCTGTCACTTTTAGGTTCCAGGCTGTTCCTAAGAGAGTTCGTCACTGCTAGATGGCCACAGTTTAGCGTGCTTCTTAAAGATCTCACGTAGGTGTTTGATACTTTTTCAAAATAAAATTAAAAAAATTTTTTTTAAAGACTCATTATTTGAGAGAGAAACGGGGTGGTGAGAGAGGCAGAGGGAGAGAGAACTGAAGCAGATTCCACGTTGGGCAGGGAGCCCGACTCGGGGCTCGATCTCACGACCCTGAGGTCATGACCTGAGCTGAAATCGAGAGTTGCACGCTAACCTACTGCACCCACCCAGGTGCCCCCAAAATTCATTAAGGTCTAATTTACATACTTTTTTTGATTACATGAAATATACATCATTTGAAAGGTGGTTTCAGTTTCCTACTCAGCCTGTTCTCTTTTAATTTCTTCCTTCCTTCTTCCTCCCTCCCTCTCTAGCTCTCCCTCCTTCCCTCTCTCTACCTTCTTCCTTCCTTCCTTTCTTTCAACCTATGCCCAATGTGGAGCTTGAACTCACAACCCTGAGATGAAGAGTCATGTGCTCGATAGACTGAGCCAGCCAGGCGCCCCTTATTCTCTTTCAGTTGTACCTTCCACGTGAAAGTTTAGGCTGGTCATGATAAAAAAGGCAAGGCCGTGAAGTCGGTCTCACAAGGCCTACTAAGCGAATGCCAAAGTCCTTAGCTGGACTGCAGGCCATGCGCCTCGCGCTACAGCCAGTTATGGGTGCTGCTGACCCTGCCCGCACACCCTGGATCGCTTGCCTCCAAGCCTTTGCTTACACTTTCTAGCCAGAAGGGCGTCTCCCCATCTCTCTCTCTCTCTCTCTCTCTCTCTCTCTCTCTCTCTCAACCCTGAACCTTCGCTGAGGCCCAGTTCAAAAGTCAACCCCTCCCTCATAGCTTCCCCTAGTGAGGTATGACCTATGCTCCCTCTGAATGCTTTTAGGCCTTGGCTTATCTCGCCTTCGTGCCTCTCACTACCGCCTACTCCGCCAGCACACTCTAAGGCCAGGACTTAATCTTGCTTCTGTGTCTCCCAACTATCAGACACGGTGCCCCACACAAAGCAGACAAAGTGAATGTTTACATAATGGAAGAAGGGTATTTTTTAGACATAGCCATAGCGGGGGTTGTACTGTGACTGTGACTTAGACCTCGTGACATTTTTTGAGATTTAAGAGCCTGAGTGTGAGAATCGCCCACCACACAACTGTAGATGAGGCCCTGTGTGCCTCCGGGCCTGCTCTCTGTCATCTCTGAGGAAGTTTTCTAGCTCGTCGTCAAATAAAATTTGGGCAGCAAAAGAGAGAAAATGGATTTAGAGTAAATCCACATTGTGGATTTGGAAAATAAATCACCATCACGACAGTGGAAGGACTGGGGAGGGAATTGGGCATGTTTAACCTGGTAGAGAAGACCTAGGAAAGACTTGAGCTCATGGAATGCTAGAGCTGGAAAGAAACTTAGAGACTTCTGAGGCTCCGATGTCCTGCAAAGCTCTTTTTCAATTTGCAGTTCTGATCGATAGAAAAGGAAATTCTTGTTCAATCATTTTACATTCTCTCTGAGAATGACGTTATGGTTCAGATTTTCAAATTCATGTCTTTTATTTCAAATTCAAATGTGCTGCTCTGCCTTTAACAAAATCATAATTTAAAAATATTCTTTATTTTATTGTTCAGTGTTTCTCATCCACACAAATCCATCAAACGAAATCCAGATAAACTTGGGGACTACTTTATATTGGGGAAACAGCCCTTTTTTTTTTGCCTTGTTTGCTAGGGAACTTAGAACCAAACATGTTTTTTACTGGAAGTAAATGACTCAAGCCAGGTGCTTTCTTTCCTTTCTTTTCCCCCTTAAACACCCAGAAGAATGCCTGAGCATATTAGATGCTCAAAAATACTTGTTTAATCAATGAATATCCTTACGAATAGAATATTGTGTCATTTTTAAAAATATTAGTTTTGATGAGTAGTCAATGATATGGGAAATATTAATGATATAATTTCAAGTGACAGCTAAGGTTGCCAAATTGTACATATACACCACGTCTCCATCTCAGTGAAATCTGTTCTCTGTGTACTTATCATACAGTGTTATATAGCAACACAACAGTATGAAGAACGGTTCTGAGTTATATTAAATGTGACTTTTCTGTTTTTAGACTTTACGTTTTTCAAATTATATATAATGAGCTTATATTAATTTAATTTTTAATGAAATTCAGTATATATGAATAGTATAAAATCTCAAATACTACAATAACATATACAAAAAAATGAATCCTTTTCCTATTCTCTTTTCTGGCTCTACAAAGGAAACTGCTTTCAAATATTTTGGTTGTAACAAAAAGAAACAGTAAATCTAGGGGCGCCTGGGTGGCTCAGTCAGTTAAGCGTCTGCCTTTGGCTCAGGTCATGATCCCAGGGTCCTGGGATCGAGCCCCGCATCGGGCTCCCTGCTCGGCAGGAAGCTTCCTTCTCCCTCTCCCACTCCCCCTGCTTGTGTTACCTCTCTTGCTGTGTCTCTCTGTCAAATAAATAAAGTTGTGTTTTTTTTTTTTTAAGAAACAGTAAATCTAAATAGACCTCTGTGTTAAACAAGCTACAAAATAATAGGGATGTAGAAAAATAACCAGATAAACAATTACGTATTTCTGGCAGGAAAGAAGTCATAGAAAAATCTTACAGGAAAGGAAAGGTAGTTATCTATGGACACTGTTTACATAATAATGTAAAATTAAATATTGTTTATCCCCCCAAAATGTGATATAACTAGATTGGGAGGACAGGGGCAAAAGGATAGGTGAGTGCTATTGAAAACCAGTATCTTGGGGCGCCTGGGTGGCTCAGTGGGTTAAGCCTCTGCCTTCGGCTTAGGTCGTGATCTTGGGGTCCTGGGATCTAGTCCCACATCGGGCTCTCTGTTCAGCAGGGAGTCTGTTTCCCCCTCTCCCTCTGTGATCTTTCTCTCTCTCTCTCAAATAAATAAAGTAAGTTAAAAAAAGAAAGAAAACCAATTATCTAATATCTAAAATGTAAGGGGGAAAAGTAATAAACAAATAGCAAGAAGAAGCAGTGATTTCGAAATGTGTTAGAGAAGCGAAATGTGTGTTAGAAACAGCACAAAAATTTGAAAGCAGTTTGTTTTTACGTTGGCTTATATTTTTGAAAGTACAGTTGTAAAAGGCCCCTGTGCCTGTGGGTAAAAGCAATGCAGACGGCGCTGCTGCCGGTGTGCGATGTTCACCGCCTGCCTTCTCCGTGACTGCCATCCGCGCTGACTTTGTTGTTACTTACCTCACGGCACACGTGTCTTAGCATGGTAAGGTATCCGCAGTTCCTCTTGGCAGTGACCTGGCATGTTAGTTTCATGTCAATCTCAGATGTTTCAAAAATGACCAATAATTGGCTTCCTGACATCCAGAAAACACGTTTATATCAACTTGACTATACGTGCTCCAGCTGCTTACTGCTGTTGGCAAAGGTCAGACACGATTCTGTGGGGGCTAGAATACATATTGGATGGTCCGTGGACTGTCCCTTCCAGTGTTTACAGCCTCATCCTAATCTCTCCTAATTCATTTTAACGTCTTCCTTCTTCCCTCCCCAAACCAATTTGTGCTTAACCCAAGTTCTGTTCTTTTCCTTACTACATTTGTTTTCATCTCTGAAGCCCAGAATGACATTGAGTGTTTCTCGTTGTCACTTAGAATAAGGTCTTCACCGTGCACGTCCTCGTAGGAACATCTGACAGAATGCCTCCCTTGCTTTAGGAAACTCCGTTTCGAATGCAGGGCAAATGCATTCAGATTTGATCCTGTCACACGGAGCCAGGAAAGAAACCTCTTGGGCAGAGTGCCTCCTCGATCTCTCTCCTTACTGCTTCAAGTGCGTCAATTGGGGGAGATAAAGGGCTTTATGTCAGAGTTTGGGTATTCTGATTTTCAAATAATCTGATACTGATTTCTTAAGACTCGTGCTTCAAGAAGTTTAAGAAGTAGACGGGGATTTCACTCTGCACAGGTTTACTACCTTCTGTATTTCATTTGGGCCTGCACGTGGGGGAAACAGTGGGTTTTACTTCGCAGCTTCCAGCCCGGCCACAGACCACCGACCTGCAGGTGGAAGCCTAAATCTTGGAACTAGTTCTGGGAAAGGCACTGAGCCGTGTACCAAGGTGTTAACAGAGAATGTCAAAAAGAGAGCCTAGAGGGCGAGTAGAAAAATATAGACTTCTCACTGAACTCACCCATTCGCAGTGACACTGAGCAGAGATCCGGTGGATGAGAAAAGTAGCCACTTTCATGCAGGTGAGTTTCTTCCCTGAGGCAGGGAGCTCTGTTGTGAAGAGCCAGCTTCACCACAGCCAGAGTCAGCGGTGGATCCTGAAGGATTTGAGCTGGTAGTTTTGCTTTAAATTTGCCTTCAAATCCGCCCCACCCCACTCCACATGATCATCCCATTATATATGCGGCTGGATTAATGTTCCCCAGGCTCTTTGGACGTGTTGCTTCCCTACTCTCAAATCTTCAGGTGCCACTGGATCAGGTATATTCAGGGCCTTCCAAAATGTGCCCCAGACCTTTATTTCCAACCTCACTTCCTACGCCTAGCAGCTACAGCCAAGCTGGGCCCCTCCTTTTTCTCAGGCCAGGATTGTACAGTTCCCTTCCCGCCTTTCCCACCTTCTCCTTTATCACTCTGCTCTGCATGTCTGGCCAGAGGACCTGGCCACCACCCTCGGTTAGCTCAGTGTGTGATCTGGGTCCCATTTCTCTTCCTCCCTGAGCCTCCCTCTCCCTCCACGAAAGATGAGAGATTAAACCCGGAGGCTTCTTTGAAGGGTCCTTTCAACTTTATCATTGTGTGGGTGAATGTCAGCCTTAGCTTTCTCCTTAGCTGTCCCAGGACACGGGGTCCTTTCCTCTTTTGTGTCTCTGCAGCATTTACCATTCATTGAGTCTGAAGTTCATATTTTTCTGCCCTGCCTTCACCTACTTTATGGAGACATGTCTGTAAACTGAGGAAGCCCTTTGGTAGAGCTACCTTGTTTCCCTGGGATGTGGGTGAGGCGGAGGACCGTTGTGTGTTCTGCTTCGGATCTCCCCCTTGTGTCTAGATAGAAGCTTAGAGGCATTGGGACTCGTGAAAGATTGTCTCTTATTCCCCTTTTTGGGAGAGTGGAATGTTTCTTTGAGGAGGGGCACATGTCTCCTCTGGTCTGCTGTGAGGCTGCTGGGTCCGTGCTGACTCTTTGGGTTGGCCTTCCTCTGCCATCCTTTCCAGAGGGCCAGGCTCCTGGCATTTAGGGTTAGGATGATGACTCCACCTTTCGCTGTGTGTTTCAGGGCCCTGTTTGATTATGATCGAACTCGGGACAGCTGCCTGCCAAGCCAGGGGCTCAGCTTCTCCTATGGTGACATTCTGCACGTCATTAATGCGTCTGATGATGAGTGGTGGCAGGCGAGACTGGTGACCCCGCATGGAGAGAGTGAGCAAATCGGCGTGATCCCCAGTAAGAAGAGGTGAGTAGTTACGGTCTTGAGGCCTTCCTTGCCCTCTTCCTGGTACTGCTTCCTTCTGTACCTGTAAGTCGCCCGAGAGCGATGGATGTGCTCTGTCATTCCTTTTCGGTAGAGTCGGTGCTCAAGACAGAGTTAGGACTCAGGGAGCCAGAAGGTGGCTGCTGAGCCCGTGCACCGGCGGTGAGTAACAGGACTCCTTTCTGACTCCGAAACAGGGTGGAAAAGAAAGAAAGAGCTCGATTGAAAACCGTGAAGTTCCACGCCAGGACGGGGATGATTGAGTCTAACAGGGTAAGTGGGGAGCCCCAAGGAAGTCAGCCAATATGTGAAGAGGAGTAAGAAGCTTGGAGTCCGTCTGCCGGCTAAGAGGACCGGGGAGCACAACAGAATATCTCTTTTCCAGGGGGCTGGCTCTGTCCTAGCAGAACACTGACTGCTTCTCAGAAAGCAGAGCGAGGGCACTGGGACCCCGTGTCCAGTCTGTACTCCTTCCCCCTGGGTTACTGGCTCTTGAAGATGTGTTGGAGTTGGACTGTCTGGACAGGCTGGCTGGTTCCGGGTGCACGAAGCCATCTGTGGGTACCTCCCTGGCCGCAGACCCTGTCAGAGCCGTGGGGACCCGAGCAGAACCCGGCCTCGTTACCCAGCGAGGGAGGCCAGCCTCAGAGCTCCGAGCACCTCCCCTCAGACCAGTGAGGCAGGAGGGCCCAGTCGTTCACGCCTTTTCTTCTAGGAGCTTCGCAGGCCAAAGAACTTCTGGAGCACTAGAGGGAAGCGCTAGAGGGCAGTGGCACCTTAGGGCATGTGTCCAGGAGGCTACAGTGACCTCTGTCCTTTAGAAAGTGCCAGTGAGTGCTGTGAGTCTGGATTAGGTAGAAACCTCTAACATCCCTCCAACATTTTCCTGTAAACATGATTTTCCTCTTGCATCAACTTTCATTTAATCTCATAGACTCCATTTGTGAGAGATGGTCTTTTATTTAGCTCACCGTGGTCTCCATTTTAGTTTTTCTTGCATGCTTTAAAATCCATTGTTCTGTTTTGTTTTTTTTTTCTTCTGTCCTTCCCCTCCATCTTCATGTTCTTTCACAGTCGATCAAAACGAAACGTAAAAAGAGTTTCCGCCTCTCTCGAAAGTTTCCATTTTACAAGAGCAAAGAAAACATGGCCCAGGAGAGCAGCATACAGGAACGTAAGTAGCAGCAGGATACAGAGAGCAGACTGCCCGCAGCCCCGCCCCCTCAGCCTCAGCTGCACCCCCCTTCTGAGAAGACGGGGCAAGTGTGTGTGCGTGTGCGTGCGTGGGGGGGTGTGTGTGCACGAGCATCCTTGCTTATTTGCAGAGTCAGTGTAGGGATCGGTCTGCACAGCAAGACACTGGGTCTCTCTTACCCAGCTGCTCACTCCGAAAGAATGTCGGAGGCTCTAAGGACCAACCGGTTCGGCTGGCCTAGCAGGGCGTCCCTGGCACCGGCGCCGGGGGTGCCAGGCCAAGCCCTGCTGTGGTCGTTGTCAGTTCTCAGCCCCCGTGGCAGTTTTAGAAGACCAGTTTTTCAGGAGAACCAGGTCTAGGGACTCAGTGTTGCTCTCCTGGCTTCTTCCTCCTGTGTTGTCTTTCCCTTAACTTTACTCATCTGTGTTAAGAGAAGAGCCTTTTCTTCCCCGGACACCTGGAGTCGGACCTGCTTCCTGAACTACATGCACGTGCACAGGCACCCAGGAGGTCCTCCCGGCTCCAGCAGACTCACTGTCATCCCAGATACAGAGCCAGCCTTCAAAATAAAATCCTTCCTGCCTAAAGGAATTGATGTGGAAGGGGGATTACTCAACATTGTCTAAAGAAAGATTTATTGAAAAACAGCAAATGGTAGGAAAGGCCATAAGCTGACTTTTCAGAACCAACGTAATCCCGAGAAGTATCCGTATTCTACCATATGCCTCAGAATGAACTGCTCTGGCCCTCACCTTAAACACCAGGTCAAGCTGGTGAAACGCTTCTCAGACAGTAATCATCCTGGTGAATTGTAAGCCTCTCCTCTGCCGCCTCGTAAGGAGGGGCCTTGGGGTCCCGGGCTTTTGGGCCTGGCGGGGGACTGACTCTGTCTAGGCGAGCCTGATGCACGGCCGTGGCCTACGTAGGTCATCGCTGCTAGTCGATCCAAGGGTGCCCGCGTCCGGATGGGGCGATGGGTCATAATCCTGGGTAGCTCAGTGAGGAGCGCCGGCTGCCGTGGCTTCTGCTCGTGAGCAGTGGGAAACAGTCTGAAGGGAGGTCCCCGCGGTTCACCGGGTCGGCCTCTGAACCTTCGGGCTCTGTCCCGCCTGGGGAGGGGTCGCCGTTGGGTGGCCCAGCTGAGGGGCCGGGGCTGCCTGTTGGGTGAGAGCTGAGACCGCCTAGTGCTTATTCTTCCGAAGGTGAGCTCATCCCCTGCGGTCTGCACGACTCAGGGCGGCTTTGAGGACCACACCTGACACCACACGCAGCTTTCCCTGAAGCGTCTGGACAGTGAGTCAGTATTAGGCAAAAGCTGCTCGGGGTGATCATTCTGCCTGCCCTCCGGTGCACCCTCAGGGGGAAATGGCGATTACAGGGGCAGAGCGGAGACCCGGGCTCTGTGAGGACAAATGCGGCCAAAGCAGGTACTCTGGGCCTTGGAACAGACGAACAGTCCACCTGTTCTCTCCCGCTGGGCCGTAGACCGTAGGCCACCTCAGAGAGGCAGTCCGCTCCAGGGCCCTCCGGCAGCAAGTCTGGCAGTCTGGACGGCCCGTGTCTTACCTGATCTGGGGCGTTCTTTCTGTAGCCAAGTTTTTAACCTCACTATAATTATAGGTCTTCATAGTATTTCATACTTCTGTCACTAATGCTCACCTGGCTCTATTCTTCCTTCCCCTTGTCTTTTTTCTCTATTTTCTCTTTTGTCCCAATTCTTTCCCTCCCCCCCTCCCTCCCTCTTTCCCTCTCTCCTTGTCCTCGCTGTCTGTGAAATCAGGACTTCCCTGGGTTAAGTGACGATTATTATGGAGCAAAGAACCTGAGTAAGTCAAACTTACACACCACTAACTGTATTTCTAGCATGAGCGGACATGCTGGGGTTGGGGGTGTAGGGAACGTGGGTGAGGGGAGGACAGTGTTGTGAAGACTCTGACACCACAGCAGGAGGAGGAACAAGTGGCTCTGAATGTCACACTCTTGCTCTGGATCCCTGGTCCCCTAATAAAAGCCTGTCACGCACATCTGTGGTCTCCTTTTGTACCTTGAAGGGGTGGGGAGCCATCTTGGCACCCCGCCTTAGAAATGAGGTGGCCAAGAAGTACTTCTCCAGAGGTGACCGCTCAGCTCATCTCTAGCCTATTGTCGAGGTGAGGGGTGCCCGCTGGTTGGCTGCTTCTCCTCGTGACACAGCACTAAAGAACTGGGCTCAAGAATGAGCTGTTTGGGTCTCTCTAACTAGGGGCAAGAGTACTGTGAAGCCCTTTACCCACCACGCATCTGGGACGTCCCGGTGGGCCCCGGGACCCCGGGAGACAGCCGTGGGCTGGCTTTCCATGAAGCATCTCTAAGGGGCCAAGCTGACAGGAGGTCTCAGCGGCACCTGTGGACCGTATATGCATTTGTATCTAGTGCCTTGGCTCGGGCAAACTCTGAGCTGTCCTCTCTGGAAAACAATTCTAGAGTGGAGAACGGAGGGCCCCAGAGGACGGCACCTTAGCAGCCCCTCTGTGCCCGGAGGGGCACGTACACGTGGCTGTGCGCGCAGGCTCTGTGAACGTATACTCTCCTTCAATGAGCAATGAAGACATGAAGGGCAGGGAGCTTCCTCCGGGGATTGTTCAGGAACTAGCCCGGGGTGGCGACTCATCCAGTCCTTCCTACGGGGGCCACAGCATATCACAGTCTGGAACAGTGTCATCTTGGCTGAAACGAGCAGTGTCTCTGTCCATCGTCTGTTGTGTCCGTGTTTCATTTTCATTTGCCTGTCGTCCTGGGAGCAGGGGCCTCTGCTTGGGCCAGACTGCACCTTGCGCCTCCTTTGAGCGTGGCGGCCGTGCCCACACTCAGATGCGGGGGCTCCCGGCAGTCTGAGAATGGACGGTCGTCTTGGCCTCCCAGCGTTCCATGTTTGTGGTCTCTGTGGTCTCTCTGTCTGATTGTGGATGGAGGAGCATCGTCTCTCACCACTGAGGCCAAGCTAGGAAGGAGGAGGCGGGGGGAGGCTCACACGATAGTGGGGGCGGCAGGGCTGTTGGTCCCGCCGAACGGTCAGCGCCTCAGTCCCTGGTGACAGCTCCGCCTCCCCAGGGCTTAGCCTCTCAGTTCTGGGGCACCACACGACTCTGTCCTTCGGGGGCCCTGCTGGGGGCGGGGACTCGAGAGCAGCCTGGGCCTGGGACTTCTCTGTGCTGCTGTCGCTGCCTTTCCCTTCCTGTCCTTAGCCTTGGGAGATGCATTTTGAGATAGGATTTGGAAACCATCCCGGTCAGTCCTTTTGACTCAGATGAAGAGGATGCTGCTGAAGAATGGAGGGCTTGTAGTGTGTAGGGAGGGACTTGGCAGACCGAGAGGGCTCTGGGGACAAGTATGAGGTGGCCAGGGGCTCAGGATTGGCACTCTGCCTCCCAGTTGGTAGCCCGGATGTGGCAGGCCTCCCGCGGCCTGACTTGCTTGGCAGCTCAGTGTCTTGCCTCCCGGAGGATTTGAGTTCTGTGCCGCGTGTGACCTCTCAGTGGTGTGTTCTGAATCGGAGTCTCTTTCTTGTTGGCTTGCAGAGGGAGTGACATCCAACACCAGTGACAGCGAAAGCAGTTCCAGTAAGTGTGTGTCATTCTTCCCCATGTTGTGTAGCTCCGCCGTGTGTCCCAGCCATCCTCATTCCAGCGTTGCATGGCTGCCATTTCTGTTCGGAGGCTAGTGCTTCGTTTAGCCATGTACACTTAGATCCTGGAAATGCTGTGGCCATTCTGTCCTGATGGGGTGGGGTTTAGGCCATGAATTAAAGGAGAGTATAAAGCCTGCGCTTCTGGCCAGGACCCGACCTAAAGCCGTCCCGGGGGCCCCGGGAAGGGTGAGCTGCCAGTGAGTCCCTGCCGTGGGGCCTCCTGGGCTCTAAATGCTGCCAGTTTTACAGACTGGCTTAGAGACCAGAAGACAAATGGCTCCCGTGAGATGTTGTCCTGAATGGCCTCTGCAGGTCACCCTAGGACCTCCCGGGTTAAGGCTCAGTGCCTTTGTCCTTTTGCTGGGTTAAGCGACCTGGTAACTGCCCAGTTTTCCTTCAGAGATCCCGCGACCAAGCCAGAGAAGCCACAGGTGGAGCCCCACGAGCTTTGGGAGCACTGGCCTCTCGGGATCTGTGCCTAGAGGTCTTGTGCAATCTGCCCACGAGTCGTAGGCTCAGAGGAAGCCCGTGAACGAGCATCCTGGGGCCTGATGCAAATATCGCTGCCTTCCCCGGCACTGCCGCCAGCCCCCCAGGGACCTCCAGGCACCCAGGACCGAGTGGCATGGTGACTATTTTAGGAAAAGTTCATCATCATTAGGCTGTATGGAGCTCTACCAGGAGGAGAGAGCAGGGCTCGGCGTTGCTCTTAAAGGGGACTGGGGACCTTAGCCCAGCCTTGAGCCACTGATCCGGATATTTCTTCAGTGCAGGGGGGGATAGGCAGACCCTTAAAAGGGCAGAGTTAGCCTGCATGAGTGCCCTGACTCCCCTGCCCGCAGAGTAGGGGACATGGGCAGTACTTCTCGACCAGGTGAAGCTTCCCTGTGGTTCTTACCAGAGCAAGAGGGTGCTTGAGCACAGGAGACTGCTGACTCCAAGAACAGTTCCTGAGACACGGGGGTGGTTTTCGGTGGAGGCTTCATGGCTTCTGGGTCACGTCCCTTTGGTCAGCTGTGTTTTGCTGAACGAGAGGACTCCTGACTCCCGTCCCCGGGGTGGTGAAGGGCTTCCTGTGCTTTCTTGCCCATGGGTAGCAGACAGGCCCACGGGGCAGGTGGTAGCAAGTACCACCTGACGAGGCTATTTTCTGGCAGAGGTGGGGGTGAGGTGACTGTGGTAGGGGGTCCAGGACGCAGAGAGGCCGATTACAAAGTGCTAACCTGTCTCCCTTTTTTGTTGCAGAAGGACAAGAGGATGCGATTTTGTCCTATGAGCCAGTGACACGGCAAGAAAGTAAGCCCCCTTCTGAGAGTCTTGCCTTCAAGCTGGTCTCGTGGTCGCGGGGCCCAGCGCACACGCAGACGAGGGCGGCTCCTTCCTGCCTGCGGCTTCCTCGTGTTATAGAAAAGGGGAAAGGAAGCCCAGTGTGCACCCCTCACCATACCTTGGTTGCTGCCTGGGTGCCTTGCGGAGCATCGGACGGCTTGACAGAGAGGGCAGGGTCGATCTCAGTGGGTGTGACCGTTGCCGAGAGAAAGGTCCCGGTCCCTCCCTGTAGTGGCTCCTCGGAAAAAAAACCTTGCTTAGCTGCCGGTGCCCGTACGGAGATTGCTCCTGAATCTGTTGGAAGGGGAGATGCTTCCGATTTCAGACTTGCCTCGGACTGAGATATTTTCAAATTAAAGGCTCTTAGATGTCTTTGT
>CM053612.1:56168832-56192628 GCA_028646535.1 Procyon lotor | reverse complement strand
AGGGCCGACTGGTGAAATGGCAAGCCTGTGAGAGCGTTAAGGCCGGACACAGTAAGGCACTGTGCCCTGGGACTCAGGAAGGCAGATTTCGGCAGGCTCAGAGAAAAGAAAGGTAGCGGGGGGGGGGGGGGGAGCAAAAGCGGGAGTCCAACGGAGCTATAGCTTTAAATCACCCTTCTGCCTTCTTCCAGCTGTGCGAGCTTGCTTAAGTTAGTTAAACTCTCTGGGCTTCAGTTTTCTACAGAAAGGACGAGGGAGGGAGAAGAAAGGACAGGAGGAAGGCACAATGATAGGAAGCCCCTGCTGACCTCCTGGGCTTGCTATGGTAATTAGATGAGATAGCGCACGTGAAGTACATATGCGCGACTAGCTCATTTTCCGGTACTTTCTGTCTGGCCGCCCTTCCAAAAGGGTGAGAGGCCCTTCGAAACTCAATTCTGACCATGTAACTGTGAGGTATCTTGATGAAGAAATAAAAGGAAAGGTATCTAAAGAAATTGATGAAAACGCACAGAGCATCCTTTGACGAGGAGACACGACAAAGGCGGAAAAGCAGGGCGTGTGACCAACGCCGAATACGAAACAGTGACACGGAATTGCCAAAATCCTATCAGGAAAGCCTGGCCCCGAATGAGCTAATTCTGGGAGGAAGAAAAAGAGGCTGTTTTCACTTCTGCTTGCGTCAGAAAGCAAAGGAAGGAGGCCTTGAAGTCTGCAAGTTGGGGCAGATAGTACGTTTTGTCTTAACCAAAATTAGTTTTTAGAATTGCAAGCACGTGCAAAAAGAATTCCAATAGTGCCACAGGGTATGAGCTTAAACACGAACTGGAAAACAGACACCAAAGGTCAAGACGACCTCTTGAATTCCCACTTCGCTTTGGTCTCCCTGCCATACAAACTCTGCCCCTTAGCCGGGAAAGGGTCAAGCAGACATCGCTAAAAGGAAACCCTCGGAGTAACTACGGAAGTTCTAGGAAAACAGCAAAGGTGCTTTAAATGATTTTGCGTCTCTCGGCCCCAAATTATGTTTCAGGATGTTGAGAGGGATCACACGTAGACGAGATCACTGCACTGGTGTCTGTAACCTTTGGGGAATAAGGAAGATGCTGGAAGCCTGGAGAAGGACACACGCTCCTTTTTAAAGGGAAGATGGGGAAAAAATAATAAAAAATAGTAAAAGGGAAGATGGTAGGCGTCACGAGCTTTAGACAGGTAAGGTGAAACCTACCTGTCTAGGTAGCTTTCTAGAATCACAGGCAACTTTCTAGAATACATTATGGGGGGGGAGGGCTTGCATGACTCCTAAAAGGGAGCTAGTGATCGCGAAGGCTTTAGAAAGCCCTTTAGTTAAGAATAGCTCAAGACAGGGGCGCCCGGGTGGCTCAGTGGGTTAAGCGTCTGCCTTCGGCTCAGGTCATGATCTCAGGGTCCTGGGATCGAGCCCCACACCCGGCCCCCTGCTCGGCGGGGAGCCTGCTTCTCCCTCTCCCACTCCCCCCCACTTGTATTCCCTCTCTCGCTGTCTCTCTGTGTCACATAAATAAAATCTTTTTTTTTTTTTTAAAGAAAGGAAAAGAAAAAAATTAACATTTAGCAACCATGGTAAAATGGATTCAGGCAAGATTCATCAATGGATGCTAAAACTAGGAAGTAGAAGCTTAATGAGGAACAGAAAATCCAATTACGTTCCACAATGTACTTCACAATTACTTATTAATTACTCAGTATCTGGGAGATGCCATCTTAACCTTAACCAGTAATGGAACAAATTGACATTGTGCGCCTGTTGGTACAATGCACCAAGAAGAACATACCAATTTTGTTGCAGACCTTCCAAAAATGCTTACACTGAATCTAATCATTAGGAAACGTCGAACAGACCAGAGCTGAGGTTCATGCTACAGAGCAATTAGCCTGTACTCTTCAAAAATGTCAAGGTCACAAGAGAAAAGGATGAGAAGCTATTTCCGTTTGTAGGAGACGAAAGAGACATAACAACTAAATGCAACTTATGCTCCTGAACTTAGGAAGGGCTTTATTTGGGGGCACCTGGATGGCTCAGTGGGTTAAAGCCTCTGCCTTCGACTCGGGTCACGATCTCAGGGTCCTGGGATCGAGCCCCGCATCGGGCTCTCCGCTCGGCAGGGAGCCTGCTTCCCCCTCTCTGCCTACTTGTGATCTCTCTCTGTCAAATAAATAAATAAAATCTTAAAAAAATAAAAATTAAAAAAAGGAAGGGCTTTATTTGGACGATCAGCGGATTTGAATGGGGTCTGTGGGTTAGATGGTGAAATCATATCACTGTTAATTTCCCAATTTTGATGCTTCAGCTGGGGTCCTATGGGAGAGCATCTTTGTTTTTGGGAAATACACGCTGAGGTATGAAGGAGTCATGGAACAGGATGTCTGCAAATTAATCTCACGTGGTTTAGAAAGAAACACAAAGAGAATGATAAAGCAATGTGGTAAAATGTCGACATACAGGGAAGCTGGGTGATGGGCGGATGGCAGTTCTTTGTGCTTATCTGCACCTTTTCTGTAAGTAGGAAAACAATTTCGAAATCAAAAGTCAAACACCATTAATACGAATCAACTGGGGGAAAAGCCAATGTGATCCCACACTCGCTTGCGCTTTTGCGAGTCTAGCCAGAATGAGGCTGCCCAACTCTGTGTGGGTCGGACCTCACCGGAGCGTGCGACTGGGGTCTCGGGAGGTGAGGGGCCTGGATCAGATGAAGGACAGCCGAGGGGTCTGCGGATGTTCGACCAGAAGAACAAAAAGCCAGGACGATGAGGAGGAGCCTGACCTCCGTCTTCAGTTCTCCAAAGGGCATCTGGGACGGAGAGCAGACCGCTCCGGGGAGACAAGTTTCTGTTCCATATGAGGAAGGGCTTTTTACCAAGTAGAGAGCACAAAAGGTGGACAGAGCGATCTCGGGAGTTCCCCGCGCAGGACAGAGATGCTCTGATGGGGGCAGGAGCACCCGTCCTCGTCAGGCGAATTTGTGAGTCTGATCAAGTCTGGGCGCAGTAGCGACCGAGGTCCTCCTGCTGGTGAGTCCACGGTTCTGCTACCTTCAGGCAGTGGGCATCTGAGCCCTTCAGGGATGGACCGCGCCCCGTGTCGCTGGGATGAACACCCCCTCCCGTCCCCGCGGGCCATGACTCATCCTGCCCTCAGGCGGGCCATTTCCACATCTAACATCCTCAGCACCTTGGAAAATCTCTTTGTCCCCCAGAAATGAGCTGGTCACCGCAGTAAAAGTCACAATGCTTTTATTTTAGAAAATGTCATTTAACAAGAAAATAGGACCTGAGAAAACAGAAAACAGAAAAAAACTCAGCAGAAAGTTTGGCAAGAACTTAAAATGCTCAACATCTCAGGCCCAAACGTCCTCAGGTGTCCGGCAGCCCGCTCGTCCGCCCTGTCCCAGCACCTCTCACTCTTCGTTAAAGAGTGAGCCCTTCTTTCGGTCCAGCGCCTCCACGAGCTCGCTATACAGAACATTCACCTGGGGAAGAGCAGAGCAGACAGGTTTCCTGAGACGCGAGGGAATGTGGCACAGCTTCCCAGGCTCTCGGGGGAAGAGGGACCCCATCCCACGAGGTCCGCTGATGTGGGACCGGCAGCCACTGTAGGGGAGGAAGTGCTTAAAACATCAGCTAGCCTTTGCCCTTATTTGGCAGCCAGACTTCCCGCCACCAAGCCTCTCCCGGTCAGCCAGTGGCCCACAAGTCCGCAACCTGGACGACTCCCTGAAGGAAACGGCTCCAGAAACCGGCGTCGTTGGCCCCGTGGCCAGTCCCTCCCTACCTGCACTGGCACCGACCGTGAAGCTGCCCTCCAGAGTTCTCGCTCGGCGTTCTTCTTAGATCCCACTGGCTCCCCCAGGTCCTGCCCCACCCCGCTCACCACCCTTACCGGTGGTTTTCACTCTAAGACGTTACTGCTTAGAGTCCCCTGTGTCCTGCGGTTCTACGGAACCCCTGCGAGGAACAACGATCAGGCTCCCCTCCCGGCCAAGGGAGGCAGGGCTGAGTCTTCACCGGGTGCCCAGAGAGAACGTCTCTGCCCCACAAGTCGCCCCATCCACCCCTGGCCCTCTCCCTCCTCACCTGAGTTTCATAGTTTCTCTTGAGGGAGCCAAGGTGGTCCAGAAAACGCAAGGCTAGGCCACACCATTTTTCCGCAGACACGTACTTTCTCCTGCCATACATAAATATGCCAGTGTTCCAGGACTTGATCATCAGCCAGAGAATCTCTGTTTCTGGGTAGCCTTCCTGAAATCCAAGAACAGTATCAGCGCCGTGCCCCATTATTACTAAGCAAACAGCAGGTGCTCTAACACCAAGGAAAGAGCCACAGCCTCCACGAACGACCCCAAGCTCCTTGGGAGTAGGAGAGCATCTTGAAGGTCTGTCCGCTGCAGAACGCTCCACAGCAAGACCTCACGAAGCGACATGTAAACTGAAAAGGCACCGAGGCCTGCTTGGACTGAGTCTTGGTTGCCCTGACGCAGAAGAAAACCCCCGTATCTTGCTGGGGGCTCCCCGTAGTGCTGTCCTCGGTCTATTATCTCCAATCCTCAGAGAAGCTTATCGAGAAGCAGTTTTATTGAATCTGTTCACTTCCTTGACCTGAATCATCAGTGTGTATTTAGAACAGAAATTATATTCATCTTTAGGTTTTGCATATAGAGAGAGATTTATTTTAAGGAACTGGCTCACACAATTGTGGGGGCTGGCAAGTTGGAAGTCTGTAGGGTAGGCCAGCAGGCTCTATATTCAGGTAAGAGATGATGTTGCAATCTCGAGTCTGAGATCTGCAGGGCGAGCCAGCGGGCTGGAGACTCGGGCAGGATTTCACTGTTACAATCTTGAGGCAGAATTCCTTCTTTGGGAAATCTCAGTTTTTGCTTTATTTTGGAGGGTCATCTGTTTTATTTAAAGGCAACCAATTGTAATAAAAAAATACTAGTCTTCTGTGATGACACATACCTAGCTATGAACAAAAGGGGCCATTTCTAAGACGGTCTCTTCACCCTTAACGCGGTTGATCGAGAGATTTTGCAATAATGAAAGGGATTAGTCTGAGGGGCTACTTTCCAAGTTCTTGTATAGGAGATGGACCACAAAGGGAGCATTCATGTGCTCAATCCAGGTTAAAGCCCTTCGTCTACCCAACAGACCCCTGAAGACCTGGGCCACAGTTTCTTGGGGGCGTCCACGATGTCTCAGCTGAAATTCTTTCACTCGTTTGGGTCTGTAGAAACCACCACGCATAAACCACTCTGAGGATGAAGGCGCTAAGAGGGACAAAACAAAGCCCTTCTCCTAAAGGACACATAGTGCCTTTGGGGAGACAAGGCATCCACGTACAGAGAGGACTACACAAGGTATGAGATCAAGGACTAGTCAGAGGGACACAGGCATTAGGTGCTCTGATTCAGGTAAAAAAAAAAACAGCATTAGACTGGCGCAGAGGAGGTCTCATCTCTGCTTGAAATGCCACTCCTGTCCCCGTCCACTCGGTAAACATCTCCTCTTTCTTCAAATTCACAAGCGGAGTCCGGTACTCACTTCTCTCTGCCTCCATAGCAGGCTTTACCCCCTCTAATGCTTCCATCGCCTTGCTCTGGTACCGGTTCCGGGTTTACCTCCTCCGCCAGACACTGAGTTCCCGGAGGTGCAGGGCACTTTGCTCGCTCCCCTCGGTACCCCCAGAGTCCCCTTGGTACCCCCAGAGTCCCACGCCTGCGCGTCAGAGGGGCGCGGCGGATGCTCCACGGACGCGGCATGAACGAAAGAATCGACACCCAGCCCAAGCCTCCCTTCTCCACGAGGCCCTGCCTGAGCCCCACGCCCCTCCGACCCACGGCCCCCTGTTGGCAGCACGGCAACCCCGTGCTGTCCGTCTCCCCCCCTCGCCGCCGGGAGTTCGTTGAAGGCGGCACGGCTTGTACCTTCGTGAAGTCACAGCCCGGCCCGGCGTCTGACAGGGTTGCGACTGTAACTGAATGACTGAACGACTGAACGAACAAATGGCCTAGGGCAGAGAAGGAGCTAGACGCACAGAGATGATGTGGAATCTCCACAATCGGCAAATGCACAGAAAGCAGACGGGCGGCTGTAGGCACTGGGGGGCCGGGAGGGCGGGGGAGGACGGCTGGTGGTTACAGGGGCTCTTCAGAGTGACGGAAACGCCTCGGATTCAGATACGGACGGTGCCTGCACGATACAGACTAAAACCCACCGAACTGTGTACTTGAAAACTGTGAGTTTCATAATATATGAATTACATCTCAATAAAAATTATAATACAGACCTACAGAGAAACAGAAGGGATTCCATGTGGGCAGCACGGAACAAATAACGACCTGGACTGTGCTTGGGGCTGTACACGTCTCGGGGGGGACTGAGCCTGGTTTGGCCTAAGCAGGCAATTTATGTAGGGAAATTAGTGGGAAATGGGACGAGAAACAAGGGCGAGCGCCACCTGAGTATGTCCTAAAAGCTTTTCCTCAGAACATTAGTGTCATGAAAAACAGAAGGTCAATAAAAAGCATCACATTAGTTCATTAAGCATTTTAGAAGTTTTACAGAAAGGGAATCACGTGACTGCGCTTAATACAGGGCACGGGGGCCATTTACGCCGACATCTTGTGGGACGCAGTTCGTGAAACACTGGCCTGGAGCGTAAAGGGTTTTGCATCAGCAGCCACAGATTTGGGGATTTAATCTGCCGGTAATGAGATAACACTGAAAGTTTCTGAGACGGGAACGGATAATGATATTAAAGTCTAAGTAAGAGTGAAAGGCCAGTGGTGTTTAGAACAGATGGGAGTGTGAGAGAACAGCGAGACCTGTTTAAGTGGAACTGTCAAGGGTCTAAGGATGAAGTGATGAGAGTGAGAACTAACATAGTAGCAATGGAAAGATGTAAGAAACATTCCAGAGGAAGGATCGATAAAACCTGGGAACTGCTTTGATATGGGAAATGAAAGATACGTAAATTGAAAAAGGCTCGAAAGTCCATAGTTTAAGTGGCTGAGAGAATGCTGATACCGCTGAAAGAAGAAACTGGAAGATGATTCTGGGGACGGATAAGGGATCAAGGTAATGATAAGTTCCCCTTTAATCATGTTGGGCCTGAGGTAGCTTTGGGAAACAGGCAGGCTGTCGCACGTAGGGACTGGAACTTGGGTAATACTTGAAGCGCACCCATTCAGTTGAAGGGCAGAGTTACAGAATATAGGAAAGAAAAGAGTAGAGAATCACGGAAATGTTCACAGTTGGGTGGAGGAGTGAACAGACAATGCAGAGGAGCGGTGTGAAAGTACAGGACAAAGGGAAATTTTCAGGAAGGAGGCAGTGGTTAATAACGAAGGCCAAGTTGGGGCGCCCGGGTGGCTCAGTCGCGAACTGTCTGCCTTCGGCTCAGGTCATGATCTCGGGGTCCTGGGATCGGGCCCCACATCGGGCTCCCTGCTCGGCGAGGAGCCTGCTTCTCCCTCTCTCTGCCTACGTGTGATCTCTCTGTCAAATAAATAAATCTTTAAAAAAAATAATGAAGGCCAGGGTCAAGAAAGAGGCCATTAGATCTGTTAGGAGTTGGTAAGTCGTGGCGCTGCTGAGTACAGTGTGGCTAACAGGGCAGAGAGTGAGGGAAAGAGTGACTCAAGATGCGGACAGACAGGGAGGCGGGGCCTTGTAGGATTTCGGTCTTGAAGAGCAGTAGGAAACTACAGAAGAAGATTAAGCAAGGTAAAACATCATTCTGATCACTTGATGGAAAAAGGTACGGAAGAGAGCAAGAGATCCAAGGAGGCCAGCTGAATGTTTCCTCCAGCAGCTGAGGAGAATCTTACTCTTCAATAAAGTAATGCATCAGCACAGCCACGCACCCCAAAGTGACATAGACGGGCACACGTGAAATACAGGTCAATGATGGCAAACAGGCTCTCGGGATTTTCTGGGGCTCATAATCAAAGCCAGTTTTTCTGTCCTCACCATCTTTTTTTTTTTTTTTTTAAAGATTTTATTTATTTGACAGAGAGAAACACAGCGAGAGAGGGAACACAAGCAGAGGGAATGGTAGGGGGAGAAGCAGGCCTCCCGCGGAGCAGGGAGCCCGATGCGGGGCTCGATCCCAGGACCCTGAGATCATGACCTGGGCTGAAGGCAGACGCTTAACGACTAAGCCACCCAGGCGCCCCACTGTCCTCACCATCTTAATAAATACAGCAGTCATACATATCTCTAACAAAACTAGGTGTTCTGGAACATGATGACTGTCTCTTTAGGTTCTCCTCAGGGTTCCTGAAGTGATTACTGTGTACATCAGTTTTACTGAGATATAATTCAAGTACCATACAATTTACCTATTTAAAGTGTACAATTCGGGTGCCTGGGTGGCTAAGTCAGTTAAGTGACTGCCTCTGGCTTGGGTCGTGATCCCAGGGTCCTGGGAGTGAGTCCCGCATCGGGCTCCCTGCTTGATGGAGAGCCTGCTGCTCCCTCTGTCTGCTGCTCTGCCTACTTCTGCTCTGCCAAATAAATAAAATCTTTTTCTTTTAAAGAGGTGTACAATTCAGTGGTTTTTAGTACATTCACAGAGTTCCGCAGTCATTGCCACAATTAAGTTTAGAACATTTTTATCCCCTTTAAAGGGAGCTTGTGCCTGTTAGTCACTCCCCAAATCCCCCCACACCCCCCCCCAACCATCCCTCGGCAACCACTAATCTAATTTCTCTCTCTTACAGACTGGCCTATTCTAGACATTTCAGATAAATGGAGTCATACAGTATGTAGTCCTTATAACTGGCATCTTTCACTTAGCATAATGCTTTCAAGATCCATCCATGTTGTAGCAGGTATCAATAACTCACTTCTGTTTCTGGCAAAGTCTGTTTCCTTCCCATGTGAAACTTCTCATGTTGCTTCTCAGGACACAGCCTCTGTTCTTATAGACTGCCCTTACCCCAGGGACAAATCTCTAAGTCCCTGCTCCAGAGGTTTTTTTTTGGGGGGGGGCGTGAACCCCTTTCTTCCGAGTGATTCACCTGCTTTTAGGGTAGGGTACTGGGCAGGGTGGTGGTCTCTAAGTGTCTTTGGCTGGCGTCTTCGGGTGGGGAACCTCTGCCCGAAGAGTTAGCTGGGTTGGGGCAAGGGTCCCAGTGGTCTGACTTGCCTGAAGTAGATCCTTTGCCCTATAAGGGGGGGCTGGGAAAAGGAAGGGAGGCCTCACTCTTTTGGCCACACTTGCCAAAAATTTAGCCTTGGTAGCTTGGTGCTGACGGTGGGATAGTAAGTGATGGCAGCTTGCTGTTCTTTGTGGGACTTCATATCCTTTGACTGGGAGGCTGAGGGGGGTGGGAATGTTTTTTCCTTGACCTCGCTTTCCTGGACTGAGCTGGGGGTGGGGCAAGGAGTGAGTGGGTCAGGGCTCAAGTAGCACAGACTCTCAAGGTTCTTACCAAGATTTAGTAGATTTTCTCGAATAGATCCTTTTTTGTTTTCTGTATGTTCTTAAGACAATTTCTAAAGACTTTAGTTGTTTCTTCTTTCTTTTCCTTCTTCTAAAAGATTTATTTATTTTTAAAGATTTTATTTATTTGAGAGGGAGTGGGGAGGAAGGGAGAGAGAGAGAGAGAGAGAGAGAGAGAGAGAGAGAGAGAAAGCGCACAGGAGTTGGGGAGCGGCAAAGGGAAAAGCAGACTTCCCGCCAAGCAGGATGGGGAGGAGCTCTCTCCCAGGACCTGGAAATCATGACCTGAGCCAAAGACAGATGCTTAACCAACTGAGCCACCCGGGCACCCCTCGATTTATTTTTATTTGATAAAGAGAGAGCGAAAGGGTGTGCATGCCAGTGGGGGGAGGGACAGAGGGAGAGAACCGTCAAGCGGACTCCCTGCTGAGTGAGGAGCCTAATGCGGGGCTCAAGCTCACGACCCTGAGAATGACCTGAGCTGAAATCGAGTTGGGACGCTTAACCAACCAAGCCACTCAGGTGTACCTAGTTGTTTTTTCTGCAGCTTTCACCAGTATGGTTGTTTTGCTGAGGAACGTGCCCGTTCACATTCTCATACTGCCGTTACAGAGTGGGTCTCTAGAAACCTTTTATTGATAAGGAAACTGAGGCCAAGGGATTCATTGCCATCTGCCCGGGACCACACAGTATGTTTGTGGCACATATAAGAGTAGAAGCCCGGGGCACTCACCAGCCTTTGGTTACTGTCTATATTTTTAGTATTTTCCCGAGCACGGCCTCTAATTTAGTGAAAAAGCTCTCCATTTTCACCTGCTGTTAACAAAGAAATAGAGTTTTATTTATATCATTTCCTTGATTAATTCGGTGGTTGAACAACTTCTGCATGTGCTTCTTAGCCAACTGCACGTCTTCTTTTGTAGCTCACCCAGCTACAAAAAAAAATCACTTTTGCTCATTTTTTTGGTGTTGGTAATCTTTTTTTAATTGATTTTTAATTTAAAAATGGACACATAGGGGCGCCAGGGTGGCTCAGTGGGTTGAAGCCTCTGCCTTCGGCTCAGATCATGATCTCAGGGTCCCGGAATCGAGCTGAATCGGGCTCTCTGCTCAGCAGGGAGCCTGCTTCCCCCTCTCTCTCTGCCTGCCTCTCTGCCTGCTTGTGATCTCTCTCTGTCAAATAAATAAATAAAATCTTTAAAAAAAAATAGACACATAGATGAATGGAGCAGAAAAGAGACCTCAGAAATAAACCCATGATTATATGGTCAATTAATCTATGACAAAGGAATAAGAATATAAAATAGGGGAAAAGATAGGATTTTCAATAAATGGTGCCGGGAAAACTGGACAGTCACATGCAAAAGAATGACACTGGACCACTTTTTTTCTTTTTTAAAGATTATTTATTTATTTGACAGAGAGAGAGAGAGAAAGAGAGATCACAAGTAGGCAGAGAGGCAGGCAGAGAGAGAGGGGGAAGAGAGAGAGGGGGAAGCAGGCTCCCCGCTGAGCAGAGAGCCCGATGTGGGGCTCAATCCCAGGACCCTGAGATCATGGCCTGAGCCGAAGGCAGAGGCTTTAACCCACTGAGCCACCCAGGCGCCCCCCCCCTTTCTAACACCACATACAAAAACAAACTCAAAATGGATGAAAGACCTAAATGTGAGACCTAAAACCATACAACCATAAAAATCGGAGAACACAGGCAGTACTTTCTCTGACATCAGCCATAGCAACATTTTTCTAGATGTTTCCTAAAGCCAAGGAAACAAAAGCAAAATGAACTACTGGGACTGCATTTAAATAAAAAGCTTTTGCACAGCAAAAGAAACCATCAACAAAATAAAAAGACAACCTGATGAATAGGAGAAGACATTTGCAAATCACACACACACACACACACACACACACACACACACACACACACACATACGAATATTACACAGCCATAAAAAAGGATGAGCCACTTGAGACAACATGAATGGATGGACCTGGAAGTGAAATAAGTCAGACTGAGAACGACAAATACCATATGATTATACTCATAAGTGGAACCTTAAAAAAAACAACCAATGAATAAACAAAGCAGAATCAGACTTATAAATACAGAGAACTAGCTGATGGTTGCCAAAGTGGAGAGAGGTGGAGGTTGGGCAAGATGGATGAAGGGGAGAAAGAGATACAGGCTTCCAGTTATGGAATGGATCAGTCATGGGAATAAAAGGTACAGCATAAGGACTGCAGACAGTGATACTGTTATAGTGATATAATGGGACAGATGGTAGCTACCCTTGTGCTGAACACAGCATAACATATAAACTTGTCAAATCGCTAAGTTGTACACCTGAAACTAATGGAACACTGTGTGTCAACTTAAATAAAAAAAAAAATAAATAAATAAAAAATGCCACAAATATTTTATTATCTAAGTCTGTGGCTTATTTTAAAGCTTTCTGTGGTTTCTTGGGTCATTTATTAATTTATGTAACTGAGGGGATGCCTGGGTGGCTCAGTTGGTTAAGTGTCTGCCTTCAGCTCAGCTCATGATCCTGGGGTCCTGGGATGGAGCCCCGCATCGGGCTCCCTGTGAGCCTGCTTCTCCCTCTCCCTCTGTCACTCCCCCTGCTTGTGCTTGCACTCTCTCTCTCTCTGTCAAATAAATAAATACAATCTTTAAAAAAATTTATGTAACTGAATCTATTTTTTTTTCCTGTACCAGCTTCTGGATGGATCCTCTCCATCCCGTAATTAAAAAAAACATTTCCCGTATTTTCTCCTAATACCTTTATATCTTTGATTTTGTTTAGTCCTTAATCTTCCCAATTAAAAAGGTATGATGAGGGGCACCTGGGTGGCTTAGTCGGTTGGGCATCTGCCTTCGGCTCAGGTCATGATCCCAGGGTCCTGGGATCGAGCCCTGCATTGGGCTTCCCTGCTCAGCAGGGAGCCTGCTTCTCCTTCTCCCATTCCCCTGCTTGTATTCTCTCTCTCTCTCTCTCTCTCTGATAAATAAATAAAATCTTAAAAAAAAAAAAAAGATATGATGAGACCATCTACTGGGGTCATCATGAAGTAGTTCTAAGTTTTTATCAAAGTATGAAAGGCTTTTTATGAGAGCAGAAAAGGCTTGAAGTAGCCACTTTACTTGAGTCTGCAAAAAATATGACAGGAATGAAAGAATTTCTGAGCAGTGGTAACAATCCATTTTAAGTTTAACATGAATCCGTATTGGCCAGTTCTGTGTTGTTGTTTTTTTTTTTAGATTTTTATTTTTTTCATAATTAACATATAATGTATTATTTGCCTCAGGGGTACAGATCTGTGATTCATCGGCCTTACACAACACCCAGCGCTCTATGCTTTTTTGTAGTGATTCTGCTGATTAATATCAGAAGAACTGATGGCAGTGGGTCACAAGGCTAGGGGGAAAAAATGAGAGGCACCCAGGTGGCTGGGTGGGTTAAGCCTCTGCCTTCGGCTCAGGTCATGATCTCGGGGTCCTGGGATCGAGCCCCACGTTGGGCTCTCTGCTCAGTCGGGGGTGGAGGGGAGTCTGCTTCTCCCCCTCCCTCTGCCGGCCTCTCTGCCTACTTGTGATCTCTCTGTCAAATAAATAAAATCTTTTAAAAAAAGAAAAAAGAAAAAAAAAAAAAAAAGAAACAGCAGGCATGACCGAAAAAAGAAAGAAGAAAAGAAAAGGAGAGGAAAAAAGGAATGTAGTTAGTTTGGACTATAAGAGAATGGGAAGAGCTGAGTTATTTTCAGTCCAAGTGAGAGCAAAGAATGGGTGTGGAGAAGAGAGATTATAGTAACTAGAAAAAACTTTGAGTTGACAATCTTGGACATGGAGCTTATATGGGGGTATGGGCAGTGACTAAAGAAGAGCGAAAGCCCGTGTAGTGAGAAAAACCAAAACCAACCCCCTCTACCCCCGTGAAGTGGGTGAAGTGATAACACGGATGCCAAAGTCACTTCAGACAATAAACTTAAGTTACCGAGAAGGAAAACCTGGGCTCAGAAAACGCTAGTTCGGGACAACACTGGTGATGAAGAGACAGAAGACACAGATTTTAAGTGAAGAAAAGCAGCAGGAAGATGGTGTGTAAAAAGTACAAAGTGATAGCAGGAAGCAAAGATTCAAGTAATTTAGTTCCTTCCGCCGAAAAAAGGGGAGTGGGAGAAGATGAGCCCTCCATAAAAACGATCAGTGAGGCACATATATTTTCTTGAGGGAAGGTCCCGCTTTGTTCTAAGAGGAAGGGAGAAGGGGTGAAGACTGATAATAAGGAGAATAGTGCCGCCAGTTCTGTGGGGGAAGCACTCTCTTGTTGGGGAGGGTGGATGCAGTTACAGATAACCTTGAGAGTGAGGGTAAGGGTTTAGAAAACGCAGAGGTATGAGAGACTCGGGGGGGAAGGAGACTCGGGGAAAGAGGAGGGATGGAACAAAGTCTGTGTTTTGGGGAGATATATTTAATAGGGACGAACAGGCAGAACTGGAGAAGAGAAGAAAGAGTTAGACACCACTTGGGAAACTACAGAAATCCAGAAGAGACACAATATCTAAGCCTGGGTCAAAGATATCTTTGCATTAACCTCAATTTCAGCTACAAGGAGATGCGAAGCTTGGAAGAAGAAAAATTTGATGAAGGAAAAACCCCAGGACCATTGTGCTATGAAGAAAGTGCTCCAGGTTGGATTCTGAGCTTTGCTGTTGCACAGCTGCAGGAGCTCGTGTAAGATATTTAATCTGTCAAGGCCCCGGGTGACAAAATAATAAAACTGAACTAGACTAACCTTAAAGGTCATTCATTTCAGTTCTAAATTCTGTCAATGAATGAAGCTTTACCTTTCATTTCCTTTAGATCCTAAGTCTTGTCTGCAAGCCGTTACAAGATTGGCAGAAGTACTAAACCTGTCAATACTAAACATGAAAAGAAAGAGGATACTGACAAACGGGCAAGCAGTGCTTCTCACATTTCACAGCACATACAGGTCACTTGGAGATACTGTTAAAATGCAGCTTTCTGACTCAACCGGTCTGGGATGGGACCTGAGATTCTACACTCCTCACAAGCTCCCAAGGGATGCTGATGCTACTGGTCTGTGGACTGTACTCTGAGGAGCAAACTCCTGGAGAGTATAGCTTAGTAGTTCCAATCACCTTAGCTTCCTTTGTAAAAGAAATGAGGCTGCTTCCTTCTGGGCTTCTTGCCGGTTATGCAACATGCCTCGGTGACTCTTTGTGACTCAGATGTCATCCGTGAAACTCAGTTTGTCCCTTTTATTTGAGTGTAGGGATTTCCCCCTATTATCTCTGTTTTTGTATGATCATAAAAATGAACCAGGGAACTTCCACTTCTGTGAGATGGAGTAGATGTACTTATCCCTAATTCCTTCCACTAAGTATAACGAAAACCCTCGACATTATTCAGAAAATAACCGTAAGAAGACTCCAAAAAGACACCATTCATAAAACAAGTAGAAGACTCTGAAAGGTAGAGAGAAGAAGAAAGACTGGCTAGGAGCCTTGGGGCCAAGGAATGATACACTGGTTGAGTTCCCTAGGCTTTCAGTTGCTTCATATATCCGAGTTGGTGCAAGAGATGCCAACGGGCAGAGACAAAAGCCCCAAGAAAAGTCTGTTCCCTCCAGACAAAGTACCAGGAAAAGGACAGCAACACAAGACAGAAAACCTTTAGACAATAACTAGTCCATTAGAGCTGAACATCACAGAAAAAATTGTGGTCCCGGCCCCACCCACCCAGCAAAAGCCGAGTGGGAGCCTAAATCTCTATCCTTGCGAGGGTGTAATGAGGCGCCCCAACCACTGCCTGCACGGTGTCGGAGAATGACAGGGAGACAAGGCTTTAATACCCAATGGCTGGCATGAGGCATTCTCCTTCCCCCTGAAGGATCAGTGGGACCTAGAGTGCCACCCCCCGAGAAGCTGGAACAAAGGAGGAACGAAGTCTGCACACACTTGTGAAGAGGCAGAACTTTAACCATAACACAACACAGCAGGTAATGAGGCCACCCCACCGCGGAGTTGGTGGAGACCATGTGGGACACCATGTACACCCAGCGGTAACAAGGAATCCTCCTCCCTGAGTATCAGTGGAGGCCAAGTGGGGAACCTGGGCGTCTACTTCCACCTGGAAATAATAAGACCAGACTCCTTTCCCTAGCACAGCAGTGTCAGAGAAGTCCTGCTAAAACAGAAGGTTCGTATGAGATCCAGAGTCTCATAAACATATTATGAAAATGTCCAGGTTTCAGTAAGAAATTACTCGTCATACCAAGAACTAGGAAGAACTCAGACTGAATGAAAAAAAACAGTCAGCTGATGCCAACACCAAGATGATAGAAATGTTACAATATCTGACAAAGATTTTAAAGTAACCATCACAGCACAGTGAAGGAAACAATCAACACAATTAAAAGGCAACCTATGGAATGGGAGAAGATATTTTCATATGGCATATCAGTAAATCCAAGACCCAAAGCACAGTGACATACAAATGGCCAACAGAGGGGTGCCTGGGTGGCTCAGTCGTTAAGCGTCTGCCTTCGGCTCAGGTCATGATCCCAGCTCCTGGGATGGAAACCCGCATCGGGCTCTCTGCGCAGCAGGGAGCCTGCTTCTCCCGCTACCATTCCCTCTGCTTGTGTTCCCTCTCTCGCTGTGTTTCTCTCTGTCAAATAAATAAAATCTTTAAAAAAAAAAATGGCCAACAGATACGTGAAAAAATGCTCAACATCACTCAGCATCAGGGCAATACAAATCAAAACTACAATGAGATACCACCTCACACATGTCAGAATGGCTAAAATCAACAACACAAGAAACAACAGGTGTTGGTGAGGATGTGGAGAAAAAAGGAACCCTTCTACAGTGCTGGTGGGAATGCAAAGTGGTGCAGCCACTCTGGAAAACAGTATGGAGGTTCCTCAAAAAGTTGAAAATAGAACTACCCGATGATCCAACAACCGCACTAAGTATTTACCCAAAGAACACAAAATACTAATTTGAAGGGATATATGCACACTGATGCCTGTAGCTACATTATCTACAACAGCTAAATTATGGAAAAAGCCCAAATGTTGACTGATGAATGGATAAAGAAGAGGTGGTATGTATGTATGGATGTGTGTGTGTATATATATACATATACATGTATATACGGAGATACATATATAGAGACATACAGACACAGAGGCATATATAGATATATATACACTATACACACCCAATAGAACACTACTCAGCTATCAAAAAGAATGAAATCTTGCCATTTGCAATGATGGGGATGGAGCTAGAGTGCATTATGCTAAGTGAAATAAGTCAGCCAGAGAAAGACAAATACCAAATGATTTCACTCATATGTGGAATTCAGAAACAAAACAGATGATCCTTGGAGGGAAAAAAAAAAAGAGAGGCAAACCAGGAAAGAGTCTCTTAACTACAGAGAAGGAGCTGATGGTTACCAGAGGGGAGGTGGGTAAGGGGCTGGGTTACATAGGTGATGGGGATTAAGAAGGACGCTTGTGATGAGCACCAGGTGCTGTACTGCAGTGCTGAATCACTAAATTGCACACCTGAAACTAATATTACACGGTATGTTAATGGAAATTCACAGAAATGGGAATTTAAATAAAAACTTAAAAAAAATAACCATCATAAAAATGCTTCCATAATGTACGTGCTTCATAGAAAAAAATAGAAAGTCTCAGCAAAACCACAGAAGATATAAAGAAGAACGTACGGAAATTCTAGAACTGAAAAATATAGTAGCTGAAATAAAAACCTCCGCGAGTTATCAGGAAAGATGCTGGGTTTGAGGCTGCTGTTGAGGAGAGTAACTACCATGACTTTCAGTGCTTTGACGAAACCTCAGATGTGAGGCCTTCTGGCCAAGCTTCTTTGATTTCACACTACGAGAGCATTCGCTGTATCCCTGGGGCTTGCAGCTTTCTGTAAGTCTGCTGCGGTGGAACCAAGAAAGAAGGCATATGCAGATTTCTACAGATATTATGATTGCATGAGAGATTTTGAGGAGATGAAGACGGGTGGTATCTTTCAGAGTACAAAGTGGTTTTGGAATGTAAAGAATTCCTTTGGGTTGAGTTCCACTGAAGTTTGTCATTGACCTGTGTTCCCAAACTATGAAACATGAATACTGGGTTATGGAATAGTTTCTCTTGATAAATAAACAACTAACAAATTAAAAAAAAAAAAAAAGAAAAAGAAAAAACCTTCCATGAATAGATTCAACAGCAGGATGGAGGCGGCAGAGGAAAAGATCAGTGAACTCAAAGAACAATAGAAATTACTCAATCTGAACAAGAGGGAAATAGACAAAAAACAAGAGAATAAAGCCACCAGGGACTCCTGGGACAATGACAAAGGTTTTAACCTTCCTGTCATCTGAGTCCTGTTTGAATAATTTCTTCAAAAAGTACTCGAAGAAATTATGTGTGAAAACTTACCAAATTTGGCAAAAGACATAAACCTACAGATTCACAAAGCTGAGTGAATCCCAAACTAACTCAAAGAAATCTACCCAAGAGACATCATAGTCCGACTTTTGAAACTAAAGACAAAAACAAATATTGAAAGCAGCCAAAGAAAAACAACACTTTACTTAAAGGGAGAAAACAAGTTAAACATTAGCAGATTTCTCACCAGAAGCCCTGGAGGCCAGAGAGCTGACACAATATTTTTGAAAGACTGAATGAAAAGGATCATCAACCTGGAATCCTATAACCAACAAAAACATCTTTTGGGAATGACGGAGAGAGACATTATCAGATAAAGAGAAACTATGAGAACTTATCATCAACAGATCTCTAAAAAAATGGCTAAAGGCAGGGCGCCTAGCTGGCTCAGTCAGTACAGCATGTGACTCTCGATCTCAGGATCATGAGCTCAAGCCCCACGTTGGGCATGGAGCCTACTTAAAAAAATGGCTAAAGGAAGCTTGCCAAACAGAAAAGAAATGGTAAGAAAGGAACCTTGCAACACCAAAAAGGAAAAAAGAAAACAGTAAACCTGTATTTTTATATAGGTAAATCCAATAAGCTTTTCTTTTCCTTTTTTGAGTTTTCTAAATTATGGCTGAAGGTTTAAGTGAAAATTATTAACACTGATGTGGTTTTAAATGTACATACTGGAAAATTTAGGACAATTATAAGTGGGGGAGGGTAAAGAGAGGAAAGGTTTCTATTTATTTAAAAGATTTTATTTATTTATTTGACAGAGAGAGAGAGAGAGATGACAAGTAGGCAGAGGCAGGCAGAGAGGGGGAAGCAGGCTCCCTGCTGAGCAGAGAGCCCAATATGGGGCTTGATCCCAGGACCTTGAGATCATGACCTGAGCCAAAGGCAGAGGCTTTAACCCACTGAGCCACTCAGGCACCCCAAGGTTTCTATTTAAAGATTTTATTTATTTACTTAAAAGGGAGTGTGTGTGTGAGAGAGAGAGATTGCACACAAGCAGGGGGGAGGGGCAGAGGTAGAGGGAGAAGCAGACTCTCCACTGAGCAGGGAGCCTGACACAGGGCTGAATGCCAGGACCCTGGGATCACGACCTGAGCTGAAGGCTGACGCTTAATCAACTGAGCCACCCAGGCGCCCCGAGAGGTAAGGAACTGTTAACATGATGACAGCAGTAGATAGTAATAAGTTTTACACATGCACGCACCCTGTAGTATGTAAAGCAACCCATAAAAAAAAGCTATACAAGGAAATACAGTTAATAACACTACAGACGTAAGAAAACGGAATTCTAAAAAATGTTCAAGTAATCCACAGGAAGGCAGGAAAGAGAAAAAAGAAATGAAAAACAGGGCAAAACAAAACAAAAAAATGAAGTGGCAGACTTACTCACTAACGGACTGTAATCTAAATATACTAATTAAAAGATGCATTAGCAAAGTGTACTAAAAATGTGTTGCCTATATGCTGTCTACAAGAAATTCACTTCAAATACACAATTATGGGCAGGATAAAAGTAAAAAGATGCAAAAAGGTATATCATGTAAACATTAATCAAAAGATAGCAGGAGTGGAAAATATTAGTGATTGTAAACTTGAGAGCAAAGAAAATCACCAAACAGAAAGATAATATATACCGATAAAAAGGCCAATCTATAAAGAAGATATGGCAATCATAAATGTGTATGCATCCAAAAACACGGTCACAAAATACGGGAAGGAAAAACCAATAGGAGTGAAAGGAGGGCCAAATAATTCCAGTTAGGGTTGGAGACTTGAACATGCCTCCTCAAACACTAATAGAACAACTCGCCTGAAAATCAGCAAAGGTATATAAGAACTTGGTAACCCAGTGAGATCTAATCAACATTTATGGAACAATCCTCCTAACAAGAACAGGATACAATTCTTTTCAAAGTGCCTGTGGAATAGATACCAAGATCATATCCTAGTCCATAAAATAAATCTCAAAAAAATTCAAATAACTGAAATCATACAAGCTGTGTTCTCTGATCACAATGGAATAATACTCGAATTCAATGACAGAAAGATAAAGGAAAATCTGTAAACACTTAGAAACTAAACAACATACTTTTTTAAAAAAGATTTTATTTATTTGTCACACAGAGAGAGAGAGAGAGGGATCACAAGCAGGCAGAGAGGCAGGCAGAAAGAGAGGTGGAAGCAGGCTCCCCACTGAGCAGAGAGCCCGATGCGGGGCTCGATCCCAGGACCCTGAGATCATGACCTGAGCCGAAGGCAGAGGCTTTAACCCACTGAGCCACCCAGGCGCCCCTACACAACATACTTCTAAGTAATTCATGAGTCGAAGAGGAAGTCTTGAGAGAAATAAAATAATATAATGAAATAACTGAAAGTGAAAATACAACATAGCAAAATTTGTAGGCACAGGTAAAGCAGCACTGACAAGGAAATTTACAGCCCTAAAATGCATACTTTAGAAAAAGAGAAAAATTCTCAAATTAATAATCTAAGTTCCCACCTCAGGAGCCTAGAAAAAGGCAAACTAAATGCAAAGTAAGCAGAACAAAGTAAATAATAAAGATTAGAGCAGAAATCAACAAGGCTAAAAACACAAAGACAATAGAGAAAATCAGCGGAGGAGCTGGTTCTTTGAGATGATGGATAAAATTTACTAACTTCTAGCAAGAATGACAGAAAAGAAAGGAAGACAAATAATTGATATCAGTAAATGAAATAAGGAGATATCACTATAGACCCTGCACACATCAAAAGAATAATGGAATAATACAAAAGAACTCTGTACACAAAAATTTGACAACTTAAGATGAAATGAGTCACTTCATTGAATAATACAACTGACCAAAACTCACCCAATAGAAAACAGATAATTTGAACAGCTCTGTAACTATTAAGGAAAGTAAATTTGTAATTTAACAACACCTGAAATAAATATCCAGGCCCAGACAGTTTACTGGAGAATTCTATCAAACGTTCAGAAAAGTATTAACATAAAATCTATACAATCTTTTCCAAAAATATGGAAGAGAAGGGAACATACCTGAATTCATTTTATAAAGTTAGTATTATCCCCATACCAAAAACAGACAAAGATCGTATACAAAAAGAAGGGCCGCCTGGGTGGCTCAATGGCTTAAGCGGCTGCCTTTGGCTCGGGTCATGATCCTAGGGTCCTGGGATCAAGCCCCAAGTCAGGCTCCCTGCTCAGAGGGAAGCCTGCTTCTCCCTCTCCCACTCCCTCTGCTTGTATTTCCTCTCTCACTCTATCTCTGTCAAATAAATAAATAAAATGTTAAAAAAAACAAAAAAAAAAAACAAAAAAAAAAAACAAAAAGAAAACTACGGGCCAAGATCGCTCATGAATATATATGAAAAATCTTACACAAAAACACTAGCAAATAGAATTAATACATAAAAAGAATTATACACCATGACCATGTGGGGTTTATTCCAAGGATACAAGGCTGGTTCAACATTTAAAATCGGTCAATGTAATTCACTATATTATACAGAAGAAAAGTCACATGATTATACCAACTGATACAGGAAAAGAATGTGACAAAACTCAACACTCATTCATGACAGAATCAGAAAAAAAAAACGGAGTTAGGAAGCTTCTTCAACTTGATAAAGAGCCACTACAAAAACCTACAGCTAACATTATACTTCATGGCGAAAGACTGAATGACTGAATGCTTCCCCCTTGATAGTGAACAAGGCAAGAACACACACTCTCACCACTCTTAACATAGTGCTGAAAGTTCTAGTCACTACAATAAGGCAAGAAAAGGAAAGAGAGGCATATATAGTGGAAAAGAAATAAAACTGTCCCTATTTAAGAGTACATTCATCTTGATGAGCACGGAGTAATGCACAGAATTAATGAACTGTTGTACACCTGAAATGAACAGAACACTGTATATGAATTATTCTTCAATAAAGAAAGAAGAGAAAGACCCTGAAACAAAACAAAAAAATCAACAACAAAAAAACCTGTCCCTATTTGCAGATGACATGATTGCTTACATAGAAAATCCTAAGGAATCTTTCCTCCCCAAAATCCTAGAAATGAATACATTTCAGCAGGGCTGCAGGATTCAAGACAAACACATAAGAATCTACCGTATTTCTTTATACAGTTGACCCTGGAACAACATGGATTTGAACTGTGCAGGTACACTTTACATAGATTTTTTTGGATACATTCAGTACACTATTATAAATGTGTTTTCTCTTCCTTATGATTTTCTTGTAACATTTTTGTTTCTCTAGCTCTCTGTATTGTAAAAATACAGTATATAATACATATAACATATAAAGTATGTGTTAATTGACTATGTTATTGGTAATTCCTCCCATCAACAGAAGGCTATTAATAGTTAAGTTTTTGAGGAATCAAACATTATACATAGATTTTTGACAGTGTGATGGCTGGTACCCCTAACTTCTATGTTGTTCAAAGAGTCGACTATATTAGAAATTAACACATGAACACCATTTACAATCACTCAAAAAAACCTGAAATACTTATGTATAAATCTAACAAAACATGTATAGGACTTATATGTTGAAAAGTACACACTGCTAATGAAAGAGATTAAAAAATCTATTTATAAAAAGAGAATGTTTTTATGTTTATGGATTGTAGGATTCGATATAATAAAGATGTCAATTCTTTTTCATTTGAGATATAACTAAAGATGTCAATTCTTGATATATACTGCACTGGGTTGGATAGTGTCCCTCAAAATTCATGTTCTTCCTGGAACCTCAGAATGTGACCATATTTGGAAACAGGGTCACTGCAGATGTAATTAAATAAAGATGTGATCATACTGGAGTAGGATGGACCCTTAACCCAATAATGGCTAGTGTCCTGATAACAAGAGAGAAGAAAAATAAGAAACATGTAAGAAGAATTGCATGTGATGACAGAGACAGAAATTGCAGTGATGAATCTATAAGCCAAGGAACGCTCAACATGTGTCAGCAACCACTAGAAGCAGAGAAGAGACAAGGAAGGATCCTCCCCCCTAGAGACTTCAAAGAAATCCTTGCCGACACCTTGTCTCTCTAGCTTCCAGAACCGTGAGAGAGTAAGTTTCTGTTATAAGCAGTTTGTGGTCATTTGTTTCGGCAGTCCTAGGAAACGAATGCTGGTCAACACAACTGCTATCAAAATCCCAGAAAAAATATTTGTAGACATAGACAAGATTATTCTAAAATAAATATGTAAAGGCAAAGGAACTAGAATATCTAAAACAATTTTGCAAAAGAATAAAGTGGGTAGAACATTTTTTCATGTGTCTGTTGGCCATTTGTATGTCTTCTTTGGAGAAGGGTCTGTTCATGTCTTCCGTCCATTTTTTGATGTGACTATTTGTTTTGTGAGTGCTGAGTTTGAGGAGTTCTTTATAGATCTTAGATATCAGACCTTTGTAGTGTCATTTGCAAATATCTTCTCCCTTTCTGTGGGTTGCCTGTTTGTTTTGTTGACTGTTTCCTTTGCTCTGCAGAAGCTTTTTATCTTGATGAAGTCCCAAAAGTTCATTTTCGCTTTTGTTTCCTTTGCCTTTGGAAATATGTCCTGAAAGAAGTTGCTGTGGCTGATGTCGAAGAGGTTACTGCCTATGTTCTTCTCTAGGGTTTTGATAGATTCCTGCCTCACATCATCTTTAGCCATCAGGGAGATTCAAATCAAAATCACACTGAGATACCACCTTACACCAGTTAGAATGGCCAAAATCAACAAGACAGTAAACAACAAATGTTGGAGAGGATGTGGAGAAAGGGGAACCCTCTTTTTTT